>CM033628.1:25199132-25454832 GCA_019453435.1 Rhinogobius similis | reverse complement strand
CTTTGGGGAGTAGCTTCTTCTTTCTCGGCCGACTGTCGTCCCCTCTGTTCCAGGCTGGCTCTGCTCTGGACCAGCTCTGTCCCAGGTGGATGCCCCTCAGCCTCATCTGTAGCCAGTCCCGCCGCTCCTTCTGTAGCTTGTGCTCGCCTCGATTATGCATGAGCTGGACCTCACTTACAGTTCTTTTGCTATACATTCATCATACAAGAAAATGTTATGGTATAGGTTCAACCAGGACAAGTATTACACAGCAGAGTCAAGATATTTAAAAGAAACAGATAATATGAAGATATTTAGCACATCTATATTTGCAAGAAAGAAGGTATGTACCTTATAGGATGTCCTTCACAAACTGTTGATAAAATTATAATGCTGAGTGGTAGCAACAACATTTTGTAGCTCATAGTTGTCATTTCAAAATTATTTGATGACCTGTAAAAATAGACATTAATAATGTTTAACTTAGAACAATAGATCATTTTGCATTATACACAATTCAGACAAATGTTTAATAACTATCCCAGCCCATAGTAATACATAAAGTTATTTCAGTTTAAAGAATTTCCCCTTGGGGATGAATACAAGTTATTTTGATTCTGATAACCTACTTAAATTTAACATGAAAATCTAGTGGTCCATATAGATTCAAAACCATAAAGATCTCCCTTTTGACCTACCTGGTTCCAGTGTAAGACACTCTTTAGATAGATCTTCGGCAGGTTGGTCCTATACTTATACTCCTGAGGCCACTGGTGTGTCCCTTATATAGCCCCCAGCCCAGCCATTGATGAGCAGGCTTCATTATTACTGTTGATGTCACACCAGTAGGCAGCTCCTCTTTGGGCAGGACAGAAATGACAGCACCCCCTGTAAGCAGGGCCTTTCATCAGCCTCATACCAGACCAAACTTGTGTCCCGATGTTGTGAACCCACAGAACCTCACACAGGCGACTGCTGCTTTCTCCGCCATATCTCTGTTTTTTTCAAATTTCCCACATCGATTTTTGTCCTCTCTATTTCATCCACCTCCACTGTGACCTTTTGGTCTACTGCATGACAATGGCAGTAACTATTGTGTCAGATTGGCCATTTAGGTAGTTTCCCTGGTTACGTAGGCATTTCACTAAAGAATTAACATAGTTTTAATGAGGCGGCCACTTTAAAAGAGCTTTTATGCAGGTCTGACGTCAGGGAAATTAGTACAATGCTGACTGACGTAATCCCATTTATACTTTCATTGTGATAAATATGTTTTGTTTTTGTTTTGTTTTTTTTGAGGGGAAAGGGAGGGTAGAACATAATAATTTAACGATTATTTTGGATTTGGATAATTGGATAATTTTAAATTGGAAGCTGAGAAAATCTACCCAATTTAAAAGCAAAAGTACTCTGAACACATTTGCAGATAGAACTTAGACACTTTGCACCACAGTTAATTGCAGTGAGTCCATCCATACCTTGCTCACAACATCTGGAAAGATATTAATTTGTCTTCAGAAGTGTTGCGGTCCACTCGACCCCAGCACCCGTCACATGACCTAAGTCAGACTGTCCCTTCTGTCGGTGTCTCAAGGGTGAGTGATCAATGGGACCCCTAATGTAGGACAGCAGACAGTCACCCATGAAGGCCACACAACATGTTCATGTTAGATAAATACTGACATTAAGACAGTGTTTTTTTTTTTTTTTTTTTTTTTTACTTCCCTGTATTTTAGTTCCCTGTATTTTGTGCAATATGTCAAACATTTGTCCATAAACATGAGAGGTTAGAGGTAATACCCTTTATGGCTCTGTATCCCTTTTTAGTTCTGAATGACATCTTATTTGAAATAGGTAATAATATGTTACATTAAGTAATAGTTAATTTTAATGCAGAATGGTTGACATCTGTCATGGAGATTTAAATGTGAATGCCTTTAACTTGACTTGAATTTATTTGAATTATTCATTATCTGATATAATGATTATTATAATAATAATATTGTATTTTGATATATGATATATGCAAACCTCTAAGAGGAGGCATTACTTGGTTCCACATCTAACATGTGTTTTATTCAGAACTGTGCCTGTGGAATTTTGGCGACCAAATACCTATCATCCTCATCTCAGTGGGCTGCTGGCCCTCCTGAATCTATTCCCATGAGAAACAAGAGCAGAGCATTCCTAGAGAAGGTAGAGTATGACGTTATGCCTGACACCTCAGTCATCTGTATGCTTAGTTTGACAACTACACATGTAATGTGGCCCAATGAAAGACCATCACAATGTGTATTTGAATGGACTTCCACTTAGTAATGTATAAAATATAAATCACAGCTTTTAAGATGACGTGATCAAGAAAATTATATAAGCTTCTGTAGAACAGAAGTCTTTAGAACTAAAATATGAAATCATCAATTATCATCTACATTTCATGTTAAAAATAAACATAACATTGAGATAACTTTGGAGTAATTATCTTCATTAAGGGGCACATGGACATTTCTTTGAAGGATCCGTGCATCTGTTCCTACATAAACATCGCTAAGGTATTAAAGCTGTTTACATACCAGCTTCACATGATTTATGATGCTCAGTGACACCCCTCAAAGTCTCTGACCTCCCTCGCTTTCCCGTGAGGCTATTACAGACTTCAGTCCTCACAGCCTGTCGAGATGACACCCGCTAAACACATTCCCCTGACCTTTGCTTTGGACCCTAAACCTCGTCTTCCTCATTACCTCATGCTCACTCAATGTGTATTAGGATACACGCCAGGGTGGTACCAGTATTCAAAGCCAACAAGGTGCGTGGGAAGACTGACAGCAAGGACACAAGCTACAATAATAGGAGAATACTAGTTGCTAAAAATGATGAGTATGTCACAGCATTGGTGGTTTGTAGCTCTTGTGGGTGGCTGGCAGGCACACTGAGCAGTTTAAAAAATGTTTAAGTTTAAAATTTTGTGTAGTAAATTGATTGTTTCTTTTCCCTGTGTCCATATGGAGCTGCCTCTGGACCTCTGACCAGAATACACACTTGTATAATGCTTTGCGAAGAGTGAGTCTGGTCCCCACGCGCTCAGTCACGCTTCAAGTCAATTCCAAACCGTACCATGCAGTCAGATGAGTTTATTTCCGTGACGCATGTGAAACAGACAAGTTCATTGGTCATCAATCTTTTAACACAAAATCAAACTTCTCTCACCTCAGATTAACAGAGTTTTGTGCTTTGCTCTTTGATTCTGCAAAAAAGCACAATGTTTTTCTGTCCATGTGATATTTTGCCTTTCTTTTTTCCTCGTAAGCAGCCATATTTGTTTTGATATGGACAACCATGCATGTCCCTGATTGGCCTGTCAATCATGCCCACCTGGACTCGCTGAGATGAACACAGAGACCAGTGTGATATTGATCTGTATGAAAATACAGAGCGATATCTTTGGGGCTGTTGCTCTGACACTGGATTTGACGACCCTACCTGACCAGTCCTGCAGTTGAGCTGAACTGAGCCCTTCCAAGTTATTCTGTTCTTGTATTTTAACTGCTTGATGTGTTTAAATTGCACTTCTGGCATAAATTAAGTTATACTGATTGAATGATAGGCATAAGCAATCGAGATTTGGGGTATGTGGCAGACAGAACAGAACTAATGTGATCAACTTCACTCACACACTACTTTCAGGCTTGGTGGATGAAGTGTTTTGTTCAAGTACACAACCACAGTAAATGTACTGGTCGGGGCTGGGATATAAAAGCTAACCACAACAGTGAATGCCAAATTGTCCTGTTTCAAGTACCCCATAAAATGTGTCTCACTCTATATCCCCAAACTCCTATACACAAAGAAGATTTATATATAACACTATACAATTTCACTTCTTTTTACAATCTAAAACTAGGGATGCACCGATACAGATACTGGTATCAGTGTCGATACATAAAAATGTGTTCAGATATTGGCTTCAGAATATCAGTTCAGTTTCTGCAGAGGTATCGGTTAATATTGGGTATTGGCAGATACTTAAAGCCCATGTATCAAAATCAGTATTGCATCTGAAAAAGCTAAATCGGTGTATCCCTATCTGAAACACTGTCCTAATAATGAAGACACTGCTGGTCATTATCCACCTGCTACTTGAGTTTGAAGGGGAATTCCACTGTCATGTTTACAAAATCTACAGAATCTTCTCTTTAGATGATTTACAGCATTTACAACTTTAGGTTCATAATTTTGACAATAAAAATGCAAAGTTCAGCAATAGAAAAAACTTGGATCAATAAATCTACAGTGTCCAACACCATTTCTGTCAGGTGTATCAGTAAGACAAGCTGCTCCACTGGTTTATTAATAGACTGCACGCAGGAGGATAATATGAAAGGGACCTGCTATTTTAGGTAGAGCTTGAACTTTTGTAGTAAATGACAGCATGTCCAAACCAGCTGACATAGAGGAGGAATACCATAACACAAATGCTGCACATTTCAAGTCACTCAAGGGTAAAACAAGTGTGAATACGATCACTGACTCGTGGTATGATGACAAGCTGCAGGTTCATTAGATAGGCTCTCTCATCACTAATAGGTCAGCTGGGTCTACAGATGTTTTCTTTATGTACATTTTGCAACAAAAGGTATAGTATTATGAAGTGCTATTCCCCACAAAGCTGTGCAAACAAACCCTTAGTTTAGTTTAGTATTCAAAATAGCGGCATAATGTCCATACCGCTCATTTAGCAACACAGATAGGTAGGGCATTTCTGTCCTAAATGACATTTTACTGTCACCCATCTGTAATAGGCTCTACCAGCAGTTTCTTTGTAAATTAATGTTTTAACCCATCTGTTATGGACAAACAAAAGTTATAAATGTTCATACCTTTTTCTTTAGCACCGCAACTTTTAAATGAGGTCATTGAAACTTGTAAAAGCCTTTCATAAAATGACAATGATTTGCTGAACGAGGCATGTCATAACGGCCACTATTTATGATAGAGGAGAGTGGTTAGCTTTAAACAGTGAGCTCATCTGGTGCCCATTCACGACTGGGTCTTGACCTGCTTTTCCTGGAACCGTCGTCCATCATGCACCCCCCCCCCCTTCCCCAATATATGCAGTCAAAGGGCGTGGCCAGCACATAGTGAAATAACTTCTGACTTTTAAAGGGATATCTATTTGTTGTTTCATTCACATGTCACTAAAATTAGAAAAATGGATCAAATTGTTGCACGCAATAAAATAGACTAGGCTAGACTATTTAATGTATTTATTATTTTTGGTGTTTTTATTACATCATTTTGAATCATCATAACCATAACATAAACCAGGTTGAAGAAATAGTCCCTGCTGAACTGTTATTAACAAAACTGCAATGGAGTAAAAATGCAGTGGAAACTGGCAGGTGTTTTGGCTCAAAGTAAGGTGGAATAGGGATCAAATTCAGTCTGGCCTGAATTGAATTTGATCCCATACACATTGTCCTCTTTGAACCACATCAACCACCAGTGAAGACACTCACAGCTCTACAGCTATTCAAAGGTAGTCATTTAGCAGCTCCTCAGGGACTGGACAAAATGATCTAATTTAGAATGTTAGTTTCCTGTGGAAAAAAAGTGTGTTACACTCCACAAAGGATACAAAGTTCTAATATGTCTTTTGTTGGCGTTCTCAATTTTTGAGGGTTCAAAACTAGGCTTGTGTTTCTTGGCGAGTAAACAAGTGCTGGAAAAAGAACCGACCAACCCAGTTAGGTATTGCTCGTATATAAATTTTATAATATAATTAAAACAAAGAACAAACCTGTTGTCATTGTCCTCTCTGCATCTTTTCCTGGAGCCTGTGAGCCGGAGTTCACAGTCAATGACCTCAAGAACACTGTTCTGCCTCTTAAACACATGATCAGACTTACAGATATGTAAAATAGGTCCATGTAGATTATATGTAGTGACAAAATAGTTGACAATATACCAATATATTAAGTGCTTCCTTTGTGTGTCACTTTCAGCACAAACCTAAGTTGAATTCTTTCCTCATCCTCTTGACCCTTCTTTCCGGGGGCTTACACAGTCTGGGCGACTGTTACTGCAATCGGAGTAACCTTTTGTTTTTTCTTACTTGATTATTCCTAGAATTGAAAGAAGATAAACATATTAAACATATTAATAATTGTATAAATATAGGCCCTATCTATCTAGATAGATAGATAGATAGATAGATAGATAGATAGATAGATAGATAGATAGATAGATAGATAGATAGATAGATAGATAGATAGATAGATAGATAGATAGATACCCTTCGATCGAGCGATCGATCAGACCTGACCTGACCTTAGAGATGGATGAGACCACCTGCAGAGGGTGAGAAGGGAATTTATCTATACAGATAGATAGACTGTAGAGGCCAATCCATGTGTGAAAATGATATCCTGAACAACTCTTTCACAATTTGAGGCCAATGAATCCTGGCATTGTCATCTTGGAATATGCCCGTGCCATTAGGGAAGAAAAAAAATTATTTATGGAATAACCCTGTCATTCAATATATTCAGTTAGTCAGCTGACCTCATTCTTTGGGCCATAATTTTGCTAAACTAAGACCTGACCAACTGCAGCAACCAACTGCAGACGATGGTTCCCCACTATCCGTCCATTTTTAAATAATGCATTGGACACTTCCTAACTCAATAATAGTAGTTTCCACAATCTCCTTTAGTTATTTAGTTTATTTCCCTTTAGTTATTTTCTATGCTTGATGCATATTTGTTGCTGGAGCTGAAGAAGATCAAAGGGACCGAAACATTGCACCAATAAATTCATGAAGGAGACTGTGTCGGGTGTTTTCTTGAAGGTTTTCTGCTTGATGCATACCAATGATTTGACCCTTCTTAAACATCTAACATCTTTTCAACAACCACAGAATATATAATTTGACATGATGGTTTAAGAAATGAGGAGTTACTCATTGCATCAGCTGGAGTTAAATAACTTGTTGTTGCCAGCTGAAAGATAATCGCCCATGCAGCAATTAACCAATAGGAGGCTTGTACCTATTTGCTTACTTGAATCCAGGTGTTTTTTTTTTTTGACCAGGCATTGTATATATATCACATATCTACATACCTGTCCAGGACATTTACTTCATCTTCTCGCTTACGCTTCTTTGCAGCCTTTTTGCACTTTGGTTCTGGTGCATTTTGTACTCGGGTTGGTGGCCTACAAAAACACATATAAGCATTAGATTGTGAGATAAATAAAAAGATTATGTCGTGAGATAGTTAACAAGAAAATACCTTATGTTTAACGTACTACATAACTGTCCTGAACATTTGCTTCCTCTTCATCTCGCTTACGCTTCTTTGCAGCCTTTTTGCACTTTGGTTCTGGTGCCTTTTGTGCTTGGATGTGTGATCTACAAAAATATGTAAAAAGTCATCAGTGTGCATATACTATTACTGATTTGCATGTCCAGCTGTATTGAGACCTATTAATCCTATATGTAGACCACAATACAAACCTGTCTAGATGACTTGTGTCGTGCTCTCTGTGATTTCTCTTGGTGCCTTTGGAGCTGGAGCCAAAGGAGGTGGAGGGCAGCTCATCATCATCACAGTGAGTCGGACTCTTCAACACGTCCTTCATCAACTCCACACACTCTCACACTGTAAAGACAAATATATTATAATCTAATGTGCTTGATTTAGAATATTGCTTCTGAATATTAATTTATTTGTATTTATTTATTTTTGTTAAATGAGAATGGGCTGTATAAAAAAGTAAAATATTGTCTGCCCACTTTACTTTCAGTATTGAACACATCCAAGAAGGACATTGAGAGAAATGGGTGGTTGAGCATTTACTCGGGAGTGGCCCTGTTCAGATGATCTAAATCCAACATCTGTTCAACTAAACGTATGAAAAATTCAAAATCTAATTCTTAGTCTTTAGTAAGTCTTAGTTAGGGATTGCCGTTGAATGGATTTAGCTGAAAGACAAATATAATATTTAATACATAGTCTTTATGCTTTTGAATGACAGAATAGGTCAAGAAATGTACCTGATACAGATCGACCAGGCGGCTGAGGGTCCTCTCATTACGAGGAGAACATTTCACTAATGGCTATTTAAAAAGGAAAAATGATTAGCTAATTATAGCACAAATAACAATGTCAATAATATGATTTGCCAAATAGATTCCAATAAACCAACCTTCAACCTCCACACTAGGGATCCATTGATGGTGCATAGTTTGAAGAAATCGTAAGTGTGATTCCTACCAGGCAACATGTACTCTGGTGGAGTACCAGTAGTCTTGACAATGTGCCTCATCTGCACAAACAACCACATCATGTTATGTTATTTATTTATTTTATACTTTCATTAAATTCTTACTGTGTCGTGATGAGTGGCGCCTTGATACACGAGATTTTCAAGAAGCATTTCAAGAGCAACACATCCAATAGACCAAATGTTGATTCATCAACATAGATCCCGAGAAACTAAATTACAAATAACAAATGTTAAAAACCCACATGATATCAATCAATTAATCAATCAAACTTTATTTATAAAGGACTTTTCATACAGAAATGTAACACAAAGTGCTTTACAGTGAATAAAAAACATTCCCACACATGACCATATCCCACCCAACCACCCCACAACAACCAGACCCCACCCACCAAACACCTGCACACAATCTCGCACACAAATGCACACATACTCTCACACACACCTGCACACACTCACACACACCTGCACACACTCTCACACACACGTGCACGCATACTCTCACACACACACTGCACACACACACACCTGCACACACACACCGCACACACACACCTGCACACACACACCGCACACACACACCTGCACACACACACCTGCACACACACACCTGCACACACACACCTGCACACACACACCGCACACACGCACATGCACGCTCTAAGGTACAGGAGGCTGAGTACAGATAAACCTGTTGAGGAGGCAACAGTCCAGCAAAGTCCAGCGGCCAACTGAAAAAAAGTGTTTGATGCTTTAATTGTTTGAATCATTACAAGTATTATAATGCTGTCTTTTAACTCAAAGTTATTTTTTAACAGACTACTTTATATTTCTACATTAAAAGCTTACTGAAATCAATATAATAGGAAAAGTCAAACTTATTTCTAAGTATTTCCTCTTATATTGCCACATACCTGGTATAATATAGGCCGGATGGTGGCGAGAGAAAGGTTTTCTGATTTGAAGATAAAGTCTCTCAGGCAAAACTCTAGTTTTTCAAATTCAAGACATTACCTTCCTCCTAAAAGTAAATGAACTGAACCACTAGACTATATTATGGTTCTCTGGGCCATGGTGTTTGCTGCAGGATTTCTCTATGGGTTGAAAAAAATGTGTTAGACAAACTAGTGACACTTGACTTGACCAACAGTATGCTACCTACTTCGAGAACGGCACTTTCAATGTCCTCCTCTTACAGTACTTTTACGGCGACCATTTCCTTGCTGGACATTTTCTTCCTGGATGTTTTTCGGCAAAACACAACTTCTCCAAACGAGCCTGAACCTAAGATGTTTTTAACAATGCAGACAGAAGAGGGCGCAATCATAACTGTACCTACCTTTAAGGCCATATCGAACAATCACCTGCAGAGTGAGGGAAAAGGGCAAAAGTAGGGTTAAAAGTCAATGGAAGTTAACAGTTCAGGAGCTACCCGTGTGTGAAGGAGAGCAGAGTGAACCAAACACGAACCGAACCTCCATCACCAGGTGACACGAATGTATGAATGAATAGATTTCTGCTGTTCCGAACCGAAAGACGACACTGTCAAGACGATAAATTATTAAACTACGTTTAGCCTATACCTCTTATAACCTATGCCAATATGGATAATTCTTTAATTAAGGTTATCATTAAAGAGTATCTGGTAATAGCCCTATAGGCCTGTGTGAGGGATATGATGACAACAAGTTTGAAGAAAGCTTTCAAATCTAGGCTGTTCTACAGCTACTTAGATCACTTATCAGTGTCTTAAATTATATAATATTTTTGACATAAAAACTGTTGTTCTTTGACCGTTGCCTTTTTTGTCTAGGCCTACTATTAGAGTAAATTACTGTTCAAAGTGCTTTAAAATTCGATGTACCTACATGTCTTGATGATTGGGCATTGCTTACTTCTTGAAAAAAAGAAAAGAAAATAATAATAAAACAATTAGGGAAACGATATTTCACTATACCACTATCGTTGTATTTGATAGAGTTGCAAGACTTGCATAGAGGTAGCCTAAGGAAAGGAGTAAAGCCTTGATTAAGCGGCCATGTTCTAGCTTTCTTGATGCATCTGAATGCCACATGAACTATTGGCGGGACTATCAGTCCCTTTGATGTAAGCTACATTTAACCCAGTTCACTGTTCAACTTCAGAACAACGTTTAAAAGGTAAGAATTCATTTTTAACTCCCCCCTTAGTTTTTGACCATCATAACTTATTCATTCCGTTTGTAATGTAGACCTACGAAACTGAAGAAGTCATTTTTTTAAATTCTATTCTGCCTTGTGCGGGTTTGAACCTGGTTTGAACGGACACATTTGGGGTGTCAGACAAACAAAGCTGAGACTAAAGTGTTTTTCGATTTTTACATTTTTTTTTTTCAGTAAGCCTATTGAAAGCCAATGGAGTCTCAATTCTTTTTCAACTCTACATGTAGGCCTGCCCACTCTTAACTTTACATAGATTTTGACTTATATTATATCAATATGAATGTTTTTGATCTTTTATCTTATCAGAACCATGAGTGAAGTGGAATACATCCTTTGGGAGTCACTGTTCTCACCTGGAAAGAAGAGGGAAAAAAAAGTCCGAGCAAGTCCCTCCGAAGTATTGACCCAAACATCTAAAGTCTGCAACCCAAAGAAGAAAAAGAAGATTGCTAAATGCAATGAAGCAACTGACAAGAAAAAGGAAAAAAGGAAAGACAGGAAGAAGAAAAACAAAAAAGACAAACTGTTGATACAACTCAACAGTTTGGAAAAGGAGTTTGTTGACAAAACTGAATGTACTGAAAATACCACAATGGAACCCAAGAAAAAACGGAAAAAACAGGTAGCATTTGATCTACCTCACGACCACACTCGAGTTAAACGCCCTAAATTCTCATCTTCCCTACTATCACCTGTAAATGATGACACTGCACCTGTCAGCACTGCTAAAGACGACGCTGAGGTCATTGGACCCAGCCAAATACAAGCCAAAACCACTGACTCCCAAAGCACTAGTGACGATATACACAGCCAAGACCTGTTCATCACCCAAAAGACTTTCAGACTCCCACTGTCAGAGATTTCTAGCGGGGAGACCAGTGACAGGGCAGAAGACAGCACAAACGTGATGGGAGTCTATTTTAGAGAATCAAAAGAAAAAAGCGTTTTGTTTAAGACTCAAAATATCAAGAAATCTAAGTTACATCACGGAAATATAAAGAGCAGTCCACAAAATCCCTTTCTGGATGAGCCTGTTGTGATTACCAGCTCCCTAGATAGAAAGAAAGACAGCTCTGTAGTAACTCAAATGTCTTATGATCAACAGCAGACGTCTACGAAAAGTGTCTATACTCAGACGGAAAACTTCTTTACCACAGAGCTCACACTGTATCGCAACGTATGCATGAGAGGCCATGGTCAAGTACAAACAGAGGAACTAAAACCACTGGACCTAAGTCTTCCAGATAGAGCCAGGAGAGACATTAAAACATCGTCTAAAGTTCACTATGAAGAAACTAGTCAAAAAGACGTCATTGAAGATAGTGCAGAAAGATCTAATCTGCTGTCTCAGTGTGCACAAGGAAAAGAGGAGAGGACGCTCAGCCCAGAGACTGAGAGCGATACCAAGTCTGCAGATACTACTGTGTCCAGTGAAGACACAGAGGGACCCAGCCACACCAGCAGACTGGAGCTGATGCAGGTGTGAGCCTTCAGTAAATGTAGTGAACAAGGAAATTTTAATGTTTACATGATGTTAATGAAATTATGTTATGTAATACGTTTGTAATTATGTAATAGCATTTAATGTTATAACTCAAGATAAAAGACATGCCTTCATGTGGATATGCAAACAACATACCATCATTTTAGAGACAAATGAAATCAATTTACTTTTGTAGCACCCAAAATCACAACAGTTGCCTCAATGGGACAAGTCACACATGACACTGACAGACTTTTTTGTGTACGGTTGTTGCAGGTTCGTGCTGTTCAGATGAGACTGAATGAATCATTCTTCTTTAAGACAAAAGGAGAAAGACCTTCGCCCAGACCTGAGTCTCCACTGATGAAACTGGTCCAAGGCCGAGAGGACAAGAGGCGCAAGAGCCGCAAGAGCTACTAAGAACCACAAACATGAGATCACTGCGCTCCCTCAGACAGCACAGCGCTCAGAAAACTTGTGTGTTTGCGTCTTCTGAAGCCAAACGTAAAATAGTTTTGTAGTTAATCACCACTGAGATTGTTTAAGTCTGAATCTTTCATTCCATTTTAAAGTTTTATCTATATTAACTTTCTAGCCATAAAAGTGTTAGTGCCTTCTCCCTTAGCTTGCTTAATTTTGTCACGTTTATTTTAGTGTAGTGTATTATTTTACACAGTTTTGGGTTAACTGTTCATATTTCATGTATTTTTCATTAAGTTGGTGGACTGTCATAAACAAAAAAGGGGCTGTTTATAAATTGCCTTTAATTGTATTTATTGAAATGACGTGAAATAAATATTTACTTTGTAACAAATCGTACTTATGTTTAATATAGTAGTGCAAATTTGCAACATTACATGTAGATTATGTGATAATAGTCTAGTATACAGTCTTCCCTCACGGCTCATCGTCTACAAACAGTTTATTACCACTTTGACAAAGCCTCAACACGTGACAGGGACAGTTTCCCAAAAACCTTTACATGGACCTTTTTATTTTTTTTTACAATAAACGATTTGAGTCAACATATTGTCTAGTTGTGCCTGAAGAGTTTGATGCCCATCCAGCTCCACAAGTGGAAGAAGACATAGACAGGGATGGTGACCGGGAGCAGCAGGCTGTAAAAGCACACACTGTTACCGCTGGTGCAGCCCTGAGGGAAGTTCTCATCCACCGCAGCGGAGTAAAATAAACCACATAAGGACAGGAAGGGAACCAGCCCCACCAGCAGAGGCAAGGCTATCATGGTTCACTGTACACACACTTAATGGTAATATATAATTTAGATTACACAGTTTAAATCTATTAGTTATTGTTGCTTCTACTCCTGGGTGGGTGTCTCTGGAGTTTTCTGGAGAAGTCTGGCGTCCTGGGGAATCATGTTAGGGATGCCATCAATGACAGGGTAGGCAATTCCAAGCTCGTCATTGATCAGTTCATTGGTTTCAGCTTCGTACCTGTAATGAAAGCAAAATAACAGAGTGAACAAAAAAATTGACATTTAAGTATAATTAACATTTTGATCAAATATTCCATGAATTCAAGACTATATTTGTATAGGCTGCGTAAAGCTAAGTGAATAAACTCTCAGTTACTAAACTCAACTCAAAAAATTGCAATATGGAGCATTACTAAACACAGAACCAACCAAATGTATTTTGGTGTATTAGAAAACCGTTTGTCAAAAGTATCAGTATAAAATTTAGGATCGAAAACTAGTCAATACGTCAAATACCACAGTTACAGCATATAATACCTGAGGGGCTTCTTGGACAGAGGGCAGACGAGCACTTCCAGGAGAGAGGCGTCAAAAGGCGGCTGCACCGTGTCCTGAACCGGGTCAGTGAAGCTCCGCACCGGGACAACAGAGGGGCTTATGGCCGGGACACGAAGTGTTTGTCCCACACAACGGCGAATTACAACTGTCCCCGTCGACAACCTACTCAAAACATGATAAAACATGACCAAAGTTGTCCACCCGGCTGCTTGTACCACTTACACAAGCGCAGTTGTACGTGCAAATTTCTGCTTCCTGTTCGGGTGGAAACGTGTTAGTGTTAATAATAGTTCCGCTTAACAAAATGTGAGTATTATGAATTTATATGAATATAATATATTTGGAACACATGATATACTACATATACCTTTAGGAAGATCAAAGGCCCACGACGTTTACTGAAAAAGGTTCAATTTACTAATTTGGTTGACTAAGAGTAGTAAGTGGCTTTGTTCAAAAGGTGGCAGTGTTGTGCTGTGTAACTTAACATTCACTAGCTTTTTTGGTTAACCTGTTAAACTAAACTTTCTTTATATATATATATATATATATATATATATATATATATATATATATATATATATATATATATATATATATATATATATATATATATATATATATATATATATATATATATATATATATATATATATATATATATATATATATATATTACCTGTTATTTGTATTATAGGTCTAGATATAAATTTGATTAGCTTATAATAAGCATATCAGATACTCAAAATGTTATACCTTATGGCTGGGCTAAAGTCCTCAAAATAATATCTAAACAGGACTCTGGAATCAAGAATGAATAGCCTTATACGGGGCTACTATATATTATAATCCTTATTAAGTTATCATTAAAATACACTTTAATTCAATGTATGTAACATAGGCTATTTGTTGCCTAGCTAGCTTTAGGACTATTGTTGTTAATTAAGTACATTCAGCAGCCCTTGAAGTCTTTAAAAAAAAAAAGTAATTATTATTATTATTATTTTCAGAAAACATAATTTGAATTGTGGTTTTATTTTAGTCCCCGTCTCCCTGAGCCTTCCCGGACATGATTTCCCAGCAGGATACAGTATCTATACAATATTAAATATTGTGGTCGAGGCCTGTGCCAAAGCAGAATACGGCTGTAGATATTGTTCTGAGACTTTCTTGGCACGTCTCCTACTTGTTTAATACCGCTCCATATAATACATCCCCCTATCCCACTGCACTACAAGACCAGACTTTCAATACTGAGGAGGAGTCCTACAAGTTTGTTGGATACATTGTGTTCTCTAAGGAGATATCCATCACTTCTGTCATACTCCATGGAGTATTGAGCATGCAAAAGAGGAGGACATACAGGCAAATTACAACACCAGTCAACCTTGAAAATAAAAATGGATATAGGCCTGTTCAGCTCTCACCTTCTACAAATGTGTTAAGGTCACGTCAATTACTTCTCACTGTAGTAATTACTATTCTATTACTAATAGTAGTAATTACTATTATCTATTACTTCTCACCGTATGATGCTGTAAAATACAGACCTTCATGGTAAGGAATTTCATCTGCAAATAAAGATGTCTAGGTCAATGGTCAAGCTTTATAGAAGTCACCAAACAACCTAAATGTTTTCAGGAGAACACCATTCTCACAATATAACATACTTAAAGGTGCATTAACATTTGTGGTGGTAGGTCCATCACCTGCTTGTCTCCATGGAGATGTTATTGCTCACAGTATGGCATTGAACTGTGTGGTCCAGTGCCTCTGATAAGGACATTGAAAAAACTGCAGAAATAGGAAGCACACTTTGCTTCAAACGGATATACAAGTATTCAAAGGCGGTACATTATGTTGGGCATTGGTTAAAAACAAAATTAACAAAATGTGTTTTTTAGAAAGATACCTGGTTTTATACAATACATTTGTTCTCAGTTGAACCTGCGTAGGTTTAACATATGGCATGCAATTCATGGTTGTTTTGCACCTCTAGCCTGTACAATAAACTTTACAACAAAAACTGTTATGTTCAGAGGTATACTCATGGTTTTTCTTGAAACTATAATTTACAAAATCACTTTATGTTGAAACTGGTTGCTTTTGTCAAGTAAATAGTTTGATTACAGGAAACATTACTAATGAGGAAAAACTGCATGTCTCTGATTTTGTAGCTCCACCAGTTTCTGCCTCAACAGTGAACCTTTGATTTACTCAAACCACTGATGGCATCCTGAGCGAGCAGCACTTTGTTTTCATCTATATTGGCCTCTTGTGCTGGACGTGTTGCTGAGTGAGCCTGATAAAAGTCCTTACAGAGCAGAACCTCACAACACTTTGTAAAACAGCCCCAAACTAGTGTTGTCATTCTTTCCCTAACTTTGATTTAACACAAAACATCTTCTGAAATCTGCAAACGTTTTGTTACCCACTGGGGGCTATGAGTATGACCAAACAAGTTGTGATGCATTTTTATCACAGGATCATCTGAGAGTCCACATGTTTATTGATATTTTATATTAATATTTGGAAGTGTGTAGAATAGCCTCAAACTCAAGTACAAAGTAAAAGTTAAAAAAAAAGAGTAGAAAAAAGAAATTACTCAAGTAAGAGTGAAAGTATTTGGGGGTAACAAGTAAGAGAAATTGTAACAGTCAGGATGCAGCTTTACATCTAACTTATGGTTTCAACTTGATGTAACTAGGACTAACCATTATAATGCACTAGAATCATTAGACCAACACATATCTGAAGGACCAGCACAAGAAAAACAAATATTCAAGTCATTTAATGTTGTCAACATAAAGCTTTTGTTACTGACTTTCTCACTGTGGGAAGTATGAATAAAACATAGTAAGTGTATTGTTACACTGTCAAATATACAGGCAAGTAGAAGTAAAAGTATGCAGTTCGAAAACTTCTCCAAAGAAGTACAATTTCTTTAAATGGTTACTCAATGTGTGACTGAGAAAATGTAAGTACACACTTGAAGTATAGCTGTATTGTCATTTTCCAGTGTGTGACAGAAGTACTATTGTTACCATTAAACAAAGAGTGAAAAGGCTGAATTATAATTTGTGGAGTACGGGAGTGTTACAGCTCACTGTTGGCATCAAACTGTTTTGCTGCTCTTGAATGGACTGCTGCTTGTGCTTGATTTATGTAGCCGCTGTTGAGTAAGCACCTCTGAGACTGTAAAAGTCAACATGCCGGCCTCACTGCCTCTCACTGGTCCCCGTGTCTCTCTGCTCTGTCCCTCTGTCCCGCTGCATTTGTATCCAGGAGAAGAGTGTGGGACTGGCAGAGGCCTCTGTGATGGACCGATGGCTGTTGGCAGGACATTAGTCGCTCTGTGCCAGGGTTATTACAGCGCTAATATCTCTGAGCTTTCTGAGCAGGAGGACAAGCTCTCATCATCCACAGCCATCATCTCTAATGCAGCTCAGCACTTCAGCAGCAGCCGCTTTCACTCTGCTCTGAGCGCTGGACACATTTGGTTATTGTAATATTAGCCCTACAGCAGACTTTTCAAAATAGAGAGTGAGATATTTCACTCTTAAAATGTTGTACTTTGTTCTTCCTTTCCTCTGTATGGTATTAGTACAGTAGATCAATTAAACAAACAACGTATAATGTCCTGAATAGCTTTCACACTGTACCTGCATACAGCACAGATCTGCATTATTCATGACTCCTCATTACCACTGACCAAAATAGCATTATTTTTTACAGCTGTAACTATTCCTGTACAATTGTTTATGTAGTGGTCTTAGATGGAAGTAGAAATATATGTCTGAGATTGATTGATTGATTGATCGATTTTAAACGACCAAACAGGGATTTTTTAGTGGTGCTTGAGACTCCCGTGAGTGGCCCAGAAATGTTCATGCAATATTTATGTATTTGATTCATGTAATTACGAGAGAAAGCCACGTGCGGAACTTTGTAAGTCCAAAATGTACATGAGAATTCGGTGTGACTATTCCTCTGACGGTTTCCTGCTGAGTGGAGGCTTTATCCAATTAGAAACACGAGATTAGGCCTTTCCCTGCCAGGAGAGCTTTCATTTTCATGCTCACATATTGCTGATATTGCACTTCTGCCTTAATCTGATAATCAGATCCAGCAGGATTTCACTCTCTCTCCCACTGCTCCTCTGTTCACCTAAACCCTGTCTCATCCTCTTGCTTCTTCATTTCACCAACAGACATTCCACCTTTCTGTCTTAATTTTGATTTGAATCGCTACGGTGTTCCTCCAAAGGGTCCATCTCCTGAGAATGTTGTCGCTTTATATTAACCTATCTTTCATTTATTCCACTACAGATATTTGTATTGCAGGATTTTTTCTTCTGCTGGAGTCACTTGCTTGATTGCAAAGTTTTAGGCTGTTTTGTTGCATATGCAGGCAAACAACAACAACTCCAGGGAGAATGGAAGATTTACGATGCTCCACCCAAAAAAACATTCCCTTTAGAATGGTCTGACCAATCTGATCAAATAATGTAAAAGACTGTTTTAAAGAAGGATGCCACGTCTGATCTGAATCTAATCATGAGTACAAATAAATTAACCTTGAGCCTTGAAATTAGTTTAACATGTTTAGAAATGTTTTTAGAATTGTGCTGAATGAACTTAACATCTGGCAAAGTCAAAGCATATTTTTTCTTCAAACAGTTTCGAGTAAAATTGCTTCCTTTTGCAAAATGCATTTATTTTTTTGTTTAGCTCCTCGTTTTGAGCCGAGGCCTATTCAGTGGCACGTTAGACTTAAAAAGATCAGTTTTAGGTTTATTTGATTGAATCTGCCAAACAGACCATAATTCAAGGTGAGTCGTGGACCATTCCATTGCACTTTATCACAAGTTTGAAAATGCTTAGTGCAGACAGGAGACTTAATCAAATGGACCATTTCTGTCGCTTTGATTGGTTAGTCAGCAGAAGAGCAGCCAATGAGTCGTGGACAAAGGGTGATGCTGGTGGACCATTAGAGTTTGTTTCAAGGCTGTAGTGATTACTCAGCGCCTGTTCCTTAATGTAAATGGGCCCGCTTCCTTGAATGGACTCCCTTTACAATTGCCCTAGTGTTATGAGAGGCTTGTTTATGAGCCATAAACTATTCCAAACAATAGAAGCAGTATTTCAGACTTTACGAGGTGACATCCATGGACCGCACATTTTATGGGTTTTATGAAGACCAAGTGCGATGGTGGTAAAGCATGATACACTCATCCATAATATGTTGGTATGTGAGCAGTGACAAAACATAAAATCAAATTTAAAAAATGACCGGAAGCCCATATTCTGCAGAATCATGTGGTAATTTATAGCTTCCAAGAAATAAATGAGGGGAACATACTGTCTTTGGCCGCAAAAGGTCATGAAAGAAGCCGGGAAATATAACTCTCACTGAGTTATTGTGTTATCTGTGGGCTCTGTCTCGCTCCTCTCTCCCTCCCACATTACAACCAGTAGCCTATGTTGAAAGCCAAATGTTGTAAGCCAAATGTTGTAAGCCAAATGTTGTGTGTCTCTCTGTAATATGTGACAGCTTGACAGGGGAGTGACTGCTGTGGCTCACAAATGATTGAAGATTGACGAGGAGTATTTGTGCTGAAGTAAAAGTTACGTGGTAAAAAATGTACTCAATGACTAGTATAAGTACTGCTGCCATTTATTTATTATTTTTAAAAGGGAGACACTAAAAGCACCCACCCCCCTTCTTTTTTTTTTTTTACATTATTTTTTTGTCTCTTTACTCTTTCAGCTTAAAGGTTTCATGTGGAAAAAAACCTTGTCCGATCTTCTCCCAAATATGTTATTATTTCATTTAACTCATTTCATACATACATATGGGACAAGTTCATAGTCATTTTTTTTTCTTCAAATGCATTTTTCTAACATAAAGATCGGCACATAAAGTAGCAGTTACACACATCGAACGTCACAATGTTGGACCTAATAGGAACATACAGAAGGATTTGTTGATACCTAATTCTGATTTATTCAAGTTTTAAATCTTAAAAGTTAGGGAAAATTTTTATTTTTGGCCAGTTTTCTTAAAAAACTAAATAAAATATCCCAAATCACTTTTCTTTGTTTATTATGTATAATGTGTACAAAATGAACCAAAGAATGTAAACCTGGGTCTATCCATTTTTCTGATTGAAATGTCCCAAATATGCAAACTTATAACAATAATAATATTTTTTCTTACATTTATGTGAATAAGTTTCAGATTTTACATATTTACATTTTGTTTTTCTTTTCAGTAAAAAGTACATGCAAAAAATATTACTTAAAGTACTAGTTCATTTTTTCTTGACTTTTTAATATGCTTTCAAGTTACAGTATGGTATACTGTAACTTGATTAAATAAACAGTTTAAAGGTAAATTAAGTCTTTTTAAAGTACAATCCACACATTCTCTGAGCTTTGGTCTATCAAAGCGAGCGATGCAGCAGTGGTCTGTGATTGTAGATTAAGGGACTTATACAGTACTCAGTAGCCTAAATGTAACTTAATACAAATATATGCATAATTATACTCAAGTACAAGTCATGGTTGTACAAGTCATGTACTCAATTATAGAGAATTTGTAACTAGTTACTTTCCTCCCCTGCAAATGATACCGTTTATATTAAGAGTTCAGATCTTAGTTTGTATTTTATGTCACTGTTTAGGGGCAGAAGCTGATGTCATCACTTGTTTGTAGCTAATATATATTATAGGGGTGTAACAATGCTTGTAATATGTACTGCACTTCTGTAATATGTCTATTTCTACTTCTGTCATGTTACGATTACGTTTTATAATCAATGTCTTTTATTTTGTAAATAACTTTGTATTACTTGTATTGTAACTACACTTAAAACTACTACACGATGTGGCATTTATGTTATGGTTTCAGATTTTTTTTTCCTTTGAAGTGTCTCCTCATCAGTGCAGCCTGGGCAGAAGTTTCGGGGTTCCACATTAGCCTGTGATAATAGTCAGACAGTTTCAGTATAACTTTAAACAATATCAATAAAACACTGACCATACTTGACCATACTCTTTATCCATTTGAAAGGGAAGTGAAAGGTGAACACTGTGCAGTTCTCCAGGTTATTCATATTTCACAGTGCAGTTGACCACAGTTTCCCCATCCATTATGAAGTGTTTCTGTAAGTGATGCAGCGAGAGACGGAGCAGCCTAAACACAGTGGCTTTAGTGGGATTGATGTTAGCGCCGCTCAGGGGTCCAGCTCATCCATGTTTCATGATTTCACTCGAGTGCGCACACAGAGAAGCACCACTGCCTTCCTCTTCAGCGCCCCCTGCATCCACCGAAAGTGGACGGGACGTTTGCAAGACGCACTCGGACCACTTCAGATGTATTATTGATTGTTTGCATGTTCAGTATTCACCACATGGTCAGTATAATGGATGAGACGTGTTGTTAGTCTGTTTACGCTGGGCTTGTCGAGTGTAAAGTTCCCGCTATAGTGTTGTGGTGCTTTGATATTGCATCACAATTGCATCTCCCAGCAAACAGACCATTTCGGCTTGTAAATATTAAAGATAAAGTCGGCTCATTGATTTAGTTTGAATTGTTATGATGATGACAAATGCAAATTTAAATTGGTCAAAAACAGGTCTGGGTTCAATTGTACATACGCTCTATTGTGAAATAAGGCTAGTGTTTATGCGGACACATGTCCTCTTTAAGTTTTATTATTGGTATATTGTGAACATTAATCTGATCAAGCAGAAAGCAGCAAAGTATTGTTACTGTAGTTCGTGAGCTCAAAACCTGTCACTGCACATTTATGTGTGTCTGTTTATGGCTAAAGCTTGTCCTTCAAAAAATCAGCAGAAAGACGTATTAGGTATGCAGGGGGTTGAAACCTTATTTTGAATGAAAAAAGCAGACTTATGTGATTCTGTAAAACATCTTTATATCGCAAACTCTCAGGAGAAATTCAAGGTTTAACTCAAACCAATGAAAGAAAGCACACAACACAGTTTCGGGTTTAAGTTTTACTGTTATAAATATCCCGTTTAAATACACTAATAATAAAATAGTTCAGACATTTGACTTGATAAATAAACAGCTCCCCCAAAAAGGAGAGACTGGAGGAGGTCCGCACCTGAGCCACATCAGAACCAGTCCACAGAGGGCTCACAGGGCTACACAGTAGCTGATAAAAACATCTGCACATCTCCCCCGCTTTAGCAATGCATCACCTCAGTCAGTGGGACAAACACTCAATACAGAACGGCCACATGAATAATGGAGGAGTTTAGGCCTGTTTTGGTCTTCAATTATTAATGACACAGTGAATTTTTGAATAAATGTGAGATTGATTGCAGAGCAGTCATATTTAATGAGGTTTGTTGCGTTCTTAGATATCTGTAAAAAGTGGAGCGGCAGAAAAGGGAGTGTCAAATCAGCACAAACTCAACTTTTAACAGCAAAACAAGTGCACTGAATAAGAGGCCTCGTTTTTAACCAAAAGTCTTGAACCATTGTATGAAAATGCACCTTATACTGTCCTGAGCCAGGAATCCTTTATCGACCCACCCACAGGTTAAGGAGATGACCATTATGAACTAATATTTGATCTACAAAAACAAATGATAAAGATTGCTTGATTTGTGGCATTTGTAAAAAATTGGAACTTGTCTGACTATATAGAGCCAAAGTGTAAACGATAACACAGCATACAGTGAAAATTCTGCAGCAAAAGATGCAAAATCTAATCCTCTGGCAAATACCAATACTCCACTGAACATGTTTTCCAGTATGTGCAAGCCTTGCGCAATCAATCCATAAAGCTAATTTGTGCAAATGATTATCAGAGCAAAACAAAATGGAAAGGCATTCTAGCAGCCATAAGTCAGGGAACCGCTAGGGAAGGGCATCTAACTTATAAAAGTATGATTAAACAGTACGTGCATGTTTGAAAATTGTAGAAAAGATTCCGCTATGATTAAACAATGAAAGGAAAGCCAATGAGAAATAAGTGACATGACTTGAGGGTGATTGAGGACACAGGACCCCAGTCAGTCAGGTCCTGTTACTCATCACCCATCCACTCTCGGGGTGACATAACCTCTGTGTGTCCATTACTCAGCCCCTGTGCGCTCACATCCACATCACAGCACTGCGGGGCAAGAGGAGGAGGCTGTACATTCACAACCACGTTAAAGACCCCGCAGACAGGCCGAGACCTTTGGGTGCTGTGTCCCGTTTGAAGGACGGCCCGTCAGACAGCAAACTCCCCATCATCTATCATACTGTCAGTTGGAGGTCTCACCCCAAATTACAGGTGGCTGCTGCAGCGATCATTTGAGATTAGATATACGAGACTGCCCAGAGTGACACTTGGAGAGGAACTTAAAGGGACACTGCGGGCTTTTCTGTTACATACCAGCAGTGATCACAAACTTTCTGCGGTTTATCTTATAGCCTGTATTTAGTGTGCGGAATAATAATTACAGATTTAGATGCGCTTCCCCTCAAAAAACCCTATTCCTGAGTTTCAGGCAAATGATTACTTCCTGCTTGAAGTGCATATGACAGGTTCTCATTGTTCCACGTTTTAATTACTTTGTTTAGTGCAATAGTCCCTGTGGTAAATATTTATTGTAGTTTTGCATCAGTCAACAGGCACTTCGTAAAGAAAACTTGACAAATAAAAGTTGAAATTTGCAGGGTGCAGAGCTGAGTTCTAAAACAGAATCCCTTTGTCTATGTCATCAATAATTCATTCCAAAATGCAGGGACAATTTATATGCAACAGACACGATTTTATGACCATTTAAACAATCATCATAATTCCATTCCCCAATTTGAGTCGAATTTAAGTCAATCATGCGACTTGTTAGCTAGACAGCATTTTCATCATTTAAAACACCTGAAATGGTTATTAATGTTAGAAGTCAGTGGGAGCCTTAGTTTGATATTTTTCTTGGTCATTTCTCATAAAGACACAAAGAATCTTGAACTATCCAAAGTCAAAAAACATTTTGATGCAAATTTGGCACCAACTCAAAAGATGGGAATCACAGTCCCCAGAATGAACTGAACTGGGGAAAAGAAAGCAACATTTTTTGTAAAATATTAAATATAATCATGTTCACTACGTTTTAGTGAAATATGTAGTCTAACCTGCCATATGCAGGTTTCCCATTCAAAAGATATGATAGTTTTGATTTCAATTGCGCTATTGCTCTAACAAGGACCATTTCCATGCCAAATCCTTCAAATCAGGAAGGACTCCTTTTGCATGAACCCCATGAATAGGCTCTGGTGACATGTCCATAATACAAAATACATACTTGGCCACTGGCTAAATCTTGAACTCAAAGCAAAAAATGTAACGATAACAATGGATTGGTAACATGATAAAATGTCTTTCAGTTACTGTATCAGTTAGAAAATCCCGGTAGTTGTTTCACATTAGCTCAAGTCTTAATAGTAGGCCCCAAGAGTAAAGACAATAAATGAGGCCTCCACTACAATGCCATGTTTTCAGGCTACGGTAGTCTCCACAAATAGCAGATATTGTTAAATTTCTCTTTCTTTAATGCCACAGAAATAGGGCATTAAGTTAGCAGTGACATTTAGAAGCCCAGAGGAAAGTAAGTAGGACACTTGAATACTGGCTGAATAAAGTTACCTGGCAGAGTACAGTAAAACTACAAGTACAATTCTAGCTATTTTCCGTCAGCTGGAGCAGGCTTTTCACTCCCACACACGCATTTTTCAATCACTGATCTTTTTAAGCGTGGGCATCAACATTGTCAGATCTTAATATCTGTTAGATTAGCTGCTACCGCTCATAAATTTCACTCTAATGCTGAGAAAATGGGTACTGGTAAGGGTCACAACATTCTAATTTTATATTTAATTTGTCTGACAGGATATGTTTTAGGCTCAGACGTTGTCAGTGAATTATGTAAAACATTATGTAACACAAAATGCTGAAAATTCTCACCTCCTTATGTAATCTCCTACCACCTGCCTTTGTGATAGCGGGCTAATTCCGAACAACATTTATCAACTCAAGCAGTGTTATCAAGGGCTGAAATGAAGTGTGGGCACAGGGTGACTGTTTGCTGTTGTACTAAGCTAAATCACAGATATAAACGCTTAATGCAATGCCAATTTTAGTTGCTTTGTGCCAGATTAGTTGATCAAATTTTAAGCCAAAAATATGCAGCCTCGAAAACGAATAACATTAAAACTTCAGCTCTGTAAAATGATTCAATATGATAAATAATTAGTATTTATTGCTGAAAGTGAGGTTATTTTGATGATTCTAAGCTAATCATTCTTACTATGAATTTTTTAAGTTTCATAAATCTGTATGAGAGTTTTAACCCGTTTTACAACCTGTATGAATAAAACTGCAGATAGTTGCCCACTCAAGCTCAAACACAACATAGCCTCAGCAAAAACTAAAATAATTCCAGTGCATTTGATGTCAAACAGCCACATCAAGCCATTACCAATCATTCACTTCATCTCTCGTGTGATTGTGCAATGATAGCCAGGAACTTCCTCATCTTTAGCCTCACATCACGAGCCCCAAAGTCATCCCAGGTTTGTGCAAATCCAATAACCCATAAAACGCACTTCTCCACTTTCACTGTCCCATCCCCTGAATCCTTTGGGCTATATATTCCCTTTTAATTGCCGTGCTTTATAGCTGGACGGCATCTGCCTCGAGGTTACTGGTGTAAAGCGATCATTAGTTCAGACCTGACCCAAGATCTGCATGTATAATTCCAGCTTTGATTCCTGCTAACGTCTGCTTTTTACTTAGTGTTTTTTAGGTTCCTGGAGACTCGGGGCAGCGGTGAATATAGAGTCCACACTGATGCGCTCACTGCGGCAGGACAGTGAGGATGTTTGTGATGGTCCACCTCTGATTGGTGCAGGCCTGGATAGACAACTGGACTCTGAACTCGGACTGCCGGCTCTCCACCAGCTCCAGACAGTTGAGGGACTCGGTGTTTTGGATAGAGCCACCCTGAAAAACAAGACCAAGATAATTTATATTTAATTACATTTGATTAAAAAGTAGTCTTAATCTTAAAGGAACATTTTTAATAGGTTTTATTTCCCACAGATTTTCCTTCAGGCAAAGCAAGGCAAGTTTATTTGTGCAAAGTGCTTTACATAAGAGGAAAAGATGTATGAAAATCAAAACACTAACAGATGAAAACATAAATAATAATTAAAGCCGCGAAGCGGCGATGGTGGCCCTCGCCCCGCGCGCGACCGCCTTCCCACGCGGCCTCGGACGGTCCAAAACCGCCCCGGTGCACCGTCCTCCTCCTCTGAGCGTCACTCGGGCCCCCGTGACCCCTTCCCCCGCTCACGCCGGGTGGCGTCCCTATAGAAGTGCATTAGCGGGCACTGCTCTCCAGAAGTGACGAAACCGCTCAAAACACGGCTTCGATGTAATTGACTTTTTCGATCGGAATGCTCTAAATAATGCGTCTGCTGAGTTTCACTGACTTTGCTCGAAATAATTTTGGCCTCTCCATAGACTTATGACATGTCTCATAGGAAATGCATGGGGAATATGCGTGCCCCCCCAGGCCAAACGATCCAAAATAGGACATCGATGTAATTGACTTATTTGCAGCTTTTGACACTTAAAATCAGATTCCAAGATTTCGTGGAAATCCGATAATTTTGGTACTTTTACATGACCAGCAGGGGGCGCTATAGTGAAAAGTGCTCATGTGCTCCTGAGTCTGTTCTGTTTAATATTGGATTCCACATCTGTGGTTACAGTTTGTGCTCTGTACGGCAATGCCTGTGGGTTGGAGAATAAGTTTAAGATACAGGAAGTGAAGGCGAATTCTGACAGGAAGTCATGACTAAACCAAATGAGACAGGCCAAAAATGTGGTGTATTATAAAATTTCAATGCGTCCTGATCAGGAGCGTGTATGTAAGACTGATCTTAGCCCAAAAACCTAGGACCCTTTTGCAATGGAAAAAAAAACTTAAAGTGGCGTCTAAAATTAAAATCAATATGGCCGCCTTGCCGTTTGTCTGATCACGGCGCACAAATAATGTTTTAGGGTCGTCTTTATGTGTACTATCACCGTGCCAAATTTCATAGGCCTCCTCCAAACTAAATGCATCTCCCTTTCCATAGGCCTGACACAACAGGTGGTGCTGTAGAGGCTGTATTTGACTTGCATGAAAAATATGGTTATGAACCATTAATGTCTCTTATATGTAGACATTGTATTAAGTTTGGTGGCTATTCCTCACTGCTTAGTGGGTTTTTGCTGTATCTTTGTGTGATGAGAGCCAGACCCCCATAGAGAATGAATAGGAGCTCTGGAGGGCCCTAGAGGCAAAAGTGTGAAAAATAGGCCATGGGTCTCATTGACTTTTTTGCATCTTATATAGCAAAGAATCATGTCCCAAAATTTGGTGTCAATCGGACAATCTGGACACTTTTAAGTGAACTGTAGGGGGCGCTATAGTTATTAGTGGTCCTGTGCTCCCTGGTCTATTTTGTGTAATATTCAAATCTCCATCATTGGTGGCAATTTGGGCTCTGTAGGCACAGTCCAAGTGCCTCTGAGGGATAAGCACAAAAACAGGAAATGATGGCGATATTTGACAGGAAGTCACGCGCAAACCCTAAGAGATATCTCCAAAAATTGTTTTTTTATTGAATTTCAATACGTCCTGATCAGGAACGTGTATGTTAGACTGATCTAGGCCCAAAAACCTAGGACCCTTTTGCAATGGAAAAAAAAAAACTTAAAGTGGCGTCTAAAATTAAAATCAATATGGCCGCCTTGTCGTTTGTCTGATCACTGCGCACCAATTATGTTTTAGGGTCGTCTTTATGTGTACTATCACTGTGGCAAATTTCATAGGCCTCCTCCAAAATAAATGCATCTCCCTTTCCATAGGCCTGACACAACAGGTGGCGCTGTAGAGGCTGTATTTGAGTTTCATGAAAAATACGGTTATGACCCATTAATGTCCCTTAAAAGGAGCCACTGTATTGAGTTTGGTGGCTGTCCTGCAGGTTTTAGTTGTTTTTTATTGCAGCTTTGTGTGAAGAGAGTCAGAGTCCCATAGACAATGAATAGGAGCTCTGGAGGGCTCTAGAGGCAAAAATGTGAAAAATAGGTTATGGGTCTCATTGGCTTTTCTGATCAGGAGGCCGTCTAGGAATTGTGTGCAAATTTTCACTAATAAAAGTCAAAGTAATGTTTTTTCTCCCCATTGTAATTTAGTGCACTCCTACAGGTGGCGCCGTAGGGTTGATTGTTATTGTGCGCTCATAAATGGATTCAGCAGCTTTACGTAGACGAGTGTTTCAAATTTCATGTTAATCGGAGTATGCATGTGCGTGCAGGAGCTATTTAAATGATTTTGAGAGCACTCTTTGCGCCCCTGGTGGTCAACGGTGATAAATGCACCATATTACTAATTCAGTTTTTTTCATGGCGCCCTGCACTGGACATATTCCCCAAGTTTCATCCAAATCGGAAAAGTCGATGTTTGACTTAATAGGTAGGGGGCGCTAGCGAGTACTTTTTATTTATTTTTATTAATGCATTATATTCAGATCATAATTACGCACTCGTGACTGAAATTACAGCTCTCTCAGTCCAGGCGTGTAGCCGTGACATGCGATCGGAAAAACAGGAAACGAAGGCGTTCGTCGATGGCGAGCCACGGCGAGACCATTTGAGATATCCGAAAAAAAGTGGATAACTATTGAATTTCAATGTGTCCCGATCGCATAAATGTGTGCCAGACCCACGTGTGGCAAAAGCCCTAGTCCATGTTCTCCGTCAAAAAAAAAAAGTCAAACTGGCGTGGCGACTTCGGTTCAATATGGCCGCCGTGCGCTTGGTCCGAGGGCCGCGCTCCAAAGTCATGTTTTGCTTGGTTCACTGTTCTCTATCACTGTTCCGAGTTTCGTGCACGTCGGGCAAAATTTGCTCGTCCCATTTCCCATAGGGGTCCGATTCGGGCCGGTGCTGCTCGTTCGGTTCGGGTCGGACGCTCTCGAGACGCACGAAATACGAAATTTTTTTCCGGGCCGATCGCGACTATACCCCCATTGAAGACTTTTCGTGCATGTTCACTGGGTCAAAAAGGGCCGCGAAGAGTAAGAAAACGGTCGAAATAATAAGCAAGAAACGGACGAAACACAATGTCCCTCGCCAGTTTACTGGCTCGGGCCAATTATCAAATGTACTATAAAGACAAGAGTGCAGGTAATATATTTTCAGTCCTAGGCATAGAACTGTTTAAAGTCTATTCTCTGAGCCACAGGAAGCCAGTGCAGAGATCTGAGCACAGACTAATGTGCTCGTGCTTCCTGGTTCTAGTCAGGACCCAAGCAGCAGTGCTCTGGATGTACCGCGTTTGGAGAGGCCAGTGAGCAGCCGTTACAGTAGTCTAACCTACTGGAGACAAATGCATGGATAAGTCTCTCCAAGTCTGATTTAGACACTATACCTTTGATTTTGGCACTGTTTTTAGATGGTAAAAAGCAGCTGATGTTATTGATTTAATGTGGCTGTTAAAGCTGAAGTCTGAGTCCATTATTACACCCAGATTTCTAACTTGACTTGAAGGTTTTAAAGAGTGAGAAACTGGAGGTGACTGCTGACACTTTCTCTTTGTTTCTGTGGGCCAAAGAGTCTGAGTCAGACTTCAACCCAAAAAGCGGTGTCCAAGGCAAAATTACATAAACTGAATTATTATACTGTAAATTCAGTGGTCCACATAAGCCCTACTGATATGATACAGAATGCACACATGGGGCCAAACTATATGCTTAATTGGAGGTTAAATAGTGGACAATAGGTGTCATACAGTAGATTTTTATTATTCGGTGCGATTGTCATGTACAGGGCGCAAATTGTAATAGGCATATGGTTTCTGACCCAGCTGTAATGGTGGGCGTTTAAGGTCATGAGGGCAAATATATGAAAAGTAGAAAATGGGCCTTCTGGATATAGCGTCAGAGAGCTTGCACAATACCAATGTTTTATTCCTGGTTTAAGCTGAAGTAGTTTGCTATGACTGCTGAACAGACTACACAGTTAATTCCTGGCTCAGATAACAGCTTTCAATAACCCTATTAAGGTCAGATTAAGTGTTAAGTGCTTTTAACAATAGATGGCCAGAAAGACATGCACAGAGACAGAGAAAAAATGAAAATTGAGAATGATAAATGTGACATAATTCGTAGTATAACCACAATGAATATGTTAGGGTTAGGGTTCACACACAAGACAGGCGCAAAATTACTTTACAATGTGTTCTACAACTTTGCTTATATCAGCAGCTACAGCAGTTTCTTTGGTTCCTGTTTTGACTTCGGCGACTTGGCGAGCGTGCGTGTGCATTTGAGCTTCAGCAGACTTGAGCTCTATTGACGTAATCACAACAGTCCACTGATGGCAAGTCGATCTTTCGTCTTTGAGTTGTGCGACCTCCTGAGTGACTTCCACAAGTGTACTTAAAAGTCTGCTCCCTCGGCCTTCTTCCTTCAGTGCAGGGGGAGTTTAAAGACGTGCACACTTTCTTTTATTGTGGCGCTCGCAGACAAATGCATGGCTCTGGTCCAGGCTCGTGTCCCGTGCACCGCCGTAAAGGGTCCGTCATTCTGCAGAGTGCACACTCTGACTGCACTATTGATTCCATGCTATTAAGGCCGGAGCACTAGTTAATCAGTCTGTCAGTGAGGCAGCGAGCCGGAGCGGAGGCAGCCCAGAGGAAGAGCAAGGCCATACGCTCAGGCAACAAGTCACCACCAGCACAATCAATGGCACCAATGGAGAGTTAAATAGGGACTCGCTGATGTCAAATGTTTGTTTCCGCAGATGTTGGTAGAGTTTAGAAGACAATCCTGAACTCTAACAATGATCGTGTGTGTGCCAAATCTACCACTAGTACTTATTTGTATTGTTATTCACTTATTTATAAGAAGTACACATTCATAATTATATTCTTAGCCAGAAATGCCACAGTTTTGGAAAGGCAGAAGCTCTTCTTCTTTCTGGTTCTATCCCTGTCTTTATTGAAGGCTGTTCCTCAGGGTTATAGTTAGTTCAATATTGTAAAAGATCTCCCTATCAATAATTCACTAATGTCTGTCCGCTGCTCCAGTGCAGCCTCCTCAGCATCGGCTTCAGTTGTTCTTGGTCTTATTTCTGAGTGCTTGAATCTTCACTGTCTTTGAAGTCATCTCCAGCTGTTCTCCAAACTTTGTCCTGCACCATGAGTGAATGTCTGCTTGGTCCAGACATTTTCTGAATGTCCATTTTCATTTTAACACATTAACTGAATGAACACTTTACTTTCTGGTGAGACAAATGAACATGCTCTGGAAGAACATGACAAGATGTCATTTAAAGGCTCAGTAGCTGAGCTGGTAAGGATCACAAAGTCCTTGTGCAGAACAATTGTAAAGAATCCACTGTAACAAAGTGGTTTCCATGATCATGCAGTAAAAGCTATAAACTGTAGGCTGTGTACTTGATTTGTGAAAGCAAAAGTGGATTCAACTGTTTTTTTATTCTCACCTAAATCTCTGTTTTGACACATTGCTGCTCTACAAAAGAAACCATTTAATCATGTCTCTAATTACTCTGATTGCTCCTTCTAGACTCTAACCATCCTCATTATTTGGTTCAAACACGGCTGATGTAATTAATCCTCTCTTTTCAACTAAAAGTATTGTGATGAAGTAATAGATTACACTAGTTGGAATAGCACACACACATCGAACCAGTCACACAGAACTCCTGGTTTAACTTTTAATCCTGTCTCACTCCAGCTTGAGCACTCTGGCCTCAGACAAGTGCTCTGATGTTGACCTTAGCATGTTCTATTTGCCTCCTACCCTGTAAATCTTTCATCTTTTTGGCTTTAAAAAACAACTTTCTCATCTCACTTGACTCCTGCCACAAGTTTTCCTCCACAAAGCACTTCTCTGTGATCCCACGGGAGCGGCTCAGAAGATCTTTTGGACTCACGACACAAGTTAAAAGTTTCATTTCTAAATCCTGGCCAAAGCAAAAGCTAAGGCTAATTAAAAAGCACACTTTCCCAACAGTTCTGTTGCCTTGGCAACAGAGGAGCACTTTGTTCAGTGGATACAGCTGGACAGATGTGGAGGGAAAAGACGGATGAAGATGACCATGATAAAAAAAAACCTGCAGTGAATAGAGCAGCATGCTACATCCAGAGGAACATTTTCGAATTCAGAAGCAAACAAAAAACAAGAATTTTAAAGGACACAATATAACACTTACAACAGTCAACTATGACAATGGGACAATTTGTAAGCAAAAATAACATTATATACTGTATAACATCCAATGAAACTGAGATGACCAACAGTAGATAAGTGTGGTAATGGTTTAGTTCTGTTTTACTACTTGGTTTAGACAAAACTTAGTCCTGTTTGTTTATGCTTTACTAGTAAAATAACTCTGAAAGTCAAATCAAATGTGATAGTTGATGGGAAGGGTTTGGGAAAAGACAATATATGCAATAGACAGTGTCTGAAGTATGCTTTCAACTTTCAAAGTGTTTGTGGCAACAATTACAGGACAAAATGTTCAGTGATAATAGCAGCATCTTGGCAATTATTCTGCCATTTCTGCAAAATCACCACTTTCATAATTGTCAATACAGAACTATAGTAGAACAATGTGGACCCCTGCGGATAAACCAAATAATAATACACTCTTAAAAATGGAATTGAATTTACCTGTGCTGCCCAGACACTTAAAATAATGTCCATAAATACTAAGTCCCGTCTTGTATAAACACTGCTCCGTTAATATATTACACAGAAAACTGAAATCATTGCATTATAAAAACTAAATCTCACTTTTATATAATTTATATCAATTCATTAGTTTGAAGTATGAGTTATTTTATAATATATTGTATTATATATTTTTTGTTGTTTGTTTGTTGTTAAAATTATGTTTTCAAGAACCAAAGATGCCTGAAGACCTTGACTGTATGGGTTTGTTTTCCACATGACAGGGCCAGTGTGACACTAACTGTGATATTTTAGAGGATTTTAACAAATATGCATGCCTATAGAACAAGGCAGGAAGTTTTACACAGACACCGAATTTATAGCCTGAGCTCGCACTATTTTCAGGGCGAGTGTGATGTCTAGACCAGGAATCATGAACATGAGCTGCAGTGAAGTCTTCTCTTTTGAAGATGTTCAACGCTCAACATCCAACAGCGAGGGATTCACACAAAGGTGGGGAATAATAATGATTTTGAAATATCCAGCTTTGGTCTTTAATGTTTTGTAGTTATAATTTTCCACAGATAAATTCACAATAATTTTCTTTCAGGGAGTTTCTCTATAGTGAATCAGGACAGAGGGACCTGAGAACATTAAGTCAATGCAATTTCAAGAGTCATAGGATTCAGCAAGGTTCTGAGAAAGTGAAGGACTCTTAAAATCCAAGGACTACGAACTATTTTCACATTAACAACCGCTATTATCCAGGGATAAAATGTCTTTAGTTTTATTGTTTATTTTTACTCTTCATAAGTCTATCTAAATGTTGTTTGTCTTTGAAAAAACATCTCTGAGTTTTTTGTTGTGTAATGTTTAGAGGAAGGAAATGTCCATAATATGTTAGATATACAAGTGTCTGTATTTAGACAGAAAAGTGTTTGTTAAATAAACACTACTCTCACTACTTTATGTGAAGAAATTTTACGGCGAATACACCATGAACAGCATCTAATTTTAATGGATGCATTATGGAGAAATTGCTGTTCATTTTCTGCCATTACCTTGCACTGTTATATTATGGACGTTTTTCTTAGAGCGATGGTCATTATAGAACTATATTACTAATAAGAGCAAGTTTCTTCACTTTGCTTAAGCGGGCTATTTAAGGAGCTGAAATGTTCTACTGAGATTTTCAGCTTAAATTTTTGTGTTGGTTTTAAACATCGTTAATTTAAATTATCCCAGTCAATTGCACCAGTTGAGCCCACAACAACAGCTTGAGGGTTAAAGTCCAGACTTATTCTGAATATGATGTTAAACAGTGAGAGATCGTGAGAGAGTGGGATAATAGACATACTAGACATCGACCTGTGTTCTTCTGTACCTGAGTATTTACACAAAATGCATTTTTAGAAGTAAAAGTAAGTAAGAGAATACTGAGCATTAAGAGGGAGAGAAAATAAAAACAAGTAGTTTCAACATTATTGGCTTCTCGACTCAAAAGAAAGTTCTGGACTTTAAGGCTTAAAACAAGCCTCAGCACATACAAGGTTCACAGAACTGTTACATCATAAACTCACGAATAAGAGCAAACTAGTGTTTATCCTCTAAGCAGATAAAGCACTACATGAACAATCCACCAACTTGGCAAAGACTGAGAGCTTGGTTAGAGCATTAAAACATTAATTAAAGCCGCAAAGCGGCGATGATGGCCCTCGCCCCGCACGCGACCGCCTTCCCAAGCGGCCTCGGCCGGTCCCAAACTGCCACGGGGCACCGTCCTCCTCTTCTGAGCATCACTCGGGCCTCCGTAACCCCCCCTCCCCCCAAGCGCCGTCCCTATAGAAGTGCATAGGCGGGCACTGCTCTCCAAAAGTGGCAAAAGCATCCAAAACACGGCTTCGATGTAATTAACTTATTCGATCAAAATGCTCTAAATAATGCATCTGCCAAGTTTCACTGACTTTGCTCGAAATAATTTAGGGATCTCCATAGACTTATGAAATGTGTCATAGGAAATGAATGGGGGATATGTGTGCTCCCAGAGTCAAAACAATACAAAATAGGACATCAATGTAATAGACTTTTTTTGCAGCTTTTGCCGCTTCAAAGCAGTTTACAAGATTTCGTGGAAATTAGGAAATGTTGGTACTTTTACATGACCAGCAGGGGGCGCTATAGTGAAACCTGCTTATGTGCTCCTGAGTCTGTTCCGTTTAATATTTTATTCTGCATCGGTGACTACAGTTTGGGCTCTGTAGGGCAAAACCTGTGGCTAGGAGAGATATTGAAATTAACAGGAAATTAAGGCGTTTTTTTACAGGAAGTCATGACTAAACCGCACGAGATAGGCCAAAAAAAATGGCAGATTATTAAATTCCAATCTGTCTTGATTAGGCACGTGTACGTTAGACCAATGTCGGCCAAAAACCCTAGGACAAGTTCTCAATGGAAAATAAAAACTTAAAGTGGCATTTAAAATTAAAATCAATATGGCCGCCATGTCGTTGGTCTGACGACTGAGCACCAATTATGTCTTAGGGTGCTTTTTATGTGTACTATCACTGTGCCAAATTTTATGAGCCTCCTCCAAAGTAAATGTGTCTCCTTCTCCATAGGCCTCACCCAAAAGGTGGTGCTGTAGAGGCTGTTTATTAGTTTCAGGAAAAATACAGTTATGACCCATTAATGTCCCTTAAAAGGAGTCACTGTATTAAGTTTGGTGGCTGTCCTGCAGGTTTTAGTTATTTATTGTGGCAGCCTTGTGCGAATGGAGTTAGGCTCCCATAGACAATGAATTGGAGCTCTGGGGGTCTCTAGAGGCAAAATTATGAAGAATAGGGAAGCAAAGAATCAGATCCCCACATTTGGTGTAAATCGGACAAGCTTGCAGCTTTTAACTGAACTGTAGGGGGCGCTATAGGGATTCGTGGTCCTGTGCTCCCTAGTCTATTGTGTGTAGTATTTAATTCTCCATCATTGGTGGCAATTTGGACTCTGTAGGTCCAGTCCATGTGCCTTAGAGGAGCACGCAGAGAAACAAGAAATAGAGGCGATATTTCACAGGAAGTCATGACTAAACCGCGCAAGATAGGCCAAAAAAATTGGCAGATTATTAAATTTCAATCTGTCTTGATTAGGCACGTGTACGTTAGACCAATGTCGGCCAAAAACCCTAGGACAAGTTCTCAATGGAAAATAAAAACTTAAAGTGGCATTTAAAATTAAAATCAATATGGCCGCCATGTCGTTGGTCTGACGACTGAGCACCAATTATGTTTTAGGGTTCTTTTTATGTGTACTATCACTGTGCCAAATTTTATGGGCCTCCTCCAAAGTAAATGTGTCTCCCTCTCCATAGGCCTCACCCAAAAGGTGGCGCTGTAGAGGCAGTTTATTAGTTTCATGAAAAATACAGTTCTGACCCATTAATGTCTCTTAAAAGGAGTCTCTGTATTGAGTTTGGTGGCTGTCCCGCAGGTTTTGGTTGTTTTTTATTGCAGCCTTGTGTGAAGACAGTCTGAGTCCCATAGAGAATGAATAGGAGCTCTGGAGGGCTCTAGAGGCAAAAGTGTAAAAAATAGGCCATGGGTCTCATTGGCTTTTCTGATCAGGAGGCCGTCTAGGAATTGTGTGCAAATTTTCACTAATAAAAGTCAAAGTAATTGTTTTTCTCCCCATTGTAATTTAGTGCGCTCCTACAGGTGGCGCTGTAGAGGCTGTATTTGACTTGCATGCAAAATGGTGTTATGGGGCATTTATTTTCCTTAACAGGAGTCACTGTATTAAGTTTGGTGGCTGTTACTCACTGCTTTGTGGCTTTTTGCTGCATCTTTGTGTAAAGAGAGCGTATTCTCCCATAGAGAATGATTAGGAGCTCTGGAGGGCCCTGGAGGGCCCTAGAGGCAAAAGTGTGAAGAATAGGCCATGGGTCTCATTGGCTTTTCTGATCAGGAGGCCGTCTAGGATTTGTGTGCAAATTTTCAAAAATAAAAGTCAAAGTAATTGTTTTTCTCCCCATTGTAATTTAGTGCGCTCCTACAGGTGGCGCCGTAGGGTTGATTGTTATTGTGCACACATAAATGGATTCAGCTGCTTGACGTTTACGTGTGTTTCAAATTTCATGTTGATCGGAGAATGCGTGTGCGCACAGGAACTATTTAAATGATTTCGTGAGTACTCTTTGCGCCCCTGGTGGCCAACGGTGATAAATGCACCATATCACTAATTTAGTTTTTTTCATGGCGCCCTACACTGGACATATTCCCCAAGTTTGGTCAAAATCGGACAATGTTGACTTTTCACTTAATAGGTAGGGGGCGCTAGCGAGTACTTTTAATTTATTTTTATTAATGCATTACATTCAGACCATAATTACGCACTTGTGACTGAAATTACAGCTCTGTCAGTCCAAGCGTGTAGCCGTGACATGCGATCGTAAAAACAGGAAACGAAGGCGTTCGTCGATGGCGAGCCGTGGCGAAACCGTTCGAGATATCCGAATAAAAGTGGCAGATTATTAAATTTCAATGCGTCCCGATCGCATAAATGTGTGCCAGACCCACGTCGGGCAAAAGCCCTAGGACAAGTTCTCCGTCAAAAAAAAAAAGTCAAACTGGCGTGGCGACTTCGGTCCAATATGGCCGCCGTGCGCTTGGTCTGAGGGCCGCGCTCCAATGTCATGTTTTGCTCGGTTCATTGTTCTCTATCACTGTTCCGAGTTTCGTGCGCGTCGGGCAAAATTTGCTCGTCCCATTTCCCATAGGGGTCCGATTCGGGCCGGTGCTGCTCGTTCGGTTCGGGTCGGACGCTCTCAAGACGCACAAAATACGAAATTTTTTTCCGGGCCGATCGCGACTATACCCCCATTGAAGACTTTTCGTGCATGTTTACTGGGTCAAAAAGGGCCGCGAAGAGTAAGAAAACGCGAAAAATAATAATAATATGTAAGAAACCGACGAAACACAATGACCCTCGCCAGTTTACTGGCTCGGGCCAACAAGTACAGAAAAGCTGGTTGGACTTACCTGTACTTCAGAAATGTACTTGATGCCACAAACTTTAAAGTATCAAACGCAGTAGTGTGGGTACCTGAGAGAAGGCCCAGGTGAGCTTCATGTGCTTGTTGGCTGCGTAGCGACACTCGAGGAGACGTGGCCTATTGTTGACGTCAACCAGACACTTGTTGTCATCATCGTCAATGGTGGGACTGAGCACCCCAAGGTGCAGCTGCTGAGAGCTGGTGTAGTACACGTTCTGCACAAGAAACACACAGGGGCATAACAATGAAAGTCATTTACCATTCACATGGTAGTACTGTATGATAATATTATGCAATGCAATAAAATAATACAACGAGGCCACTGCCAGGATTTTATTCCTGATAACTGACCACACATTTGTCACTGGTAAGTGCAATACAATCACAACAGCACATCACTTCAAATATTTGTGTTTCCTGTCTACTAGTGTAGTTTATGCATGGATATAAAAATGACCTCTTTAGCTCACCGTGCCCTCCCCCACAGCTCAGGTACTTGATAAAAATGCAGTCTTGCAGATGCCAGGCAGCAGTCGCTGAGCCTCAGTCATTAGCCAGTTAAAGTGTAGCCTACTTTCTGTATTTATTTTCCATTTCCCCCTCATCGGCACAATGTGCCAGCTGATATTTACTGATATGAAGTAAACAAGCCACTAGTATTTAAAGAGAAAAATAATAAAAAGAAATAAAATAAAAAATAAATAAAAGAAATCAACTGACATAGTAAAACTGTACATAGTTGTTGGATCGATAATCAAATGAATTGGAGGGGGTTGTGTTCATTTAACAAACACTTTTCTGTTCAAACACAGACACTTGTGTATTTAACATATTATGGACATTTCCTTCCTCTAAACATTACTGAACAAAAGTGAATCTTGTAACAATAAGACAGAAATAACTGAGATAACAGACATGTGCAGGTGAGGAGAAACATGTTTGGGTAGAAGCCAATGTGGTTGAAATCAGCATTTCAAACAGAGATGCAAATGTTGTCCCAGTTTAGAGGCATGCAACAACACACCTTCAGTCGTCTCAACTCAGAACAGAAGAAGACGAGGGGCAGGTCTGGACTGAGGCACACTCAAATACACGATGATGGACCCCACATCGCGGGAAGGACTCTGTTAGATAGTGGCCAGTCTGCCATGATGCAAGTACCTCCCATTCGTTTCAGTCCAACACAAAAAATGAGCGTATGGCTCTTTCACTACTGACTGCAGGAATAAATGGAACAGTTCAACGCTGGCAGGTGAGATGGTGCCATGGTAGACTCTTTTCATCTGAAGTGTATGACTGTATTCAGTCCATGGCCAATTTAAACTTTTTTTTTGTAAGTGTGTTCTCCGATTATGGAGTCAAATTGTGTGTAATGGCCTTTTATTGAAGCAAATATAGCTCTCTCTAAATTTTCAGCTGTGTGATTCTTGGAAGCCAAAAATGTCAGAATATTCGTATGCGTTTAACTGGAAAAAAAAAAAAGTGCACATATATGACAAAAATGCAAATAACATAACAAAAACATAAACAGTAGACATGTTCCTCATATGAATTCTAAATTATTAAACAAAAGAGGAGCCACACATTTAACCGCTTTAACGCACAACGCGGCACTTGAGTTTTGATCATTAGGAATGAAGCCCAAATTACAATTATCAAGCTTTTGTTATTAATGTTATTTAGTGACTATATTTACTATACTATTTATTTGTGAAATCCCTCAGTCGTCCAGGTAGGTTTCATAGCAAGAAAAAAATGTTTTGTCTTTTGTCCAGATGACAGAATTACATTTCTTTTGCTATTCACCTTATTCTAGCCCGCCCACTTTTGCCTCTTTTTGCCACAGCGCTTCTGTTGTAAAAGCACTTCCTGTTTGACGAAAACTCTGTTAAAGCTAATGTTGAACAAGGGAAAAGTCTCTGTTATATAAAGTAGATTGATTTGTGTAAAATGTTTAATGTACACATGCAACAACAAGTCAGCAATGCATCGATTTTCTGAAGCCTGAAAACAGCTTTTTAGTCAAACTTACTTTCTGTTAAACTCATCTGCTCAATGTAAACTAACACAACGGAAAAAAGACGGCGGCGCCCACGACAACAGGAATAAGGTGAATACTGTACTATCTATTGTATGTGCGCCAATGCTGCTGCTATAAGTTCAAATTCTTGTCCTGAATCCAGACCAAAAAGATATTTTGTTTCAGGGCCAATTACAACTGTGGCTCAGGTGGCACATTTGAATGAGCTTTTCTCACAACCATAGCTGGACACAAACATCTTACCAATAATAAAGTGTATATATTGTGGAGTACAACCTCTCTGGCCAGCTTAAAAACCACTTGGCCTTGAGCTGATCAGAGTGATTGGTGGTGATGGCCGGCGTGCTCCTGACTGTGGTCACGCTGCCGCCACAGACTCTAATGGGAGGATTAGCGTTGTGAAGATAGCAATCTCCTCAAACACACGTACACAGAACAGGCGTGGAGGACTCCAGGCAGCTGCTAATGAGCACCTTCAATGCATGACATTTTGATTGGAGCGAAATCTTTCAGGCTTTGTGTAAGAATATGTTCCGCTTGTTGTAGACTTGATCTCTTGTTTGATTCCTCAGTAGATTGAACATGAGAGGTGAGAGCGTTTTTGAGGGAGGGCGGGAAACTTGTTGACTTGACTAGCGAGAATGAAAGTTCATTTAAAGCAGGTCCCTTGATGTTATCAAAGTTAAACAGGCTACAGCATCAAGACAGAGTGTAAAGGATTATTTGAAACATGAAAACCAGAACTATAAACCAATTTTTTTGTATGTAAATGTAAAACCTTGTTTTGTCCCTGTACAGATATATTGTAAAAGTATCTATTTGAGTAAAAATGAGACCATTCTCTGCATCTATTTTGCATACTAATATTTGTTAGCTTTATCCGGGATGGCAAGAGAGACTTAAGTGCTTATAAACTTATCGTGGTGAATATTTAGGGTGCTGGGACTGCATTAGGTAAGTGAACGATACATGTGGACGGCTGTTAAGTTGTTAAAACAAACTAGTTCAGTTTTTTACATTCTAAACAGTAAATCAAGTGCTGCACCTTTAAGACTCGTTCCAAATGGATATACACTCTGCAATAGAGCTTAGACCAGGCATGTCCAAACTATGGCAAATGCGTCCCACATTGTCCTGAGAAGTACTTTTTACAGCAAATTTCTACAATTATAACCTAAATAACTAACATTCTGGTGCAAGGCAGACCTGATATTAAGGCGTTGAGACTGAATATATGTGTGATGGTACTTAAAACATCAGATAAATGCAACTTTTTCGAATGTTTCACAGCTGATTTGTGGCCCTCAGCTTGGTTTATTCTTAAATATGTGGCCCTCGATGGAAAAAGTTTGGACACCCCTGGCTTAGACTAAGTGATCCTCTGGTTCAAGGGAAATAACCTAACCAAAGAGACAAGATAAAATATATTTGAAGTAAATAAAATACGTACAAGGAAAAGATTCAAACAGTAGACACTTGTACATGTTCTAACTTTATTTTAAAAATGCTCGAAATGATGCCCCAGTGTCTTTTTAGTGAGGCCTTGATGAAAGCGGTTATATCAAATACATGTCTAGTTTTATCTCATGTATAGAATTCATATTTTATGTTTTTAGACCACATTCAGATTTACTGAGTATGAGATTGTATGCCTATTTTAAGAATATATCTAGAGTTAAGAGTTGCATCAAGATGTATTTAGGACACGGCACAGTAGCAGCCAGTTGCATAAAAAGTACTACCTTTTCTGGTGAATTTTTATGTAAAATAACTTGAAACAGTGTCATCTCCAAACCCATAAATGCATGTTAGCATGTGAGATAATCCATTTCCATTCAGAGTTTCTTTTTAAAATTTTCTACATAAAGACAGGGGGTCAATAAAGGAAGAGATAAAAGCAGAACAGGGTTTATCAGTGAATGCACAAACACTGTGCAGAGGAAAAACCTTTTCCAATCCAATACTATTCTCCCAGAACTAGACAATAGCAGTATTGATTGGCTTAGTAGTTAGTACTGTATTAAAGATTTAAAACCTCAGCAGGGAGTTTGTTCAGACAGAGATAACAGCAGGGAGACTTTCAAACTTTAGACAATTAGCCTGTGTGTGTTTGTGTGAGGAAGCCAATTACTGAACTCTGTAAACTTACCTCTGAAAATATTGATCTGTTCTGCTAACTGTTTTTCATTGCATAGGATGAAAAATAACAATCTATTTATATCTAAAATACACAAATATATTCACGTTCAACAATAATAAAGCGTAAACCTACTCTGAAGTTAGCAGCAGCATCACAGTGAAACTCAAGATACTCACACATTGAAATTGATGCTTCCAAAACAAGATAAATGCTTTATAGAGATTGTTTTGTCACACATCATAGACTTTTCAGTTACCCAAACTATTAAGAGTTAAAATGCTCAATTCCTAACTTGAAGTATTCTGACACTACAGTGTGACCAAAGCTTATCAGGTCTTCCACATCTCTCTTGTTTACTTTTTTATATTGATATCTAATGTATCTTAATGCAAAACCGTTACCGAATATAGTGACTTCTTATAGGAAGAATTCTGTTTTCAGAAGCATCCGGCTTTTGCAATTCTTATGAGGAGTTGGCACGCTGCAGATCTGGCACAAACTTGTCATTTAAAAATCATCCGGCGAAAACATAAATCCATTCAATTTGTGTCTTTGAGTTCTCTGTAATTCTCCAAGAGGGCATCTTTCACCTCCACACAAAATCACAATGACACTTGAGACGGATGAAAATAGGGAAGTTGTCAGTTCATTTTTGGCTTCATTAAAAAGTGCTGGTTATAAAAGAGAGACATAGTAGCAGCTGTCATGGCACTGAAGTCATCTATCCTCTCAATGACTGTGTTTGGAGCTTAATAAAATGAAAACCAGTCAGATCTGAGCTGGAAAGTGTCATGATTGATGTCAGTACAAAATAGTAACACTTTCAACGCCACAAAACAGCAGCACATTTGGTCATGACTGTGATTGTAAATGTGCATTCCATTACTCAGTCGTTTAACAACATTATATATATATTAAGAGTCAAGAAGTTATGTTTTGCCGGCATAGCTGGTCAGTAAGAAAGTGTATTGCTGTTTGTTGATATTTTCAGAAAAGTCAGCAAAAAGTAATTATTTTCTCACTATTTACACCTGTTGATGGTCTTGGCCATTGCTATATTTATGGCAAAAAATACTGTAAATGTGTGTGTGTGTATATAATGTTACGAGACAGTTATTCTTGGTGTACTATACTTGGTGTACTTGGTATACAATAATTACTATACTGACTTAATGTTCTATAAATGATGGATGAACCAGTATATCTTGAAGCTCAATATTATTTTTTGTGTAATAAGATAAGTTTTGAGATAAAAAGGGTTGAAAAATGAATATAACTAGCGGCCCCATGACCTTTCACTAGAATCAGAAAGGTTTTTATTGCCATTGTCGGTGAACAAAATTCACAAAGTAGGAACTTGCTTTGGTGGTAAGGTGCAACATATAACAATGACTAATAATAATAGTAAGATAAAAAGTATAAACTATGCTAAAATAAGAGCATGCAAAATAAAATGTGTGTTGAATAAAAATTAAATACAATATATATACAATGACAACGAAAAATCAGACTATACATTTAAAAATGTTTAAATGGGATCATTCTGCTTACGGTTGTCAAACATGTCAAAAATCAGACACGAATCAATACTTAATCAAGTATTGACCATAGATACTCATTTGAACAACTATCAATACAAAACAAAATCACATAAACAGGACCAAATTGGACCTTTCCTGAACAGTTGTAGAATGATCTTGATCTTTATCCGAAAACGTAAACGACAACATTGTTATTATTATTCTGTGTCATCATTGTCACATCCTTGGTATCGAAATCCGGAGTAAAATTGTATAATTGTGTAAATTTGTACATTATTCTGATTTATTTTATCAGTGTCATAAAGTTGTTTTTATATCGTATGTCCAAATGTGTTATCATGACAGGTTGATATGATCTGGCTCTGGCACAGTGTTATCAGATTATCCTCGGTGAAACAACACTTAAAATCTAAAAATTAGACATGTTCAGTTTCAAAGGAATACAAATCTGCATAATTTGAATGTGTCGTAGTCAAATTGTCTCCACTTGCCTGTATTGAGATCTTCATTAACGTTAGCTGGTGTAAGTCCTGCTGTTCTCTCGGTGGGTGAGCCGGGCACACAGCAGATGGCACCGGCAGACACCACTCATTAACCAGTCAACAACATCTCCAGCTGTCTGCCATAAGCTCACAGCACGAAGGCAGGAAGGCAGGAAGGCAGAGGGGGAACAGGTAGGACTAACGGCTCTGGCAAGACTTAAAATCTACATGGAAGTCTCATTGTAATATCTCACCGCTAAGGAACACGTTTAAGGCCAAGGCTAACGGATGATGCGGCGCTATATACAACTAAAACTTAAAGTCACGACTAGGGCTGTAACTAAGGATTGTGTTGGTAAATGATTAGCCTGGCAATTATTCTTCTGATTAATAAATTAGATGTTTAGGCTGCAAAAGGCTGGCGAATATAAGATTTTACAACATTTCACTCCGAGGAAGCAAAAAAAATGCTGCTTGACAACAGTTTCACAGAGTATACTTATAACAAAATAGGTTTTTCCGATAAAAACTCTTAACTTTACATATTTCTTGCTGCTTCGTCTGAGAGAAAACCCTCTCTCTCAGCACATGGCATGTTTTGAAGGTTGTGTTTAGTTAAAAAAAAGATTATTTGATTATCAAATTGGTTGATATTTATTTAAGCAATCGGTTAGTTAAGATTAGTCGATTAACTGGTTTCAGCACTGCAAAAGGCTGACTATTTTATGGTTGTGCAAGCAAAATATCTTAACGACTGATGGTTTTTAAACATTTATTCACAACTACAGGGTGCCACGACTGCCTTCATTTGACTGTCTTTTACTTAAGGTTCACTTTGCAAGTCATTTATCTTAACCCCCTATTTTATACTACATTATCGCTATATTTTGACCTCTATATTGGAGAAAAATGATGCATGAGCAAAATTAAGACCGCCTGGGAAATGCTGCATGGTAAAACTATTTGTAAGAACTCAATCGGTTACTGAAAATTAGTTGAAATGAGTATAATCAGTTTTTTATCCATCAATCAAAGTTTATTTATAGAGCGCCTTCCAAAAGTGCACACAGGGAGCATCACAGGATACAAAAAACCCCCAACAATCCAGATTAAAGAACACAAATATAAAAAGAATAATAGTAGAAAGCACAAAACAAACAAGGAGTCAAAGAATAAATGTGCTTTCGCTGCGCTTTGAAGAGAGTTAGATCAGTGACAGCCTGAAGACGACGTGGGAGAGAAGTTCAAAGTTTAGGACCAGAAACAGCAAATGAACGATCACCAAACGTCGTATCTGGACTTGGGGAACGTCAAGAGATGTATGACTGAGTGCTGCACTGTGAGAAATACTATTCTTCTATTTGTGGATCTTTTTAATAGACCAAGGACTAGCACAACCACATGTTACTTTCTCGACAACTACAAACTTACATGAATCCAGACAGAGTTACTTCAGGGGTTAAGTGAGTTTTTTGTGCCATACTTCAACACAATACAGGGAGAACATGTTGCTTTTAAACTCCACAAATACACATTGCAGGAGAAGATCTAATTTCTCCAACTTGATCCAATCTCGACCCAATCTTGCGCTGCACACACCACCCTATATCACATTTCTATTAGCTGTTTAATTTCCACTGCCATCCTTCAGTATTGTGCCTGTGAGCGGCTGTATTGGCCTGAAATTAGCCCCGCGCTCTGCCTGTTCACACTTCATTTCACAAGTGCTGTAGTGTGCGCAAGCAATCAGCGCAGACAAATGAGAACAGATTCATGAAGAAAAGTTAAGATTTGGTCAACAATCTCAGCCTATTTTCAAATATTAAGTGTAGCTTTGTTTTGTATTTGAGTCACATGTAAAGCCTCCCTCGCTGCATTCTCATACGAGCCAATTTTGCACTTACTGCGTTCTTTTTTGTGGATGCTAGAATGCATGGGATCTGACTTCACCACACATTTGACAAGAATTAAGACTGATGTGTTGTAATTTAACCAAGTACGGAGTAAGTAATATATATTTTTTGTGGTTTTCTGAACAGATTCCAGTGCTTCACATGCAATCACTTCACAAAATATTACCAATTAAAAACACAATTTAAAAGTAGTAAAAGTAAAGTAAATCCAGAAAGTAAAATAAAATAGAAAAATGATGCAATGTTAAATGCCTTTCAACTGGACTTCCATTTCATTGAATTTATTCACCAGGATCAGTTTCCTGTTATCTGCAGCATTCAGAGGACTTTTTGACAATTCAATCAATTCAACTATTTATTCTGTTTGAACTGCTAATTGCCTTGACAGCAGTCCTTATTTTTCATCACTCTGAAACCCATGAGAATAACCACAAGATGGTGGCAAAGATGTTAGCACAGACAGAAAATCTAATGATACAGTAGCACCAAACATACTGACCATAACAGCCTCACTAACCTCTGAAAGTTAGATACTTTTGTTTGGTTGATTGGTCAAGTAGCTGGAAAACACAGTCAATCAAAAATATTAACTCGACTAAATTTTTATTTTAAATTTTAAGGCTCTCATCTTACAGCAAAAATGTCCATGGGTTCGATGCCTGGACATGATGTTGGCATGAAACTTGTATATCATGATTGTAAAATGACAAAAAAAGCACTACACATATTTGACTGTAGACAGCAGGCTGAAACAGTGCTGACATTTCTAAACATTTCTAAATATTACTTTTAGTTTGTTTACATGCTGTTGGTCTTGGCATCTTTCTGCTGCATATTGCCCTAAAACTTTGTTGGTATACCCAAATCAACAGCTGAGCCATGTTATTCCAATCACGCCTGTTTTCAGCAACCCGCGCGTGTGTGATGAGATTGGCGAGGCGCACATCGTAACATAAGTCACACATGCACTCTAGCATACAACTATTTTCACCGCTCATTCCTATTCAAGTCTGATAAAGAGACCCAACGAGACAAAACAAGTTTTATTTATGTAAAATTCTCAACCTCTCAATCCCTAATGCTACCATCGACTTGCTATCACTGATGTCTAGGCCTGTTTTGTTGACATTCAGCTCTTGATCAGGTATTCACAGCCGTACCCTGGCGTCCCCGCTGACATGGGGACTGAGGTAATCTAAAGGATTTGGTGAACGTGAACAAAAGGGATGAGAAAGAGGGAAAGAAAGTGACTAGGGAATAGCATTACAAAAGATACTCGTCATGAATAAAGAATATAACATAAAACGTGATAAAGGCTCGCAGACCAGAGGAACACAGGCGGCTTTGAAGTTTTTCGACCAGAGACAGTTCCCACTGTGCATCTTCTCTCCACTCCTCATCCATTTTTCACATCAGTTAAACATGGCGTCCTTTGGTCTTCGTCATTGATCCTATAGAGCGGTCTAGCTGGAATGTAAAGCTATCTGAACAAGCGATCGGTTTTACAAATGGGAACTGAGGCCATGAACCAAGGAAACATTCACTATTTTGAATTCTAAGGAGATATTCCACAGTATGGCAATAAATGGATGAATCTCCACACCACCAAGACAAGTTACAGGTCAGGGGCCTCATTTATAAAGGATTGCATAGATTTTTTGCTGAGCATGTGCGTATTTAAGTGTCCTCTAGAGCAGTGATTCTTAACCATAGGGCCGGGGCCCAAAGTAGGGCTGCGAGCACCTCGTTGAGGGCCACACAATCAATAAAATATAATATGCTTAATATGAGATTGGGCCTCGAATTATTTAAAAGCCACAGCACCACCCATTCTCCTATGGCCCGTGCGTGTGTCTCTGTCCCGTGTCCCGCCCATGTCTCTCTCTCTCCCGTGTCCCGCCCGTGTCTCTCTCTCTCTCCCATGTCCCGCCCGTGTCTCTCTCTCTCCCGTGTCCCGCCCGTGTCTCTCTCTCTCTCCCGTGTCCCGCCCGTGTCTCTCCCATGTCCCGCCCATGTGTCTCTCTCTCCCGTGTCCCGTGTATTTTTGTTGTGGAAGAATGTGGTTGAAGAATACAATTGTTCAGCTGAATTTCGGTAAGAATCTCCGTTAATAGTTCATTTTATGGTCTGCATTATTTAACAAAGATTACATCTAATACTTTGCGATTACATAAGGTCATGCATGGGCGACATTCATTTGTGTGACGGATAATATATGTATGTGTAGTGCTGATTAAAACAGAGATCTTGCGAGCAGGATGATTAGTTCCTCGTGTAATGATATTCTGCTACAATCGGCACAGATCCCACTAAAGCCCGCTGTATCCTCTTCATCTGGAGACAGTTCAATCCAAATTAGGGTTCGGTTAAAGCTGCTATCAAGGAGCTGGCTCACACATGGATTTTAAAGGGTAATGTTTTGTTTTAAATTCACCTTTGGCGAATCTCCTTTATCCAATTTTGTTTTGTAAAACTTTTTTCTTTTCTTGGATTGTGCTGGGTTTTATTCTTAAAAATTGCTGCTTATAAACAAAAACTAAACGCATAACAGCTTCTCTAAATATTCTGACTGTAATTGTATTCAGTTAAGTAAACTTTGACATCCTTGAGGATAATGTATAAAAATAGTGACAAACTCAAGCAGGGCATGTTCTGGAGAAATGGGAAAGAGCAGCAGCAAAACAAAAACTAAAGTTAAAAAGGTGTTTAAAACAGTGAAGAACAACCAAATCTCTGTTTCTTGTCTCTACGCAACAAGCAACATTATGGATAAAAATCTGGCACAAATACCTTTGCTAGTTACTTTTAGTTCAGATCAGACTGACACAGGTCTTTAGCGCTGAACCCAAAATACTGAACGGATCCAAAACCTCGAGGGACGATGAAGGCAGTAGCAGCGGTCAAAGCCATTAACCTCACTGACAATACAGGCCGCAATCTGTGTCCTCACCAGGCCTCTGCTAAGTCTGCTCCTGATGATGTGGCTAAGCGAAAAACGAAATATAACTCTGACGCTTATGATATTCCATATTGAGAGTTTAAATAAGAAAAGTAGATAATATTTGCATATTAAAAGAGGAATTGCACAGGGATTTGAGTAAATTTATATTTTAATTTAGCAGTTAATATGAAGGGAACACCACCAAACTCATTAATTCCTGCATGATTGTAAGTTATAGAATCTAACAAATTAATTTATATGAAAATCATGTTTTGATACAAAAAAGTGGTCAGGGCAAAGTCTAACCGACCTATAAGCCTGTCTTACAAGGACCCTATGGGCACTATGGGCCATGTTTCCATTAGCCCAGTGCGGCGCGGAGAGGGACAGTCCAAGGTGTTCACACTTAACAAAAGTGAAAAATACCGTCCTGTTTGAGGAGTACGAAGGGGGTCACGAGACTAGCTCCCAGTGTGAGCGGGCTCTCTTTAGAACGTGAACCGAGGGTCAGGAACAGAACACACAAACTAACAAAAAGTCTAAGGCTTTCATTTAGCCACAAATGTTGAAATTACCAATAATATGAGCGTATAAAAAGAGATCACACAGAGAGCACACAGGGGGGACATTTAAACTGGCTTATCAGACCAGCTGTAATGAAAGGGGGGAGACGAGACTAACACTTAAGGATGGACAATAAATACATATATATAAATCTAATTACATTTAGCAAAATCAATCAAACAATATATATTCAAATATGCAAACAAATAATGTAAATAATAAAGCCTAATAGGTAATGTAAACAATAAAGTCGAACCTAAACCCCCGTTTATCTGCCTGCCATGGTTCAGGCCATAGAGTGGAGACTTAAGGTCACGTCCAGAGCTGCTTTTCAGCGTGAGGATGGGGCAGCCATCACAAAGAGCGAGATGATTGAATAGGAATAGGGGAGAACGCAGACTCAGGTGAGAATAATGGCAAAAGGCAGATATAAAGACGAAATAATCATTCCTTGCTAAACGCTGACTTGATCTTGTGAAAAACAGAATTACCAAAACAAAGTTAGTACATGTTAGCATCAGCTGTTTCCTGTTGAGGACCCACAGCACTTGCATCTAGATCCAAAGTAATATTTTTTCAGTGCATACGGCAGCCGACTCTATCCAAACCCAACACATTTCAGAGAGAGATGTTGAAATGTGGTGTAGAGGCGCAGAAAATTGAAATAAATGCACTAAAAGGGCTGACGGAAAAAAAACAAACGGTGGTCTTGTTTACGCAAGCTTTATCAGGGAAGTCATATGACAAAGTGTAATTTCATTTATGAACACAACATTAGTCATGTTTGGGTGACATCGGCTGCTGTCATAGCGCCACTGCACTCTCTGCACGGAAACGCACCACCTCCACCATCAACAGAAATGGCCCGAGCTGGTCCTAAGTGAACCGGTCTGAGGGACCAGGTCTAGTCAAAACATGCCTTCTGAGCTACTATGAGCCGTTATCGGCAACTATCTGTACAGCAACAACAATACTAATTGGAAAGAGACGATAGTCCTTGCATTTACTGAACGGAGCCAGAGCAGATTGCTTTTATCGTCACCATTCACCATTTTTTCTATGTTATAAAATGTTACACACACTTTCACACATATAGACAGCCTGTGTAAACCTCAAATGGACATGCACATTGTTGCCTTGGACTTGAATGGCCTTGGGTCTGCAGTGGGCTGATAGAGCTACTGCTGCACATTTCTGCAGTTTAAATTATGAAACTATTAAGCCCACACGACAAAGCAGTATTATTACAGCTCAGTGATATATGAACTTGCTGCTAGCTTTTCTATCTCTAATTACCCGGCTAACTCGTTATGGAAATGTGACTTTTTCCATTCATGCTCATGACAAGCCCATAACTGATGTCCCCAAAGCCAGACTCCTCGTCTGCATAAGCACTTGAAATGACACGGTTGGTATTTACGCCAAAAACCTCTCTTCACTCAAAACTACATTGATTGATCTATCTATGGAGTGAGACAGGTTCCAGTACTTCCAGTCATGCTCATGTATTTTACTGTTAGCTTGCTACTAGATCAATTGTAACAAAACATTGTCTCCAAGTCAACAAACATCAAAACTGAATAAAAATCCACATTTAAACATTCCATTTGAAATAATGCAACGGCTTGCAAAGACACTCCATTTAAAATATAACAAAGACTTTGTGGATTGGGAAATTATTTATCAGAATCCAAACCCTCAGATTTGTTTTCAAAGAGATCTTCTGTAAAAGAAGAGTTGCTGTTGACTAGATGTTGCTTTGTACAAGGCGCAAATAAACAAAACAGTGTTCTGTAAGATTAGGAAGTCAGACAAACAAATTGTATCCAAGAGTTTGTGGGAGCAAGGCATTCGTCCAATTTGAATACCTACTTCCTTCTTTCACGGTTTGAAAATTGGGTAATGTAATGTAAAATCACAAGTGACTCACTTTAAAATCGTCTTGCCTGGCATCTCTAATCCAACATCACTCCCATGTCCAAACCCTGTCTTTTTTTTTTTCTTGGAGTTAAAGCTACAAGTAGTAGCAGCAGTTTTACAATACCATAAATGCAATGCTAGAAAATGTATTGGCATCCATGTGTATGTATGTATGTATATATATATCTTTTATCTTATCCTAGGATTACTTGTGGTAAACTAGAAAACAAGTTTAGCACTGACCTGAGGCGTCATGCCGTGGCACAGATACATGATGGGAACATTTTCTGAGTCAGGTCCTTGATCCAAACACAGGTCATCCCTCAGGCTGTTCTTCAACTGTGAAACCAAGAAGAAAATAAGTTAGAGCTTTTTATGACATATATTTCACCGCTGGGAAACTGGCTTGTTTTGTATTACAAGGTCCAATATAAAAGGTAAAATAAAACAGTCAAATTTGAATAGCTCTTTTCTACCTTCAGTGGGCACTTGAAGAGTTTTACAAAGAAGACACAATAACAGTAGGAGCTCGGATTGATCCACCTGAACCTGTGGGCCAGTTCTGAGCGCTCAACCGCCAACTGGGATCAATGGACAAACACTAGCAACTCATTGACTCCAACGAAACAAGTGTAATGTGGTGCAACAGGCTCTGAATGGGAGGGAGAACGGTCATCGGAGACACATTCCCTCTTTTTGCAGTCTGGAACCAGTTTGATTATGAAGTCAGTGCTGAGCTTATCAATGCGGAATAAATTTAATTGGATAGCCGTTCAATTACGCCAGAAAAGAGCCTTAACAGAAACAGAAAGCAGAAAGCAGGACGCTGCTTTGCATTTATATAAAACAGGTTCTGAACTGTGACGTCAACACTATGAAAATGTGAAAAATAAAGCCCCAAATAAAACCACAAAAGAAAAGAAGTTGTCAATCATAGCCAGAATTTCATGTAACCTAGTACTGACACAAAGACACAATGTTGTCAATATACAGTACCTGGAGTTATAAATACAATAAAAAGTGTTTATATTTTTGAAATATTTCTCAAATTACAGTTAATCTAGCTTGTGAAAAGTCTACCCACAAGCACCCAAGAAAAGATAAAGTGCACACGGTGAAGTTAGAAATGAAAGCTTATTGTTTATCTAAGTTAATGTCACTAATAGCATTCAGAGCATATTCTATTGAGCAGCCCTGTCCCTCTGCCACCTCTCTGTCTGTACAATATTAATTAGTCCATTATGACAGAGAGCTCCTGTTTGTGCCACTGAAGTGAAGAGTAATGGAAGCACTGCTGGATAATTACTACTCACAGCGCAAAGTCACACAAATGCTTCAAGTAACCTTCACCTGTCGGGGCCATTTTAAATACAAGAGTCTGGCATCTGCACTTTTCAGATCACGTCTAACATTTTACATCGGGCTCAAATCCACATGTAACTAAGATGTGAAATGATAAGAAACACAAACAGTTTTTTCTTTACTTTAATAGAAAAGACAATTATTCATGAACATGGACTACGGTATCGATTTAATAGCAACACATTTAAAGGAGATAAATTATGCAAACCATGTTAAAATGATGTTCATCATGATCTGAGTTGTATTTTGACTCATCCAGGTCTGAGTAATCTTGTAACATTTGATGTTTCCTGCCTGCTGTGTGGAGGCAAACCAAAATCAGCGGATTTGTCAAGTTATGATAATAATATTCTCTGTCATTTGTCCATATTAGTTAAAATTAGCTAGCCAAAGTATAAACATTCACGGTAAAAACGTTCAAGGCTAACAAAAACAAATCCTACAGATTAGTCATTAAACGCTGTTAAAGAGAAGACTTTTCAAAGAGTTTGAAATCTTGACTTTTCATCTCAACATTAGCTTGATCAAACATGAGCAGTAGATGAAGCACAAATACGAAAAAGTCCACTTATCAAAATATTTAAGATATAATTGTCATTAAAAAGTCCAGCTTCCTGTTTATATGAATTCTTTAGTTGAATTTTCTACCACGACATGGAACTGGATGTTGGCTACTATAGATTACCACGACACGATGACATGATGATCTCTCTAGCCTTTATTAGAACACTTTGGGTGGGACCTCTCAGAAGTGCATCGTTGTATTTCTGCTTTTGCCATTTTTGATCAATATTGTAAAATGATAATACTTATGTTATAATGCAATACTAAGTACCTGAAAAAGAAGTCTTCTTTAATTATTATATTATATTTAAATACTTTTATCCATCAATATTACATGTTTTAATTTTGTAGACTAATATAACAAAGATGGTAAAAACTAAATAACTGGATATTTTTAATAACTCTGAAAAATAAATATGGGGACCAGATCCAAGCTTCTAATGAAAGGGTTTGTATTCAGTTATTCTTTTTCAATCAAAGAGCCCCATAAACTCCAAGGAACGAGTCTGCTCATTTTTACATGTGGGGACAGGCCACAAAGCAGCGCAATTTGATGATGATTTTTTTCTGTACACCGTTGAAAGCATTTCTCTAGAATCACAATTTTACAGTATTACTGACAGTACAGCTGGGCAGACATGAGTGCAGTTATATATATATAACATTTTTCCCAAGCACAGTGTGTTCTTGAAGAAACAAAACCATCTTTATCTTTCATGTAAAAGGCCACAGAAAGAAAAGGAGTTAAATATTAAAAGTGCAATTAATGTAATGTGCTGTGCTTTTCCTCAGTGTGTGAATCATAGAAATAGGAGCACTAAAGGAAATGACCAGCTTTTTCTGGTTCACGGGCTGAGGCTAATCAGAGATAGAGGACTCTCAATGCAAAGTCTATGCAATATATACGTATAATATACTGTATATACTATACTATATATAATACATAATATATAACACACACAAACACATGTAATTATATCTAAAAACAACTGCAAAAGCAAGAAATGCATTATTCTTTTTTATAATGAGACATTAACAGTCTCTCACAATCTTAATTCACCTTATTACACCCTGCTCACTTTTGCTTCTGATTATTGACCTGCTTTTTCATTGTGATCGCATTTACAGTTAAGCGGGAATCCCAATACTTTCAGTCAAGAACTAGAGAAAAGTCTCATAAGTTGGTTGATTTGTGTAAAATGTTCAACGTGCACAAACCAGTCATCAATGCACCACAATACACCATTTCTCTGGGTGGCTTGAAAGCGGTTATATCGTTTGTATATAAATTATTTGCAGTTGTACATAACTTATTTGCAGTTGAGATAAGCCGCCCTATACAAAATCATATGAGCTCAAAAAAGGCCATAGATAATGGTGGTGCACGTGGTAACATCCTGAATTATATCGCTAGTGTACATTTTTGTTTCCAATTTCACATTTAGCTGCCCAGAATGGCACATAAATAGTGACACCTTGGTTGATAAATTAAAGAAAATCTTATTCTTAATATAAGTAATGAAAAGTAACCAAATCCATTTGATCACATTTCTTAAACTTGATTCTGTGTCCGACACTGTCCAGTAAACTCACTGAGGTTTTAGACAACATTTTTGGCTTACTTTATGTACATTTGTTGTTTGACAAAAACACAGATTTTGTCCACCCACCTGTACCGCCTCCATGTCTACAGCGCCTCTCCTTTGCCTCCTCTGCAGTCACATCACATCAAGTGCTGTGGGCGGTTCAACACAAATAGCTGATTTACTCCAGAGGCCTGAGCCGAGCCTATTCCACAATATCTCAGCGCCTGTCACACTTATTACAGCCATTCAATAATCTGATAAAGCACACTGCCCAGAGAGGCCTCTCTTATACAGGCTTCTCTTCACTGAGGTCAGGTGGAGCTGCAGCCGAGGGATGGGCAGAGGTTGAGAGATACAGCTAACAAAGGCCTACAGGCAACTTAAAAAAACAAAACAAATTTCACTTTGTGGTAAACAGTTTAGATTGTTGTCGAATATGTGAATGTAATCAGTTTTGCAACATAAAAAAGGCCCGGCAGATGGAAAAAATATGCCTTGGCAAGTTTATAATAATCTTGTTCAGCCATTTATTTATCAATCCCATATTTTACAATATAGAGATACATTTTGTAATCTCACAACAATACACATTCCTCAATAAGATTATTTGGTTTAAATGTTCTAGCTCTACACCAGTATCTAGCCAATCTGGCACTAGACACTATTCATTTGTTTGGTCTTATATTTTAATCCAAACAGTGACAACTCAGGCACTAAACAAATGTGTGCAGCCAACCCATGCAATAGAAAAATATCTGTTTCACATCTAAAATATAATATAATGCACATGTATGCGTAATAACACACCGTTAACGGTAGAAGCTATCTCTAATACATTTATGCACAATGACAATAGAAGAATGACTACTTCTACTACTGCAGTGGGGACAAGGTCTGCCATAGAAATAAACTCTGACAAACTACTAGTTCTCCTATTCATTCTAGATGGATTGGAATATGGAAAGGGAATAAAAATACTGTAATGCAGAAAGAACATGCAGACAAATAAACTCTTTGGTTAGAGGCACAACCATCATCATCATCATCATCATTTTATTTCAGACTCAGGGTCCATAATAAGTCGCAGAGGACAGACAGCAACAACCAAAATACAAACAATGTTATAAAAGACAGCTATTAAGTTGCCTGGTACCGAACAGAACTACAGCTGGGATTCACCAGCATCCCCACAAGAGAGTTGACAGTCATTTAGGTGACAAATGAACGTATACATCAGAGTTCTCATAAGACTTTGAAAAGTGTTCACTCGAGCCTGACCGAACAGGAGACTGGCACTGCTGGACCTGGGCTTTTTCAGCATCATTATACGCTACTTTAAGCTTCTGTATTGCAACCTTCTTATATTTACACCACAGGGGTGCTGTATACAAAGGAGTACAGTAAGTTCTGACCGGATTCATTTTTACATTGTCTGAACACGTGTGAAATGTTCTGACCAAAATGTGGGCTTGGGCAGTATATGGCATTGCCGATTAATATCATCATCATCATCATCATACTATACTATATACTATATTCAAGTACAAGCACTTGTTTAAAATCTAAAAAAATAAAAATAAAAATAAAAAAAATCAATCAATGTAAATCAAAGTACAATTAACCAAAATATCTATTACAGTACTGACTATTAAAGTAATAAGTTACTTTAATGTAATCACACTGTATTCGTAATGAGAAATTACATTGTATTGTTACAAGGAGAAAATAACCAGACAGATTTATATTTAAATTACTCCACATACTATACTTCAAAAGACAAATTAACGTAGTAGTAAGTAGTACCACAATATATTTTAGAATGTTAAAACATTACAACATATCCTTCATTGTCAAATATACAAATTGATTGTAGTAAATGTTAGATGTAACAAATCACGCTAGAATTTTCTCAACTAAAAAGTTTAGAAGAGAAGTAATCAAACATCTAATTAAGTATTGTCACACATGTCACTACTAAGCTTAATTACTTTCCCACTGCGGACACTGCTGAACAGCCTCAGGGGAAAGTGAAAAACACACTAATAATAATATCCTGAAATACAAAAAAATGCATCTAATAATATGCTTGATAACATTAAACTCATCTATCTTGCATTTATTCATTAGGTGTTTATATTGCTAGCATTTAACACATTTATTTTAAAAAACCTATATTCTTAATGGCCCTCATTCATCAATGTTGTATACGCCAAAATGTGGGTGTATACGTGGTGCACGGACAAATTGCTGCACCACCTGACATTCCTCAACGTGAACTTTGGTGTAGGGTGCACTGAAAGGCTACGCCAAATCAGGAGGTGGTGTAAATTTACACCAATGTCAAACGAACACAGGGATGTGGAGTAAAACGTAGATTATGATAATTTGACCCTCTGTCTTCCATGCTTGCAAGGTCCTCCATGAAATTGGACCGCGGCTGGTTCAGTGGTGAAGCAAACACTAGCGCGGACTTGCTGCCTGGTTCAGCAGATCTTGTTCCTTCCCCGAGAGCACCGCTGCACAGGCCGAACCACCTCATGCCACTCCCCGCTCTGAGTCCTGAGTCTGAACCAGAGCTGCTCTGCTGGGTCATGCCTCTGGTTTTAGATCAGGTTTAGATCGAGTCCCATTGCGTATCTGATAACTTTTTGATGCTGATCGTTTAAATAAACACTAAACATGAATTACTTATTTAATTGCAAATGTTATTTTTGGTAGATTTTTTTCCTTTAGACTTTTAATAGATCTACGATTCATTTTCGAAAACGATGTTTTCCAATGAGCCACAACATAATTCTTCGTTTCATGCAGTTCTTCATGATTTTCTGTTTGGATAAACGCTGCTTTTTGCCGTATTCCGTGCATTTATGCCGTAAATCCTGTGGTCGAGCCCACTTGAAACATGAATATTTCGGGGCGTTCCATGCAAACGACACTGGTTTTCATCCTTCGCATTCATCACCAGCTGCGTTGTGTACGCCAATTTCGGAGATTTACACACAGGTTCATGAATGCCAGGCGCCCTCTTGCATATTTCCAATATACACCAAAAGGTGTACCTGTCTCCATGGAGCTAGATAAGTTTAATGGCATACTATGGACTTTCTAGGCAATCTTCATGAAGACAAGGTAGTAGCAGACTCCAGATAAAAACTACATAGTGCACCCTTTAGCATATTACATTTGTATTATAAGACACCAGACAAGGACGCTTGGGTGCCTTGTGGCCGGTTGGAATAATAACAAAAAACAAAGTAAATCTCCTGTAATACTTGAAAGCCTCTCTTGTTGCCACAGTGCGTTCCATCGGTGTTTGCCTGGGTTTGAAGCTCAGGCTCCTCTGTGTGCTGAATGCATCACAGCAGTGGTATTTGTCTGTCTCTCTGAGTTTGTTTGTGTCAGATATGTAAACTTCACATTTGCATATCTCAAATGTCACTCTGGCAGAGTGGGCCCGCACATGCTCAGTCAACAAATGACTATCAAACCAACGTTTTTCATTCATTCAGAGCAAAGTGGGCAGCAGCTTAAATGTTTACCCAACAACAAGCACGAGAGCCTGGTATCCAAGCAGTGTTACTGTTGCACTACCAGACTGCTACTGCAAACTTAGAAAGCTGGGATGTTAAGGACAAGATTTCAGGTCAGTTTTGTAATTGTTGTCACTGCTTGAAGGTAAACAGTGATCTGCCTCTGAGCTAGCAGTGCAATAAACATTCAAATTAATGCACCATCTTTCTTCCAGCGAGGTATTGTCTCTTTTATGCAAAATTGTTAATTAAGGTTAAAACTACAAATGCCCTTGCTGTTGACTATGCTCAAAGCATTTTTGGGGTTCAGCCACAATCACTTATTGCTTGCTTCAGAATCCTTAAGTAACTTGACAAAATGAAAGCTAGGACCTTGTTACACACAATCACATTTTCTTGTATTAGTACATCAGACTTGTTAAACCTGACATCTTGATGACTTTTAAAAAGTGTGTACCTCAAAAGTAAGCTTAAGACTTTTGATCAATATTTCTGTGGAGTCATGCTTGTCATTGCAGAGGACACAAATGCACCTGCTCATGTTGGGGTCTTAAAGTTTGGAATGAGTCCAGAATCCCAAATCTCCAAAATGAAAGGCCTAAATGATTAGTGCTGAGTCCAGGCCAAGGAGAAGTCATTTTTGCGTCTCTATCAGCAAACGCAGTCAAAGTGCCTGATCATTCTGCTCAGCTTTCACCAGATTACTGTCATTTTTCAATTATGCTAAATCCTTCCACAGCACAGAGCAAGAGAGGGACAGCAGAGGTCTAAGGCAGTCCTCATGGCTGTGAAGAGACGCTCTCGCACAACTACAAAATAAAATAAAATATGAAAACAAAAATGGTCTCTGTAAATTCAGAAGTGGAGTGAATTATCCAGAATATTAAAATGACACTTGATGAGATATATTCGCATTTTATCTTCTTATCATTATCATCAACGCTGATGTGTTAATAGCAGGGATAATGGGTTTAATAATTCAATAATACTTTCACAAGCAGCTGATGCACACGGTCCGTCTGCAAAAAATCTGGCCAAATATCAACCTAATCAACAAACAGTACCAGCGAACCATCTGGTAAAAAATTGCTAGACCAAATATAGATAGAAAGGCACTCTTTGACCTTTATTCTTTTACATTATCTATACTAGTTATATGCTACAAAATGCTACAAATAGAAAAGTTTGAAGTGAAGTCCTAACAGTGATTGCTGCGTAGCAACAATCAGCCATGCATGTGAAGTGGTTCATTTAGAACAGGCGAGCAACAGTATACAGGGCTCACATTATTAACATTTAATGAGTTATGGGCATTTAAGACTGCGCTATAATTGTGCATAAGAAAAAGGCTATTTAAAGTAATTGTTAAGGACAAGTAACAATACAAAAATTAGCAAGCATTACAGAGTACAAATGTTCTTTTGTCTGCATAACCTTCACTAATTACGAAGGGGCCTTTGAAACCACAGCAGTCTTTTGGATCCGAGGTGAGGTACACTTCAAATGCTCACAGTTCCGTCTCCAGAGCAGTCACAGAGACATTCATAAAGGATAAGGCTAAAACACTGTGTTGTTGCTGTTCCATAATTTATCTAAATGCTGCTAAATATGTCAGGTTGAGCTTGTAGTTGACAGTGTATGTGTCTGTTCAGCCCCATGTGTATGAATGGGGTTTTTAATGGTATCTGAGTGAGGTTCATGAGTATACTTTGATTCCACTAAACCAGTTTGATGTGAATATAAATGCAATTACACTCACCAGCATCAAATGTCAAAAACTGCAAACTGCAGATACAAAAGATACTACTAGAACACCTACGGAAGCAGCAGGAGAACATGCAAACACCACACAATCTGCCACCGCGCTGCAAGATGTGTAAAGTGAAAGAGATGGTACTGACCACTCCATAGGCCACTGTGTCACTGTAGGAGCGCAGCTCTGGATAGATGTTTGACAGGAACCAGCTGAAGGGCCGACACTGCAGTCTGGAGCGCAAGGCCTTCCTCTCGGAGATGTCCCCAATGTCAATCCCTGAGTTCTGACAAATACACAAACTTTTTAGAATATATTTTTTAATAGTCAATATTAGTGTCATTAATCAACCCAGCATTATGTTAAATGATGTATGCATGATAATAATAAAACATTTTGTATACGTCAGTTTCACTCCTTAAATTATTGTTCTCACAAATATAAACATTGTTGGTATAGACAACTTGTAGTCCTGGATAAATATGCAATAGGTTACACTGATCTTCCCGTCATGTGGTGATTGATCCATCTTATGTAGCCAGAGAGTATCTCATGTAATCCCTACACCCTGAAGCTTCCAACTAAAGACAGGAATTATGATGCTGTTCTGAACATGAGAGAATGATTTCAACTGCATCTACTAAATCTAAAAACAGGATATGTTTGTTATGAAAGCCATGTCAACCTAATCTTTAATATTAGAGATTGTTATTAAATAAAAATATTTTCACTTTGACTGAAGCAAGGGACATTTATGGGGGGATAACATTTTTGTACCTGTCTTGAGAAATGTGATTAGGAAGTGTGTGAATGTTCTGAACCTCAGTACTCAGTAACATGTTGTATATTTAATACTTTACTTACTCTGTTATTATCCTTTAAACATACTATTGAGCACCTTAAATTTGCCATTTAATGTTTAATAATGCTCTAAATGAACAAGTTTCTCTGCTGTCTGCCCTAACACTTACTGAGAGTATGCAGCAGTAGATGGCGCCTAGTGCAATACAAATTTTTATTTATGTTTATATTATGTTTGTGTATCACTTTAAGAGACTCCATGAGACGCGATGATTAGCTTAGCAGTAGCAGTGAACGTGTTTAGACCGCAGAAATGCTCAAAACGAGTCTGGCGATGATTTAAGGACTTAAAACAGCAGAAGATTCTCGGATAAATGACGTATATAATCGGAAAATGTCACAGATGGAGGGAGTTCACCAGGAAGTACTTTTGATGGTCGGAGAGGAGACGTTTTGAAACCAACATTCCTCAAAATGGCGTGAATGCAGCTGAATGCAACTTCAGGTATGTTTTTGATGACAGAACATAGTTAGAAGATGGTTAAAAGGTAAAAAAACAGTCACTGTAGCAGAATATGTGTCCTTTAAACGGTTGTCATAGTTGTTATTCTGCACTTACTGAATTTCATTGCAGTTTTGCATTTGGACCAGTTGCTAGGCAATTGAATTTATGCTACAACAAACTCCCACACATGAACTGTTCTTTCATCGAGGTCTTTTAATTTCATTCGGTGCGATGGGTAAGCTCAGAGTTTACAGAGTTTACTTGCTTATTTATCTGTGTTACAGCGTTGTCACCTGCAGGGGTACGTTCCAGGCCATGTAGACGTGGCTTTTGTACTGGTCCATCCACACCTCTGCTGCCCTCAGAGCGTTGCGCCTCACGTGGAGGGTCAGGTTCTCTGTGTACGGTTTGTGGGCGCGCTCAATGTGGGCAATTCTGGAGCAGGGCAAGACCTCCACGCTGCCGCCGCACTGCCACACCTGGACACAAACAATTCAGCCAAAACATTCAGACATGAAAATTGAAGTGCAGCAGTCGTCACGCTATCCCGGCAGTGACAGTGGTGGTGGCGAGGAATTTGTTACATTTTATCAGCGTTTCAGAGATTGTGGATTATTTTTGCGCACCGGACATACAAATTAACAAAGATTGAAAAAAGACAGCATTTTACCAAATTTACAAAGCTCCAGATTGACGAGAAAAGTGGATTTCTGCAATTTAACACACAAGAAAACTTTTTGTATTGATTTGGCTTTTCATTTGGGGAATGATTTAACTCGTCTCATAACGATTCAACATTTTTATTGTGTATTGGTGATTCTGTTGTCTATTAATTAAGCAAAGAGACTGTAGTTTGAAGAGAAATCGATTACAAATGCCTTTTAAAGACAGTGTTTGCATAATTGACTGTTCTATAAAATTGAAGTTAAGTCAATAATGTTTGTGTTTATTACACTGACATGAGTGAATCAGCCTCTGTCAAGAACAACAGCTTCACATTAGTTAGATTTTCAAAAATGTTTTCACTGAGTCATCAAGAGCACACTGTCAGCATAAGTAAATGTTATAGGTACAGGATTTTATAATGAAGTGTATTTCTCTCAGGGACACTTTTTGATGATATTAGAAGGTGGAAAGTGAATCATCGGATGTCCAGATTTTACAGATTTAAGGCTCAAGCTATCCTCTTTAAAAGCACAAGCCATGTAACGGTGTAATATGATTAGTTTTTAAGATGTATTATTATTTATAGCTTCGTTTAAGAACAAAGATAAACTCCAAAAGCTACATTTCAGGCTCGTTAGTTGCTATATCTTCCCTACTGTAATGGCCCCAACCAATTTAGTCATGCGTGTGCAGGAACACTATAATAGAAACTTGATAGTAATTAGGGGGTTAGTATCGAAGCACAAAGACAAATTCACAATATTTGAACAAAACTTGACCTTTCCTGTACTGTTTTTGAATGTTCTTGATCAATAATAATCAATATAAATATTAGTTTGTGTTGAAATTATAGTTCATTGTGTACATGTTTTAAAAGTATCATTATGGAACTGAAACTGGTTGGCCTTTTTCTTAGAATCAAAATCGAGTTTGAAATGTTAATATTGTGACAACACTATTTCTTGAGAGATGAGATAGTAATGTTCATGTATGTTTAAAAAAGAAAAGAAAAAATAAATTAAAATATTTGTTTTTTTGGCCCTAGAGCTTTATTTAACAGCACAGTTGTAGTATGATGGGGGATGGGGGGTATAGAGAGTCAACAAGGGTCAAGGGTTGGACACCGGCAAAGCACCATGATTGTGCTTTTTTACATTTTTATCAGCCTAAAAGTTTTTCTATTTCTACTGTGCCAAAGACATATCATTTTTTCTGCATGTTTTAGATCTGAACTTTTATGTTCTTTCAACAATCCCTAGCCATAGCAGTGTGCCAAACTAAAATTGTCAATACTGTGACGGTGTGTTCAGTTTTCAACAGCAGGCAGTAAGGCAGAATGTCAATAGCAAATGAACAGAAGTTGCTGATAGTTCTAGAGCAGCACAGTGTTCTCACCGCTAAGCCCATACTCTTCACTCTTCAGTGCGTAAAACTTGATATCAGCTAAAGTTTGTGCAGCCGCCTCACAATATCGTTGTAAACAAGCGCATGCTGAATATGCGGCTGTGGAGACACACATCTGTTTTGTGTGTATTGTGTAATCCTGTGTCCTCTGGCTTCATCCCTGCTCACAGTGGAACGGTGGCATTGGGCCGAGCCAGGAGCCTAGCAAACACTACACACAAAATCCAGACTGCGCTACCCAAAAATACCTCTACGCCCGCCATAAAGGATTAGGGCCCGCTATTCTTCGAGCGTAGCGGTGTGTGGAGCAGGTGGGTGTGCAGGGGAGATACAGGCGTAGATGAAAGAGCTGCAGATTTAGAGGGAAACAGAAGAGAAAAGTGACAGGGAGAGAGCAGAATGATGAATTGTGAGCCATACAGAAAAATACAATATGTCGAGCAGAACAGGAGACAAAAAGGAAGCATCCCTTTTGTTCATGCCCAAATCAATTCTGTCTTTGTTCCAGAAATAATATGGTTACGTGGGGATTTTTGATAACGCTTGAGCTTTTAGGTCCATTTTGGGTGAGTCATTAAAACAGAGGGCAATTTGTTTAACACGGAAAGGTTCAAAGGTAGATAGAATTAGTCATCGGCAGAAAAAAGTAAATTACAAGCTGAAGTAACCTACTGAACTAAAAGAGTGTTGTTCAGGAATAAAAGTTGCAGATTTAACTTTAATATTGACTTTATAGTCCAACATAGTGGACATTTGTCTTTGGTTAAGTATTAGAAAAAAAGAGCACGGGCTTCTTTTTAAAAATGACAGAATTCCCTGCTTACTTGGATTCTGTACCAATTTTGTATTTTTTGTGCAATAGTTAAGACCCAGCTCCTCATTCTTCTTCCAAAATTCACTACTTTACTGTTAACCCAGACCCACCAAAGAAAAAGTTTAGAAATTTGATCCAGTTTTTGAGTTTAGAAATGTAATCACCTACAGTACTACCTTCTCCAAATTTTAACATCGATTTCAATGCTTACAATTAAGATAAACCTCAACCTTCACTTTAGACAAAAGCCAAAAAGACCAGACCAGAACTAATCAAAGACAAGAACATGATTGAACCAAGTCTGCAAAAGGACTGAAAAGGGATACATTTAAGACCAAATAACATATGAATCCTGTTCAAATGTATACTGTATATAATTTTAATCAAGATTGTGATTCAGTCATTTTGAATCATCTCAGAGTTCTGTGGCAGCTGAACAGAGCGAGTGGTGAGGACTGCCGCAAAAATCATAAGGACGTCTCATCCCTCCTCTCAGGACACTGGACACAAGCGCTGCCAGTGAAGAGCGACATCAAGGACAGCTCACAGCCGCATCATATATCCATCTATCAGCTTTTTAATCAAGAAGTCCTCAGCCAATCCTTTGTCATAAAAGCATTTGGTTCTGAGTTCTTGAGTTGAGTTCTTCCTTTGAAGGAGGACTGTTTTTTGTGTTCAATGGTAATGATTAAAAGCATGTATTGTTTATGTTCAGGAAATCAATATTGAGGCAAAAACGGATTACTGGATAACGAATAATTGTGATTTTTGTTACATTTTTGTTACATTGCCCATTTTTGTTACATTGCCCACGCATGTGGTGAACAAGCAAGCAGTGAATATACAAGCAGTTAATGTCATGTTGAATATTTAGTTATGCATTGGTTCAACAACAGGGAAATTTAAGAAATGCTGTGATTTATCTAAACCACAGGCTTCTTTTGATCAAGCCTAAAATAGAACAAAGTGAGGATTTGGTGTACATGAATTACTTTGACAGAGGCTGATGCTCTGGGGACATATTTGTCAATGGATCATTGCTAATTTGCATATGCCCTGATCTATGGGATTTTTACAAAAGGAATAAAAATAAATGTGAACGTGTCAAGTCCAAACTAATTTTCCGGCGTGCATGTGTGTCAAAAACGCATTCATCTATTTCCTATCATTATTTGGTGTCATGGGAGCTGGAACAAACCCTGCAACTGTGGGTCTTAGGTTCACCCTCCGCTCATCTAAAAAGGCAACACACAAGAATCTAAATTTAAACTAACTCCATATATTAAGTCTCAAACAATTTTTCTAAATCCGACTTTGTGCATAATTAAAACTGTAAGCATAACTGTATTGAGAAATAAGAAAACTCATTTGTGAAAGAAGAAGAACTGGAGTGTATGCGTGTGTGAAATAAAGGTACTGTTTCAGATCAGTCATCTGGGCAATGTTTTTAAAATCAATAAGCAATTTTAAGCTTTACAGACAACAAAATGTTATTTTAACAATTTCTTTTCTTTCTTTATAACAATTTTTTGCCATAGTTGCTCTTCTCATAGTTTAATTTTTTTAATGAACTAGCCTTTGCATGAAAACACTAAAAAGACATCTAATTGGTTCAACCCAAATTGAGTGTTAATCTGATTATCTTTGAAGGATACAGAAATCAGCTGTGTGTGTGTGTCCCATTAGTACTCCTCTCACATGAGGACTGTTCAATAGACGAGGAGGATAATGACTGATAAAAGCCTTCCGTCAAGCAAAGGTCATTGTACTGCTCCTTTCTCAACATTTACACTGTTCAAGGGAATTCAATTTAGTCAGTTAAGCCTCAAAAATGGAAATCTTACACTTTTTGGATGGATTTTTGGATTTTTGACATGTCTTGTTTTATCAAGGATGTTCACAAAGTTTGATAAAAACCATTTGACCAATCCACATTTACTGTAGTACAGAATAAATGAATGTTCATTGATCTGGTGCAATATTTTACATCAAACCCACACCATTATGAGTGGTAACGGTGAATTACATGTTATCACTATCATCATCATTTGGTGGGATATAGTGTAAAAAACACACATTTGTGATCATAGCACATTCACATTTAAGGCTTTATCTGGTGAAAATTGGGAAAAATTTAATGAAGGAAAAGATAATGCCCACAGGGACCAGAGACTGGCTTGTATCACTGAAGGGGGTTTTGATCATTCTCATTATTCAAATACATTTAGATTTTACAGGTTACAGATATGACTACCATATTGGTATTTGTAACTAATTTATATACTGTATATTAAAGGTGCACTAGGTAACATTTCTGGTGGAGAAATGTCCCATGAGACACCTACGCGTCTCATGGGAAATGTCATTATTTTTCCTGGAATGTTCCAGAGGATGGCATTAAGAATATGTATCTTCAATCGTATCATTTAGTCAATTATAGATGTTTTTATTCCTGACTCAAATAAACATTCTTAACACACTGTGGTCCGATTATCCACAGATGCTTGTCCCCAAGTGTTGCAGGCAGAGCAATAACATCTTCATAGAGATGAAGGTGGCAGAATCTTCACCAGGAAAGTTACAGCTTGCTTCCACTGACTTACCCTGATTCCCAGTTCTACATTCTCTCCTCCATAGATCTCCATCCCCTCATCCAGAAGGCCAATCTCCCCAAAGTATTTCCGGTCGACGACAAAGCAGCCAATCAATGCCGGACTTCTATATAAAAAAGGGAAAAGGAAACAGTGAAGTCATGGAAACGATAAAAGGATTATTATGCAGTTCAATATAATACATGACAATATGGGGCTATAAATACTAAATGATTTTTATGGCACACATGCTGGTATTGTGGCCCGGGGATCTATTTTTCCAAGTCATCTGTAAACACAGGCCTTTTATGATATAAGCCCATACAGTCCATTATACTTACAAATGACCGAGCTGTCAAAATGATGTCTCTGCTAAGAGCACAAATTCAGCACATTTTGGGAGCGAAAGTAAACAGATCTTTCATCAACATCGGTGGAAATAACTGGCATTAGCATTATCCTGTCAGTTTCACACATCAATATGAAGAACTGTGATGTGGCAGAAACAGCTCTATTACCTAAGAATGCATGATCTAAAGGCCATAAAAAATACTATAATTGAAATAAACCCATTCAAATTCCTGTGTTGTCTTAGTGTAGATCCCATACAACGGAGTTCAAATATTCTATACACCGGAGAAAATATATCAGTGAGGTGAGAGAAGTTATACAGTGAATGATACGTGGATTTTTGAGAAGAAACATTTGTATTGGATTGCCAACAATGGCAATCCAATACAATTCACTCAATTTGAGCGGAAATGGGGTGCATTCCAGTAACATAATTAGATTTTACTGAACCTGGTATACTAATGGTAAAGATTTTGTACAAAAGAACAGAAATTTATGTTTTAAACACATTTTCATTTGTGCAGATGTGAGCTGTGTGTCTCCTCCACTCCGCTCTTACAGTACAGCCCTGGGCTGTCAATCAAAGCACGAGCCTGATCCAGCACCACTGTCCCCTGTCTGTGAAAGTGGTTCAGCCATGCAGAGCGTTAAGGTAAATTACAGTCTAGTAACTTTCACAAACTAAAGTGAACTAAACCTGAATTATTTTGGCCGCAAGAGTTGATGACAGAAAGAACCTCAGACAGCAGTCCAGGTAAGCGGACACAAATTTCTGGCTAACGCTGTAAATATACAGCAGTATCAGGCTGAGAACAGAGCTTGGAGCAGACAAGGGGAGTGCCATTTAATGCAGGGAGCGAGTGCTTGGATCAACTTCACCAAGAGGGCACGTGCTGAACATCCCTTTTGTGTGAATTCTGGTAACATTATATACAATAGACTCCGGTCCCAAAGCCACTTTTTGTCCCAGCAGCATTTGATTTACAAATTAAGTCCTGATTTAGTTTTAGTCAACTGGTCAATTTTGGTACATAGAACTGAAGTGTACCTGATGGGTGCGGTCTGGTTGCGCTGGCTCCACCAGGACTTGGGAGGGTTGAGGTATCGACACCAGAGCTCCCAGTCGAAGCCCTGAGCAGACAGAGGGTACTCCTCGATCTCAAATGTGTCGTATTTTATGTTGTCAAAAGATGGAGACACCACTCTGGTCCGGTCCTCCTTTATCCGCTGCAGGATTGGTTCAGCCCTGAAGACATATACACACAAATACAAGTGTTTTTATTGACAAGTAAATTATGAAAAACATGCATTCTCACTGTGAGCAAGTTGCCTCTCCACAGATCTGACTTGTAACTTTGCCTGGTGGTGCATTCTGGTTTGTCTCAATGGAAATAGATACATTTAATGCCCTAATGGGGAATTTTCCATTTACACAAAGACAAGCATGATAGACGATAGGTAGAGATTTTTGCTGTGCTCTATTTATGCCTACATTTGAACATTTTAAAATCTTAGTCCATTTAAATCCCATCAAAAGTTCCCAAAAGTATTAAACAGAAAGATTAGTTTGCATCATCACTTGTCAAAAACATATTAATGCAGACAGTGCCAAAACAGCACTTTGATCACACACCAGGGCTTCATCAAAAGACAGTCAACATTATTATAGTGGCAAATCCTTTTTATAAAGGCGATAAAAACACCATTGAAACTTGAAAAACAAAGGATGGAAGAATAATGACTTGACGTTACGGCACTTTTGGGACACATACAGCTATTTGAATGCCCACTGCTCATACACTAAAGCGCTAACCATGAAACGCCTCATGATCATCTCCATCTCTTTACCGGCGTGTGTGATAATGAAATCACAGAGAGAACTTCAAGGCACAGAGCGTCCATCTTGCACGCTAATTGTTCGTTAGCACTAGATGCCAACTTTGCTTGCGCAGGGGATTTTGCACAAAAACATAAAACGAGGAGGGACATTGAGGTAGAAACCTAATTAGTCAGAGTTACACATCAAAGGCTGCGGTGAAGGTAAAGGGCGCAGTTTTAGCACAGCAGGAGTTCAGGGTTCGATTAGGCTCTGCTCATATGTCACACCAGCAGGACGCCACAATGCATTTACACTTTTATTACAATGGGGTTTATTTATTTATTTATTTTCTGACAAAGACCAGGGGTGTTTTCTGTAGACAAAAATGAATGGACCATTTTGATACATCAGTTTAGTCAACTCCACAAAACAAACCAATAGCTAAAAGTGCAGTATATAACTTTTCTGGTGCAGGGTCTGCCACCTGCAAGTCACTATAAATCAAGTTACAGGTCAAATCCATGGAGTGGCGACCCCGCTCACATCTGTAATTTAGTTTAGTGACTGTTGTACCCTCCACCAAATGTACATAGAGTAGGGTTTAAATATAACCAAGTTTTATTTCTTTTCAGACAAAAAATAGTAAGAGAATAAAGATTTTTACTAACAGAGTCAAGTTAGCAAATATTAATACGGTATGCATTTAAATACTCTAGGAAAATATATTTAAATACAACTAACAGTTTTTCTGTTTTTTTCTGATACCAATCTTTTAATGTTTGTAATTTCTGACAGCGATTTCCAATCCGATCATCATTTTTAATGTTTTTATTAGCAAATAGTTAATAGTTAATAGTAATAAACTAAATGCATTACTCTCGTTGTGACAGAGACAATTGCCTCCACAAAAGCATTACTCCCATTGTGACAGAGACATTAGATCATGTTTTAGTCCTCCGTTTAAGGCAATGCTTTTTCCCCATATTATTTATGAGGCCTGCATGTACAAAGACTGACAGCATATGGCACTCAAACAAGTTAGTGGTGCATTCTGAGCTGTCCTCTGCTGATTTAGTTTAGATTTCACTTTAAATGCTCCAGGAAAACATCGCAGAGGTAAAACAAATACTATATCTATCATTGATAATGTTTTTAGCTGCTTAGAGCCTACTTAGTCAGTGTTTCTGCTGCTCTGGGCTTTAGTGTAGCATTAGCAGCAGCGTGTGGAGGACGCGAGGATGCTGCACTGCCAGAAAAGCAATGGGCATGGGACCTAAATGGACAAACTATACTGCAGCCCAAAGTGTTTTCATACAAAACATGGGTCCCAAGTGTGAAGTCCATGTGGGAGAACTACGTAAATGGGACCTTTCTGGTTTACACATAGGCTATTTTTGCGTGCATTGCATGTATGCTGGAAATGAGTTTTTGTGGCCCTTTACAGTTGGGCTTACAGTACAGTGGGTTAGATGAACATGGGTTGGAAGTGGGGTACTCTATGTAGTTTTACTTGGTGAGTCCAAAATGAGAAACCCAGGTGGGTGATCCATATGGGCTCCATTGTAAAAACAAATAGGCTGTGTAAGCATGGGATGGAACTGGGATACCCAGCTTCGGGTATGTTTATGATGACTGATCATTGTTCCATGGTGGCCTAGCCTAGGTTGGCCCATGTGGGCTTGAAGTGTGTTTGGCATGGGTTTCAAGTGGGGCCCAAGTGAGCTAATCACAAGTAACCCACTTTGGCCCCAGAATTCAGCCCACTTGGGCAATAACTGGGTTTGTCCGCGGTTTCCATGATGACCCTGTGTGGTTGATTCACATACTGGGCATCTTGTGTTTACTGTATTTAAAAAAAAACATGTATGTTCATACAAGTTTTGTCTGTTTAAACAATAGAATGCATCTAGAATGTTGTCAGTTTTGACTAGCTATCATATTGGCCATCCCTGCTGGAATTCTTGCTAACAATTTATTTTTTGTGCTGACTTATAAAAACATTGATAAGATGAAAGCTGTCACGTCCTGCGTGACACTGCCTCCTTCAGTTCCCCTCTCTTGTTTCCCCTGCGGGTGAGAGCTTGGGTGGAGTCAGTACTACTGGCTGTCTGCAGTAAAGCCACCTTCAAGAACCCAGCTCTCCAGCAAGACTGTAAGCAAGATTGTTTTCGTCCGTCACATGGTGAACTTCTTGGCTGCTCTGTTTCTTAGGTTTTTTTTTTGAGAATTTTTCTACGTACCTGTTTTTCTCCTCACTTCCAGTTGTGGTTCCCGCTCTTCATCTACCACTGCAAACCAGTCTGGTTCCAGTCCTACTCCAGTCTGCCACCTGCCTCGCTTCATCTGCCTCCAGCCCTCCAGTTAACCAGCTAATAAAACATTCTTCTATTTTTTGATTCTTGGTTTGTGGCCACTATTTGGGTCCCTCCATTATTGAGCCGTAATAAAAGCTATGTAAGATAAGGGCGTCGGTCAGTTATTTGTAATGTAAAAATAAATAATCCAAAAATAATAATGCATACTTTTGGAGTTTACTTTAATACTTGCATACAGTGCAGAGAGGCCCTACATACTTAATTTGGTGTGTGTTTGCACAGTGTAACTCGTGAGTGGGACTCCACTTTACTTTTTTTTTTAACGCTTAAGCCATCATGGAAACCATGGACAAACCCAGTTACCTACCCACATGGGCAGAATTCTGGGGCCAAAGTGGGTCACATGTGATTAACCCATTTGAAACCCATGCCAAGCACACTGCAAGCCCACATGGGCCAACCCAGGCTGGGCCACCATGGAACCTGCGGACAAACCCATTTAGAGCCCATTGGTGCAGCCACACTGGTCCAATTTCCCAACTTTGCTGCAGGAACTTTATGCCATTTAGAATCAGAAAGGTTTTATTGCCTTGTGAGTGAACACAATTCTAACTAGGAGCTTGCTTTGTTTCCTTTTTCGCTTTTGTTTCTGTCCTATAGCAACACCGGGCCCAGTAGGTGGAGGGGTTTGTCGGAGGCGCATTCAGAAAGGCTTGTCGTTATTGCACTGGACTGGAAATAGCCCACACGGAAGATGATTGCAGTCTTATGGAGATAATTATGTAGATCAAGTGTTTTGTGCCTCTGAGGTAATTATACAGCAATTTCACAATATCCACAAAAACATGTATGATAATGGCCAAGCTGTGGGAAATGATTGCTGTACATCAGTAGAAGGCTTAGAGAGTATAATGTATTGAAAATGGGTTGTGCACACTGATGTTTAACTTACAATTAAATCGCCTATATTGTGTATGTCTTGCAATTATGTTTAATTTATAAATACAAATTGGTTCTGTATCTTTTTCATTTGTGCGAGAGGCAGAGATTTGTGCTCTGCGTGTGCTTACTGTTAAAAAAAATTGTACAAAAATGTGTGTGGTATAACTTAAAGTCGACAGTATCCAGGCTATAATTAGAAAATAGTTCAGTAAGAATATGTTTTTGACACATTCATCAGTGCAATTTAACTTAAAAAGACAAATTATCCAACACAGGCGCATATCATATGAAACATTACTGTCATAAGAAGTTTACGTTGCTGGGAAACCCAAACTGCTAAGTGTCAAGTGTCAAAAGCAAAATGACATAATCCTATAAATAATGAGCACTAATGAAAGGCCTTTATAGCTAAGTCCATAACTGTAATGAGGAGTTGGTGCAGGCGCTGGTTCATAAACTGTTGCTTTTGACAGCAAATTAACCAGCATTTTCCACTCATTTATTGTCAATCACTTTGATGCACAGACACTTCATCGCTCTGGGGTCCTCCTGTTAAAACACTCGACAACAGCAGCACCAGAGGAGAGTTATTAATCATCATGACAGGAAGACACAGGAGTTTACAGTCAGCAGCACCGTTTACCCAAGCTGAATCAGGACCTACTCAGTTCCACAAAAGCAGAATGAGACAGCTGTTCACGCTCCAGTAACGCTCTCAAATGCAGTTGTAGGAAGTAATCGTGTATATTTTCTGATCTTAAATGTGATGTCCAATTAATTTTGTGGTTAGGACCTTTCTTCTTTGATGCCCGGCAAATGGCTAAGGTAAAAACAGTCCCGAACAAAAGTTTAAGACCAGTTGAATAAATGGCAAAAGTCATATTTTGCATAGTTAGATCGTAACAAAGTTCCAAGTAAAGCTTCAACCACATGCCTTTAAAAGCCAAAATCTGTACAAAAATGCCAATTTAGTGTCATTTTCTGTCAAGTATTCGCACTGTCATGACGTTCTGATGGCAAAGGCAAAAAAAAACATGCATAAGCAGGGTCTCTTGCAGTGCGCCATCGCCACTGAGGTGGGACGCAGTAATTCATTTTTCATTTCTTAAGAGATTCTGAGGGTTATGGAACATAAAATGGCACCAGCACTGAGCCGGAGGATCTAATTGGCTATCCGTCAAGACACTAGACGATCCTCGACCCAAATTAAGGCTGTTACTGATGGATCATTACTGGTGCTGACAGCAGCCCAATAACCATCAGATGCATCTGCAACTGAAGGGCTTCAAAAACAAAAAACTTCTTCAAGGGCGCCACAGAACTGCCGCTTGGACTTTGCAAGAGAGCACCAAACATGGGACATTGAAAAGTGGAAGAAAGTTTTATTTTCTGACGAGAAAAAATGTAACCTTGATGGTCGTGATCCTCAAGCAGGTCCACCTGAGATGTTTTCTATGCGCCACAGGGAGGGGGCGCCATAATGATCTGGGGTGCTTTTTCCTTCAGTGGAAAAATGGAGCTGGCTCTGTGGCCGGCTGCTGGCTCTGTGCAGATGTTGCAGAGAGCATCCCTCATGACTGAGGGCCCTCGTCTGTGGTAAACACGGAGTTTTTCAACACGACAACACTACAATTCAAAGCTCGCAGGACAAAGGACTTCTTCTAGGAGAATAACTTTTGGGCTATCCTGTGTGTTTCCTGTGATCTAAATCCAACTGAGAACCTTTGGGGATGGATGGCAGGGGAAGTTTACAAAAACAGACAACAGTTCTAGACAGTAGATGCCCTTCGTGATGCTGTCTTCACCACTTGCAGAAATGTTAAGCTTAAACTTTTGATTGGGATTCTAATTTTAAGATTCTGATTTATGCTTTCTTGTCTATGTGCTTATAGATAATGGTAATGCACTTTATGTGCTTAGTTAAACTTCATTGGCTCGGATGCAAAATGGTTCAAAATGCTGCTGCCCGTTAGGAACTTGTTAATGTCATCATATTTCACAAGTTAAAATTGTTTTCTTTGTTAAAATCCAACCTTGGTTTTGCTCCACAATATTTGTCTGAGTTGTTGCAGTTCTCTGTTCCCTCCACACAGCCTCAGGTGAGCTGTCCTTTGTTGTGGTGCATTTTTGTCATCGGTCCTAACTCTGGAATGAGTTGACTTTACATATTATATTAGGCAGGCAGAGTCTTTCTATTTTTAAATGTTCCCTTAAAACTCACTACTTTGCACTGGCTTTTAACGGAGTCTGATAAAATATTCATTCTATTGTGTGCAGGGTTTTTTTCCGTTTATTGTTGGTTATTTTACCTGCTGTTCAGCACATTGGTTGACTACATTTATTAAAGTGCTTTCTAAACAAAGTTGGATTGTATTTTCTTGCCAAATTGGAGTGCTTGAATAGTTTTCTGGTACATTACTTCTGCTTTTACATAGTGTGTCACAAAAGTAAAATTTCAGACTCGAGTCAATACTAACAAATATGCTGGATTTTGCTGAATCGATAGTGATTTTGACCACAAGGATAATTATAAATGCTTTTTAGGTCAAGGTTTTAGACAGTAGACATTTTCAACATTAAATAATAGTACTTTATTTATTAAAAAATGTGGTTTTATGTTAGGCTCTAGGTTATAAAACTGTTCAGGAAAGGTCAAATTTTGTTCCGTAAAAGGATTTTTTTAAAAAAGTATCAATACTTGCTCAAACAACCGCTGCTTGATAACATTCATGACAAAAAAATATTTGAGCAGTATGTTCATCAAGTGTCGTTTTACTCTGACTTGTAGTTCTTCAAGTGAGGATTTTTACTTCAAATTTTTGTTTAAAAGTAATATTAAAGTTTTTGGTTACTTCACGCACCTCTGCTCAACTTTCTGAACCAAGTGTATCCAGCCTATGAAACATAAATAGCTCCCAGCCATCAAAAATACCATAAATTATGTTTTAGGTTTATCCTACAACTCATCTGATACATCTTCTAAACCAATTATAGAATTCAATCTTAAGTTTTGTACTTCCATGTCATGCTGAAAATTGCACTGAAATTACACCGCCGGATCCACAGACGACTTGGAGCGAGATAAAACCCCTGATGAAGTAAATGTAAGTTTGAGCCAGTGTTGGACCCCCTGGTTACATCTGAACTGTTGATTTGAAGCATTCATCAATGACTGGTGCCGACAGCTGGTCCTCAGTGGGAAAAACAACCGGGCCAATCACGGCTCGGCTCGGCTCACAAAGGCGACATCATGTTCATACAGAGGAGCCAGGAAACGGCAAGAGACGACAGGCGCTGAAGTGGAAACCTGCATGCAGACTAACAGCTGTAAACGCAGAGTGCATAAGAAACAACTGCAGATTAGCATCGAATTATCATAGCATTTTACTGTATAATCTCCCCATATTTCTAATGACAAACGCACAAATAGTATGTGTCAAATATCAGAACAAAAGTACTACTTGTGAAGCTATATAAAATGGAAGAAAAATAACATGGCAACAGATTATTAAAATCCAAAGTCTATATAGTACAAGAGTTTGGCTTGTAAAATAGGAACATTTTAATTAACGGAGTGGCAGACTGAAGGCCGCGAGAGCCGTGCCCTTTAGGTATTTTCAATTTTACAGAAGAATGCCTGAATAACACACAGCTCCCAGGCAAAAACCTCCTGACAGGAAACCTTTTTTTTTTTACTCCAAACAAGATTCTCTTACATAGTGTGTGTTTTGCTGTGCGTTGGTTGAAATGTTTGCTAATAATGGGGTAAAGCTCTGTCCACTGCCATGTTGAAAAAAAAACACACAGAATCATCAATAACAACACTGTCTCAAATAAAGCCAATTAACAACTTAAATAATGTGCTTTTCTATTCAGGCTAACTCTAATACTGTATATTGTTTGAACACATTTTGCAGCTTTATCTTCGTCAAATTAAACGCCACATTTGCAGCTGTCTTTTAAAACAAAATGACTGTGATGTGGTGAATACACAAATTCAAATGATGGCAGTTCAGAGGAAAAAACACACATGATGCTAATAGGGATCCAGTAGAACAGTCAAGCACAGCCGTAATAACATGATTTGAACGCTTGTGTAAAGCCAACAGCATTCATTTGTAAAACGTTTGGAAGAGCTGCACGATTTGGGAATAAAATATCTAATTGCAATTTCTCTGTATTGCGATTAGATTTGCGATTTATGTTTTAATAATAGGATTCTGTTCAAAGAATAATAATAATAATAAAAGTATTGCGTGTTTCAGAACATTTTAGTCAGTTTTTGTCATGTTTTTTATGCTTTTAGTAGCGTATTGGTCACTTATTTATGTCATGTTTTTGACTCTGAGACGTGTTAATGTAGCTTATAGACACGTTTTTTGTTGCTTTACTTCGCTTTCAGATGCACTTTTGTCGCTTTTGATGCATTTTGTGGCTTATTTGAGAAAAAAACTACTGCATTAGCAGTTTTTATGAATAAAACAGGATATTTTATTGTTTGTGGTGGAAATTATGGCACTTCAAATATAGCAGCCTTTGCGATTTACTTAATGCGTCCATTAAAACTGCGATTTTGATTAGATTTCACTTAATTGTCCCCACTTAAAAGCCGTATCGTTTGGGTCTTAGTACTTCACTGGAATACAGCTTGATCTGGAACAAATCTTTGCCCTATAATACCCACTCACATACTGTACGTACAGAGCAGCAGATGAAAAAACAAAACACTTTTGCACATCCATAGTGCATGCTTTTTCGAGTGTCACATCTTACAAACCAAATTGTGCTGTAAATTGTTAAAGCAATGATCTAAAACAATAACTTTGCACTGATAATGTCTGTATAGTCCTTTTATGTGAATCACAAAATGGTCAGCTGAAATTGTTCTTAATGTGCTCTTAATAAATTTGAATAGAAACATATAGAATACATTTAGACAATCTGCACAAAATGAATAAGTGATTATAGTACTGGGGGTTTGACCTATTTCTTTATGACTCACACGTTTGATTAAAACAGCTACAGCGATACCAGAGGACAAAGACAAACACTGTTACACCTAGAAAAGAAAAAGTGGGAGTCAGTCAAGTCTCACACATCTGAACCTCCACTCTGAGAAAAATCTGGGACAAGCAGACAGAGAAGTGCTGCTAGCTGTCATTGAGGAAACAGTGTTCCTCTTAAAGACATTCATTTAACCAAATCACTGAACAAGGAACAAATGAGAGTCAAGTTGCTGAGAAATAGTTTGAAATAAGTATCCACACTGCAGGAAACCTCTTGCCTTGCCACTGACTTTATCTGAGAGAATATAATCCGGACCGGAAAGCTCCACGATGAACTCTCTGATCTAAATTCAGTACACAGCGCTCCGTGTTGCTTTGTTGTCTGGACCGAGACCTTGTGTTGAGAGCCACCGATGAATTTGTAATATCTACTCAAGCCAACATTGCAATATATTTGAATATGTTTGAGATAATAGCTCAAGTCTCTGATTTAAATTCAGGGCAGACAGAGAAAAACCTTATTATTTGCAAAAAGGTCATGTTTTGAAATGGATTATCTTTTTCTGAATAATGCACTCATTTACAACATCACTTTGAAGTACCATAACTTATTAACATCTACTACACATGTAAACTTTATAAGGAACATCATTTGCATGTCATAAGGTACTTTAAAGCATAAGTGACAAAACCACAACATACAAACATAACGGTTTGAGAACATATGTACCTGAACCTAAAGTAAAAACCTTAACACAGTTGAGGATGATTTTGGAAATTATAGACACTCTAAAAGGTTGTTTCCAAGATAGCGAGATTACTACTTGTAAAATGTTCTTTCTAATTGTTTATTCAATCTCATTTACATTATTTACCTAATAATTACTACTATCATCAGTGTCTCAATCTTTACAACTTACGCTTGTGGGAATTTGCTTCCCACTTCCTGGACCAGAACATCATTTGAAATAAACATGTGATTTTAATGAACACTTCATCAGACTTCAATAAGTAACACAAACTGAACTTCTCCTCACCTTTTTCTTGGAAGACTGACTTGATTAATGAAAACGTCAGCACTGCAACATCTCACAAACGTACAGCTCGTCTTTACCGGTGCATCGTGTATAAATATAGAATATATACCACAGTGGTGCAGATTCAGATAAAGCTGCATATATCCACAGGAGCCTCTCCCACGCAGTGAAATGGGATTTAATCAGCAGTCGCAGCAGCAATTCATTCAGAGCCTCATTCTCTTCAAAATGGATTCTTTTTTTCCCTGGCCACTGCATTTATCCACTTACAGTCACACACAGGGAGGCCTGCGCAACTCAGAAAACACTGTGTCCAGGGCGTGTTTATGGGGGGTTTGGGTATTCAGGTGTTTGTACAAATGCAGTATTCAACAGTTAAACAATGTAATAGCCGTTGTAAGCAAATAGCTTAAAAGGAAATGTGGAAATGTCTAAATCAGGCACACAGAATAATCAATTAGACCTAGGAAAGCCCAAGTTTATGTCAGATTGTGAGTTTGTATCCAAGGGGAACAGCAAGGATATGTGTGTATTGTGTATTTAAGGCTATTAAACAAATAACAAAAGGGACGGCAGAGAAGTTAGTGCTTCAGCCTCACAGCAAGAAGGTCCCAGGTTTGATACTTGTGTGGGGTCAGACTTTTTCTGATTGCCACAGAAAAAGATGTCAGAACGTAATAGCATTTTTAGCATCATTAGTAAAGGCTATGGAGGCAGTTTGGGTCAAAGATCAGAGGTTTCAACCTCAGATTGTTTAATGTCTCTTAAGCCGGGCTCCAGAGTGTGACTAATTTGGGCGCATGTGTGACCAAAAATTCAGCACTAATCTTTAGGTGCACTGGTGCGCCTAAGTTTGATTAAATATCTGTTCTCATTAACAGTGTGGGTGATCGTCAGTGCATATGTCTCTTTAACGCTGACTATCACTTGTTATCGATCACCATAACTTGCGTCTCACTTTCTTTGTACTCCTCGGTCGTCTAAGTGGTGGTGGCATCTCTGCAGCTCCTCGCTCACCCACTGCTGCTCTGAGCGTGTCAGAGAACAGTCAGCGCTGCGGACACGCAAATTTGTCTCTGTAACGGTATACCCCTGTCTTGGTATAACCACTGATTGGTTATACTGTATAACCACTGTATAACACAGTGTAAGAAGCTATTTATTTTGCATTAAATGGCATTTTGCCAGTGGGTTTCAGAATTATGTGAAATTGGGACTGGAAAAAGTGATCAAATGTTGCCATACCTGCTTGCCAATGCCCGATCTTGTCAAGGATGACAAGAACACACTCCGGAAAGTGAGTCACTCCAAATATTGACCTAATCTAATCTGTACTTCAAGTAATGCAGTTGTAAATTAAGTTGTTATGCTTAATATCTTTGGGAGGAGAACTATATTTCGTAAAACCTATTCAAAACCCACATAAGAATATATTTCAGAAATCATTTTGGAACCAGTGAATGTTTACGCACACACTCTGCCCTGTTTCCATTGCACTTGCACACTACTCACCATCCAGTGTTGAACTCTACATGCGCGTCAAACAGCGCCACCACTGGGGCCGTGGCAGCCCTCCAGCCGCTCACTCTGGATCGGATCAGACCCTCCTGCTTGTCGTGTTGAACCACTTTGACAAAGTCAGATCCATGCTGGCTGTTGGTCTCATCCACAAAGCTCTGCAGGTGCTCCTTCAGCTCCACTGAAAATACACACAGGGATCAGATCACATTTTACTGTCTACATTACTATTTTGTCATTTTATTCCTAAATAACACATTTGCTAAAAACATAAAATGATGGAGAATTAAGCTAATTTAACATCTGGAGAAAGTGTAACTAAGGACTTTGCACATCCACCTGAGTCTCCTCTAAGAGATACATCTGGGACAAACAGACAAGGAGAAGCTGTTTGCTGTCACTGAGCAACAGCGCTGTTAATTCAGTCAATTTACTGATCAAGAAGCAAGTAGGATGTTGAACTGCTTAGAAAAAGTAAACAAGTATGTGTGTGTGTTGCTTCCTTTATTGACTTACAGTGTGAATGTAAGGTGCACAGAAAAGCAATTTACAAGAAATACACAGCGGGAGTAAATGGGACACAAAGAGCAGCGCCAGTAGTTTTCAGTTTGATCTTAAATTAACCCCCAAAAAATCAACAACACTAAATCAATTAAATTCCTTGGATAGAAGTATATCTTAATGTTAGCATATTACATAAAAACAAGTCAAATCGATGGTCATCAACAAACTGAAAAATTACTTTGCATAGAATGTTTCAGCATATAGTTAATCCTATACCCTGGAACACAGCTATCTCCATGGAGACAAGCAGGTGACACCACCAGTCCAACTTACAGGTCAGATCTGTGGAGAGACAAGCCCAGTCATAATAAGAATGAATAATTTTCAATAGATTTTTAATTCAATAAACTGAATAAATGCAATCTGCAGAGTGTAAGTTTAATGCCATACAGTGGAAGATTGTAGGTGACTCATTAACATCTCCATGGAGCAAGTATGTGATGGACCCTGCACCAGAAAACTTACATAGTGCACTAGTACTGTGCGAAGTAGAGTTAAAAAATTGTTGTGAGCTTATCTTCTTTGACAATCTGTCACTATCCTATTGTGTCTACGTCTCTGCCATGAAAAGAAAATACGATAAAAATAACATCATATTTTTATTTGTCACCTATAGCCTTGCCGCAGATTGATTTTATGACTGTCTGTTCATGATGGCGTCAACAATAACCTTTCGCCTCTACAATAATCCCATAAAACCCCGTCCAGACCTGGGATAGACTGTAATTACAGGAGCATGAGGTGCAGTTGAATGGGTAAACATGCTGACTGGGTGTAATCCAGGCCTCGAGCAGAGAAATACTGATGGAGCAGTGGAGCAAGAAACGCTGAGCTCGATATACACTGGATTACAAATAAATAATATACACAATGCAGACTATTTACTGTTATCAAACATAATTGAGGAGCAGATGGCAAGACAGAAAAACGCTTCATTAAATTATTAGCTGTCAAACTATGCACGACATGTAGCGTAAACTTATAATTAACTTTCCTTATGACAAACTTTTAAACAACATTCAAGGTGATTGGGTAAATGGTTTCAGATAGTGACTCATACCATAGTGGTTTGACTTGTTGAATCAATCTTTTAATGTTTAAATGAAAAAATAACTGCAAAAATGTGTCTGGCTGGTGGTTTTGTGATACAATTCAAAGTAATTCTCTGTATTCTCGTTTACAGTGTGCCCCTTTTTCCTCTAATGTCTTTTGTTTGCCTATCGCTCCCACACACAACACACAGCGGTTGTAGTTGGGCATTTGTAGGACTGTATTGTAATGCTGCCTGCAGGCCACCGCTGCTCTTCCTCATCTCTGTCCATGATTAGCATCAGCCTCTTCTTCATAATGAGCCACTGTTTGTCGCTGACCTGGAAGTAGTGTGTCCTGGATCATATTTAACATAAACATCCATGCATTATTGATGAACTTTATAAAAGCAGAAAGAAATATTGTATTGTGCATTGTTCGCCTATGGATATGTGCACAAAGCCATCGTTTTTTTATCCAAATATGAAATGTTTAGTGTAATTGAGTTGAAAAACCTAATATTTGTGTGTCCAAAAGATAAATGTCTCTGGCAATGTCCTATAACAGTCATGGTTTGATGTTAGCTCTGACTGTAATAGCAATAACATTCAATGGTAAAATGTATCTAAACATAATAGGATTAAAGCTTTGTGTATGATCCAGTGTCCTAAACTACTATAAGCTGCTTGGGCTTTACAGTCCCTCTCATTTGTGTGACTCGCATTCATCACGGAAGCTCCTTTACTTGAAATCAATAGAGCGCTAACCATTTAGGTCAAATAAATCGGGTTTTGATTTGAATTTCTGTATTTCACAGTGCAGCGCCAGCATTTATTCAGTGAAACAGTGGTGAAATCAGTAGACAAAGCTGTCATAATTCAACAAAAAGATTTCTTGAGTGTCTTTAAGATCTACAGAACTCAAGTTAAGAATGACCTTTTAAAGTAAATAATAGCACTTTTATAAATAGTTTCATGACTATATGATGAAAAATATAGCCTTAAGTGGAATAAAGTTGAGAATAAAAAGTTGAAGGTCCAGCTTCACCCCTTTGAGCCAATCGCCAGCTGAAATAGTTCTAAAATGAACAATAAAATAACTTCACACTTGTCCTGGTTCAGTCCTAATTTGAGCCCAGTTTAGCCCTGATATAGAATTAGCCTGGTCATGTTCTAGCCCTGGTTTAGTCCTGGTCTGAGTTCCGAGTTGAATCCCAGTCAAATTTTCGGTGTTATGTGTGTGCGAGTGTTGATGCAGCTTTAATGTTAATGGTTGTTATATAATTACCGCAACGCAATTAACAATCTGCAAAAACATTTTAGTGCTTTTGGTGTCGTGGGTCACAATCACTTTAAATATAAACAAACCTCCAGAGCCTACGCTTTGCATCTCAGGCACTGATGTAGCGCGCCGAGTGCAAAGTCCATAAACGCCTCCTCCACAAATCAGCAGTTCATTACAGTGACCTGGAGGAGCGCCCTGAGCTGTGAGCATGCCCCTTCATCACCTTCTGTAGACCCCCTTGTGTTTGCCAACGCTGCAATGAGAGGAGTTTTGTTCTACTTCAAAGGCATTTTAACAACCACATTAATTTGAACCTCATTACAGGAGCGACTCATGCAGCGTCAAATTACTATTTGATTTGTGGCTTATTACAAACAACTCCCTCCAATAATGAACAAACATGAACATAAAAACATGTCCTGGTCAACAAGTTATGGCTCTTGTGAAAATAATTCATTTATGTTCATGACATACTTAGTCATAGTTTAAATTATTCAAATACTGTTTACTGATTGTGTAGTAACTAATTTTCCAAGAGAACCAAACTTTTTTCAGCTGCATTTCTCTCTTTCGATCATACACAGAACATTGGTGTAATGGCATTATATTGAGGTATTTCTTTGGACCATGCACTTATGTAAAGAAAGAGACATTAGTTTTAAGAAGCAAATTCCTCTTTGCTAAACAGATATTATGAGAAATCCCTTTTCATACACCACATTTCAAATACTAGCTTCACTGCCGTCATCATTATTTGGACATTAATAATTCAATGATTTATTTACAACCGTTTCAGTAAAATTAACTTAATGAAGTCAAAATGATGCATATATTCGTGTTGTATGCCACATTACTAACATTGTTTACTATTGCATATTGTGGAAAATGCCGCTACAGGGTCAGTATGTGAACACAAGCAGTGACCATTTCTTGCTGTATTTTACTGCTTTTATGGCACATTACGCACCATGTACTGTGTGTGCATGCCCTTGTGTCCGCATAAAAGCAAACGTCGGATCAGATCTAAACTGAAGAGCTGTGACACACGGAGAGACAGAGGGTACGCTGAGTGGACATGACATGGGCTATCATCATGAGTCAACTTTCATTGTCCAGTCTCTCATGCATGTGATCTTATGAGGCTCATACAAATGCAGGGGCACAATGCTTAATGAAGTATCCTGGAAAGAGACTTTGGGAGGAAAAAAAATGGAATTATAATTTTTCTTACAAGATTTGGAAAGTATGTTTAAAATGTAGCATTCTGTTCAAAGTGCACATTATAAACTACCCCAGGAGCATTAAAATTTAACAGAAGAAATTGAAAGAAGATTGCGCTTCAATCAATTTGATCGATTCGATACATTGTGCTCCCCTACTCTGCAGATGATGCATTATGGATGATTTGCTATAATGACATTTCTGGTGATGCTTTGTTTGATACATGATCTATTTTTATGCTCACTACTTGAAGAATATTAATATTCATAAGATTCAAACTGACAGAATGCATGCTGTGTGCTGTATGACAAGGAGCCATATGCGCTCTAAACAGACACCTGCAGACTACAGGAGTTATTGGGTTGTTGTGGTAGAAATTATCTATCATTAATAATGCAATATGTTGCTACAGATTAGTTTAATAAGTTTTCATTCTCTTCGACGATTACAAAAAAAGCCTTAGTGCAATAAAGAGGAGGTTTTCATAACACCTTAGGGAAGAAGCTTTTTTTAGACTCATAGTTGCGACTTTGAGGCTGCATATACTGCTCTATATACTGTTGAATAATAAAAGGGAATGGTGTGAACAGTGTGCAACTTTCACAAATGAAAATGTTAAAGGTATTGATGTCAAGTCTCTAAATTCATGGGTTTCAGTCACATTGCTTTTCACCTGATGGATGATATTTTGAGGTGTTTTGTAGAGCTGTAATTAGGCCTTAAAAGGCAAGCTCAACAGGACCAAAGTCCGAAAGAAGTACACTTTGTTTGTGAACTCACAAAATCATATGGCAGGGCCAGGTTATCAAAAAAAAAAAAAGGCTTATGGGGAAGTTGAAAACAGTGTAAATGTTTGTTTATGGGCTTAATACTTCTGACAAATCCAAGTAATTAAACAACTAAACACAATATTCAAAACAAGTGGGACAAAGAAGAACGAAAAACAATCCGCCACATAACTTCACAACTTTAAAGGGCTTTTCATATAATATTATAATATAATATATTGGCCCAACAGAGAATATTGTACATACATATATACTCTTAGGGTGAAAATGGGTGAAAGAATGATTTATTCTCCATGAAGCAAGAAGTGTGCTGTTAGCATGTTAAATGTTGCTTTAATATGACGGAAAACTCGCTGTGAGCTCAGAGAGGTATGAAAAGCTCTTATAAACTTGTGGTGAATATTTAGGATGCTAGGAATGAATTAGGTAAGAGAGTGATAACTTTGGACTGCTGCAAAATGAACTAGTTCTTATTTTTTACATTTTAAGACAGTAAAAATCAGGTCTAGCATCTTTAAAATCTTTGACAAACTAAATGAAAGGCCCGAAAACACTCACTCACTACATAAGTTCAATGCAGAGGTGGGGCTTCAAAAGTGAAATACTGTCTGGAAGTGGCACTTCAAACACACCGTCATGTAACTTTATTAGATGGCAGTGTTCAGGTCAAGGCTAAAAACAGCTCTGTTTAGCTGTGCTTATGACTGAGGAAATTGTATCTGTATGTCTATTGTCTTGTGATGTATTTTTATAGTTGTAACGCACTTTGAATTGCCTTGGTATGAATTTAGTTGACTGATGAGAAAAGCTGGGCGACATTGATCTTACTGCTGTTGCTGTGGTCGTCCACTAGCACGATCTCCTTGAGCAGGTGTCTGGGTGTTCTCTGGATGGCTGTGTGCACCGAGCGCAGCAGCACTGACAGGGCCTCGTTCACAAAGATGAAGATGATGCTGAGCTGAGGCAAATCTGACGAGTACGACATGTTTCTGCACCTGTGGGAGGAGCAGAAGATTACACGTCCATTAGGCAGGTGCTGAATGGAAATCAATAGTAATACAAGGCATAATGAGAGTACGACACAGTTAATATGTGGACCACAGTACAGACACAGAGAGACACGCTACAGTATAAAATGCAAATGACGCCTGCCACCTACAAGGATATCAAATTTAGTATTTTTGGTTTCCTCTAAGGTTGAAAAAATTATCAAAATCCAAATAATAATCAATACTAAAAGTTGAATTAGAATATAAAAACAAGAGACTGGATGCTCATTTGAAGTGTCGAAACTAAAAATCACATAAATAGAACGCATTTGGACCTTTCCTGAACAGTTTTAGAATAATCTTTATCAGAACCTGTATAAGACCACATGGTAGCATAAAGAAAGTAGAATTACTTTTGAAAATTGTGTGTATTGTCTACAAAAGGAGCATTTTTTATTACAATTGTGATATCGAAATTGGTATTCTGCCCTAGGATCAATTTGAGTTTGAAATTTTAGTATTTCTTTCGTTGTAAAGACATAAATGCAAGTTAACACAGGACTTGCGCTTTTCAGTTACTAATCTGCATTTTTTAACCTAAGCTTTAGCGTACTGAAACTGAAACGTGTGGGACAACAACAACAACAACAACAACAAGAACAACACATGGATGAATAAGCATTAGCCTACATTTGTACAGTCACTTACCCATCTGGTCGCAGGTCTGGGATCGGCCGCGTGAGGGAGATGCGGTCGCTAAGGTAGCTGTTGTAACCATAGTAACGGAACTTCTTCAGAGCCACTCTTCGACTTTCAGGACCCAGGTCTCGACCCCAATGAGCGAAGAGTGAAGAGGCGGGCTCAGAGGCGGAGTCTATGGCTGCGTCCTCTCCGTCCTTCGGTGGGACGTCTGGCAAGGGAACAAAGGGATATTTATTATACTTTATGACAAAATAAAATAACATTTAATTGAATTGAATTTAAACATGACACCATCAATCAAGTTTGTGACCAGTTTTATGACATCAAACTTTCTGAATCAAAAAGTAAAGTTAATGTGAAATAAACTAGCACTAAAATAGCACTAGATTGACATGTTTTGATAGAATGTAAAGGACTTATTGTTGCTTTTAGAAACACAATTATGCATTTTCATTTCTTACAGTTATTCACCTTATTTCAGAAATTGCTGTGGGCGCCAACTTTTGTCCTGTTGTATTAGGTTACATGGGACAAGCAAGATCAACAGCAAATAAGTTCTACACGGACTACAAAGCTGTTTTTAGGCCGCCCAGGAAACTGGTGCATTGCTGACTTGTTGCTGAACGTCTACATTGAACATTTTACACAAATCAATCTACTTATAAATATTTTAGTGCTAATACTTTTTCCTCCTTCTCCACTTGAGTTCCTGCCAAACTGGAAGTGACATTACTACAGGAGTGTAGATCTGTGGCAAAAAGAGGCAAAAGTGGGTGAGGTGCAATAAGGTGAATATAGTGACCTGAATAATCGGTTATCAATCAACCAAAAAATACTGACATCCTTAATTACAACAATTCTATAATTTCATCACACCAATCAGCTACAGCTTCATAAGAAAATGCGTCATAGCATCTGTACAATTAACAAAGCAAAAGTGACCATTCTGGAGCATTCAGAAAACTGGTTGGTTTGAAGTGGTCAGTGTCTTCAAAAGTGCATGGTCCAGGGGAGAAACAAGGTTATCTATAATATTTTGATGAACAATGGTAACATGTTTTAATTCAGTTTATAATTATGATTACCATTAGCTGTGCTTAACAGCCAGCTGTACACTTCATGGGGTCCTTCAAGGCTTTCTTTATTGGCCTTTTATTGGCCTGTTGTTGTTATTGTTGTAGTAAATCTTTAAAAGTGCACTTTCTTCATCTCCTCACACCAAACAGTGGGATGAGAGGAAATTTACTGATACTGATTAAGGGATTGGATTAAAATGTAAAGCACGCCACACAGCTCTTGGTGAGTGTGTGGATAAGTTTGTTTATATATTTTTATTTAGGACTTAGAGGGGCACCACCAATCCTCAAAATCAAATTCATAATTATTAATAAACAACCACATACATTACTAATAAAAAAAAAGTTGGTTAATCGGAAAGTTTGCAAGAACTGGCCTATAACCAAGTTACACAGATTGAAACGTTATTTAAGATAATTTACAAGACATTTGAATCAGGCAGGATTTCTTGAGGTCAGTGATAGTTCCCCTTTTTTAAGACATTTGGATGATAGAAAAATAAAGAAATGATTAATTATAGCTTTTGTTTTCTGGCTCAATAGAAATAACATGACAAATGGCTCTTTTCATGTCTATTTTGGCTTAGACAAAGTGCTGCATGTTTATCCAGAAGAGGGTTGCTGGGGGCTGCAACAAACATTTCACAAACTGCTGAAGGAATAAGCTCAAAATGTGATGCAAAATAACAGGGATTTTCATTGTCATTTCAAATAAAGCCTTTTGGCAGCTCTTTGTGCAGAGGTGGACAACAATTCCGTACCATGCGCCCAAGGCCTGTGTATTTAAGGCCAACTCTTGTGTTTGTGAAAAGTGCGATGTGACACAACAACATGACTGTGGCCTGTTTGGACCAAATGTCACAAAGCTCATTGTTGCTGTGGATGTGAAGGGAGATATAACAGGACGGAAAAGATGTTGTGTGGCAAAGCTGTCACCTGCACACTAGGGATGTGACAATAACAGGAATGTTTATCGTGTCGTCAAGTCTCAAAAGAATATCGTATGCAGTCACAATACATCCAATAACAGAAGGAAGGGCAGAGGCCATGATGCTTTGCTCCATTTCAGTGCAGACAACATGCACTTAGGTCTATGGAATAATGATTTGTACTAAAGGCTTTTCAAGGCATTTAAACAAGAAAAAAGTAGCATATTCTTCAGTTCTGTTCAGTTCTGTCACTTCAAAATATCACAGCGTACCTGGAGATTCATATTGTGATAATGCAGTACAGACAGATTTTGGCCATTGTTACATCCTCAGTGCACACGGGGAAATAGTGACTGACCTGACCTCACAGAGCGATACTGGTGGTCTGCCATTGCCTCAGGCCAAATGAAATATAAATTATGTTTGTACAGGTGGAAAAAGGGTCAAGAAATAATCTGAGAAACAACAGAAATAAACCTGTATAGACAGTAATACTATAAAAAAATTGTATTGCCATTATCATTTATATTATTAATGAATTTTGTGGGAGTTTTTTTTGTAACTATGGAAACGTAGCCTACTGAATGCCCTAGTTTGTAAAGACTTGAATGGGAAATTGTTCATCTCTGTAGCACACATCTCACACAGATAAGAAAACGCAGATCCAGTGGGAACCAAGGTCAAACAGACAAACAGGATAGCAAAAATAATCTGCTTCAACCAATCAGCTTCTCTCTTATTCGCAGCATAAAACTTCTCAGTGTTATCTTAGAGCAGGGCAGTGCAGACAGGAACTTCTTCTGTGTATAACTGTCACCTTTGATCGAAGTGTAATTAAACGTTTGAACTTTTTTATTATCAAGTGTTGTGTTTAACCTGCTAAAACTAAAAAAGACGTAACTGTCTGCCTGCCACCCGATTGTCTCCATGCATGACATTACACTGACAAGCATGTTTCACAGTATGGCAAAGACCTGCATTCTTACCGTGCACGGGGATTTAGTCTCCACAGATCTGACCTGTAATTTGGCCTTTTGTTGCCATACTGTAAAAACATATCAGGAAAAGCTATAACATCTCCCTAGAGACAAGCACGTAGCAGACCCTCCACTATAAGTTACACGGTGCACCTTTAAATATCTATTCCTGAATATTTTCCCTAGTGGTTCACATAGATCCAGCCAATATAAAACTTTACAGAGAAGTGACAAAAAGTTGTCTCAAGAATTAAAAAAGATCATGTGAAATGTAACAGGCAAGTTGGAAAAACCACTATAATGAAGACTGAAAAGAAACTTCAAGAAACTGCAGTGTCATCATTAAAACTGCCTTGGAGATCTGAAGATTGACGGAGTTTTTGCTGCCTGGAGTCATGAGCATTCCAGGAATATGTTTGAGGTTATTATGGACACTTAAAAAGCCCTGAAGCTAGGAGCTAACGAGCCCATAGGCTGAGTTATTATGTCCCCAAATCTGAAATATATTCTTTTGCTTAACCAGAGGTCTGAGGTAAGGAGCCAAAGAAACTGTCAGTCACATCCGTAATCATTTGTTGTTGATCATTTCTTGTAGTGCTGTATTGTGGCCTGTTAAAATAAACATACATTTGACCTGCAGCAGTTTGTGTTCACAAATTCAGCGTGAGCTTTCTTGTCGACAGCTGATACACCTCAAAGCATCTTATAAGACAAGTTCAGATGCCTCATTATCCACTATTCATCATATCAATTCATGTATTTTGTAAGCCTGAGGAGTTCCACACTTTTGTGATAGGAGACTATAAATGATGAACGCTAAGGCTGCATTTGTGGATGTATAAATAGATGAAGTACTTGGATCATTACTGCTGCTTTAAAGAGAGTCACTTAAAGTCATATAAAAAGAAGAATTACGTTATGACAGAGCTCGTTTGATTCTGTCTTTCTGCCTTTTGGAAATCACCCGTCCCTTTGTTTAGAATTGTTTTAATGATTATACGAAGACTACGCTCTTGGGTGAAAGTGTTTAATGTACTTGTGGATAAATGATAACTCCATTTGCGCCATGTATGTTTCATGCAGTGACTTCAGGAAGAATAGCTGTGGAGCTCAAAATAAATACCAGATATAGTGCTCAGTGCGCCCAAAAACTCAGTCCGGCGCACATGAATGAATAAATACCAGCATGAAAGGAAACCAAGCACAATTGATGTATCCAGCCTTTGAACTAGAGACATATCAAAAAGTAAAACATTTTTTTGACTGGGGCTGGGAATAATGAAGATTTATATTAAAGACAATTACTCAAGAAATGTATAGTTTTGTAGTGCAAGTAGTGGAGCTGGGAAGAGGCAATAGCTCATGTTTTACAATGTGCTTTTAAACAACAAATGGAAAATAAACTGAAACTAACTAGTTCTGAAAGAGTGGACGGAGAGCGGGCAGAGGAGCAGATGGAGACGGAGGAGAACACAGAGCAGGAGTGGAGTGGCGCTGACAGAAGGTATTGTCCCAGAGCAGCTGTGGCCGTCCCGACACGCAATCTGCTATTGGGCCTGACACCGGGACCACACGGATCTGCCCCACTCCGTCACCCCGAACTGCGTCCAGCACTGACGGAAGAGAAAAGGGACGTTTAACCTGGCAATAGGAAGAGCTGACCTGGATACAAACGCAGGCAATATGCACCACTTTCAACGTGTAAAGAGTAGGTTATGTGTTCTGCTTTTGGGTCAAAGACAAGTATAGTTTACGTTACAAGTTTTGCTGCAGTTTCTATACACAGTTAAAGGCAATATATTGAAATTTAGATAATATTGTGAATGTTGTTTTGGAGATATGAAAAATTTAAATATCAAGTGCTTATGGTTAAAAAAAAATGCATAAAAATGAAGTACGAAGTTATGTTGGAAACTGTCACCATAAAAGTATGAGGCGATATTTCTATACTGCGGTTAATTTGACTGAAATTTCAAATTAGTCTGATAATTAAACCTGAACTAATACGTTCTGACAAATATTATGCATTATTTTTATAGTTATTGACCTTTAAACCTGCTATTGAGTATCTTTACTTTGACATTTTTTAAAACTAAATGTAAAATGTTTTGACAAAGAACAATATAAGTTTTAAGCCACAGTAACTTAACTGTGGCTCCACCTACTGGCTGCTGAGGCAATTACACAGATTTTTAAAATACATTGCTTGTTATGCTAGTCGTGTTACTGAGCAGTCACGCAGTTGTAATGATCGTAATTAGACGGCTGAAATGCTCAGAGCGAATCTGACGATGATTTAACTTAAAAACCGATCAGGGTTAGATTCTCATCGAGGGAATTCAGAATGGATTGTTTTTGACGGTCCAAAGGGAGAGCATTTTCTAACAAGGATTCATCAAACAAGCCTGAATGAAGCTCAATGTAACTCCAGGTATGTTTTTGATGACGGAACAGTGTTAGAACACACTTTGCATAATATTTTTCATGCATATTTCTGTTGGATCTATATAATATGACTATCATTATTGGAATACCCAAAATAGATTGAATATATCGAAATATGGTCCATTTCTGTCCCTACCCACCAATATATGCTGCATTTTAGTGAGGTTTGGAAGTGAAAATTTATGTCTAACCTTCTGACCTACAATAACTGCAAGCTGTGTTGTGATGACCTTGTTTTGAATTGCACTCTGGGTGACTACAAATCTCACAGACGTTTTACTATACACTAATGTACAGAGCAAGTTCAAACCGAAGGTTGTACATGTATAAACGCAGATAAACTAAACGCAATTTGTTCATTTAACACAGTACAGCCTTTAGTAAACACACCTCCACACTTTCTTTAAATACTTTCTCTACTTCGATAGATCAGCCCTTTGGAAAGAGTCTCTTACACTAATCCAAAGAGTGGGCCAAATGCATCAGTAAATCAGGCCATTAGAGTCCACATTATCAAGTCATCACCAAGACAAAGTGCATTTAAATCACAGCTACTTTACAGCTGAAAGAATTATAATCATCACGTTCTTTCTGTAACTTTCTTTTATGGGTTATTATTTTAAGGTATATGCCAGACGCAATGTTGACTTTTTGCTTTATCGTATATTTGGGACATTTAAATCTGAAAAATGGACAGAACCATGTTTAAATTGCTTGGTTCGTTTTGTACACATATTAGTTACAAAAAAATATACAGAGGGGGTTTTGGATTTTTTATTTAGTTTTTAAGTAAACTACATCTGACTGAAAATTGTCACAAAAAAAATCAATTTTCATTTTTTAACTTAAAACTTCAATAAATCAGTTTTAGAATTAGATATTTAAAAATCCTTCAGTACATTTCGTCAAAATCTTGTCGAGTCCTAGATTGTAAAGCTACTTTAAGTGGTGATCTTTATGTCCCGGCATTTTAAGAAAACAGCCTTTAAATTTACAATTTCCCATAGAAATCAAAGGATGAAGTGGATTAAATGGAAGAATAAAACATTTTTAAAGGCAGATTGGACAAGTTTGTTGTTTCCACATGAAAGCCTGTATGCTGAGAGAGCAAACTGACCAAAAACCAAAAAATGAGTTTTGCCTGTAGTGTCTCGCCTTTAAAAATAAAAAAAAAATACAAAACAAGTACAACCCCCTTGTCATGGCAACTGACGACTGAGCCTGGAGACTCTTTTGGGACAGACAGAAGCTATGAGTGTTTTTTAAAGAAATCGGATCATGTGGATGTCCTTCTGATCGCAACAACATTGTAAAAAGAACGTCGTCTCACGCTACAGTGCAGGCAATGCACTAAAATAGAAGAAACGCCAGCAACATGGATTGGGATTAAAAGATTCTTGTCATGTTAAATGTGTTTGCCAGCTCAAAATGTCCAGAATAGAGTCTGTAAAAACAAGTGAATTACTGATTGATGACATTGCTGATTCCGTGTGAATGCTCACAATAAAACAATGTCGTGGGGTAATTTTAATTTTTCATGCGTCCTGAGTTAAAACTAATCCCGTGCGAATAGGGCTAAAGACACAAATCTGTGTGCCTCTGACTGAAATACTTGCTTGAAAACTACGACGTCTGAATGTTTATGAGAAGTTTCTTTTGCACTCCCTGCCTACATTTGCTGGCATCATCCTGTGAACGTGTTGAGGTAAGTCTTGCTGCTCTGATCCTCGGCTGGAGCTGCCACCTGCCTGACTTGAGCGTAACCCACTCAAACCCGCTTGCTGACACGCGCTTCACTTCTGATTTCCTCCTGGTGTTTAAAGGGGGGCTGTCGGTGTGATGTGAAACCAGACCTCCCTCCGTTGTCTGTCTGTCAAAACGTGGAGGGGTAAAAGACCACGCTGCCGGCTCCTCGACTGACAGGTGACGAGCTCAGGAGAGAGGCTTTATAAGACGCGAGTACGAGACAATGGAGAGGAGGGGAAATCATCACAGACCGTGCAGATGTTGGCGTGACAGCTGCGGAGCTCAACGTACAACCAAACGTTCACTACTGGAAATGAAATCAGAGCATGCATTAACGTTGTCATTTTCAGTAGTTCACGTCAGGGAAGTCACAATAGCAATTTTTATATTCACAATTATTGGCACCCTGACCAAACAACAGTGAAATTGTTCATTTGCTTTCATTCACAAGTTGAAATCAAACTTTCTGGATGAAAAAGTCATGCTATTGTCGTAAACATCTTGATAAAAAAGTACATGTATGTAGCTTGACATGTAGTTTCTCATTATTACTGCCTATGATTCTCATATATTTTTTGTTTTTACAATTATATTGTGATAAAAAAATCAAAGTTATTGATTAACTGAATAATCTTGATATCCCTAGTTCACGTATACATTGTGTAGAATCCAACACATTGTGAGGACTAAAATCTGCACATAAGCATTATTCTAGAGAGAACAAAACAGCTCTCCATGAGGTAAAGCGAGGGCTGCTCGATTATGGCAAAAATTATAATCATAATAATCATCCTTCATTGAAATCCTGTTTATTTTGAATAATTGCTTCTTTAATGTCAGAATTATTCTGTAGAGAAAGTATAGACCAAATATCTTTTTGTGTTTTAATAAGTGCACTTGTAACTCTGAACAGACGGAAATTCATTCCTTGCGTTTACTATACAACATTTTTGTAACTGAATAGAGTAATAATTGAAATCACGATTATATACGATTAAATGCACAGCTCTACTCGCAGCCATAACAGTTTGCTAAATGTCTCTGCACGCTCTCGCCCCATTTCATGCGTTACCGTCCTGTCCAATAAAACCTTCAGGGCAGATCTTTAAAAAAAATAAACAAAAAACAGTGATGTATCTAATTGTGATTTCCCATGTGGCTCACTCTAACAAGGCAACGTGCAGCTCAATTGTATTTCCCCTTCAATAAACTTCAGATATGTTTTATGTAGTTACATCATTATCCAAACATGTTACTTTATCGCTGAAGAGGAAAGATTTAGAGTCTGCCTCCCGTACTTCCAACTCCATTCACCTTGTTGCAACTTTGTCCTCAATTCAGTTTTCTTTGAAAGAATTTCTCTTTGCGACAGAAACACTTCCAAACGCATCTTTTCAGAGGAGGAACGCTGGAGCAGAAACAAGGAGCATTCAGTTTGCCGATTCTGTTGGCAATCAACTGTCAATTTATCAGTCGGGTAGAACATAGATAGAAAATGTATTTCTGGTGCTCAGCAGGGATCTTCTCTCTTGTTTCTTCTTCAAGTATTGATTTATGTGTGGGACGCATGACACACGACAAACGAGTTAAACTGATCAAGCCGCTAAATGCGATGCAATCGTGGTGGGTATACAACATTGTGTTCATGTAAAACGCTCAATTAGGCCCTGGAGTCTCATCTTGTGCACTTTCAAGTCATCAAGCTTTCACAACTGAAGCGCTCTGCAGCTGTACGGAGCCATTTCCCAGCAGGCTTTGCACTGGAAGCACAAACACAACACAAAAATCCTGGGGACTGAAGAGAATTTGTTTTTTGGTGAGTAGAATCTTATTTGCCACACAACATTATCTCCCTCCGAAAGGCGCTTTGTGCTCCAATATTTAAAGAGGCATAAGGGAGAAGAGTTCATTAGGCTTTTGTTGCAGAGATGAGTCCCTCCAAGACTCACTGCCTTAGTTCACAGTGTGCAGTCACAAAATACTGCATTTTCTGTTGTTTGCTTTGTTCAGGGTAGATTTGCCATGAGGCCACACAAAAACTGTTGGAGAACAGTGTTTGTGGGGTGGAGAACCATCTGCATATCCTCCAGACAGAGCCAGCTAAAATCAGAGGAATGTCACTCTTTAAAGCCTGGAGCAGACCTTTTGTGTTCAGCAGGGTTCAAAATTGTTATAAAAGTGAAAATTAATATCAAAGCTATTTACAGCAATGATTTAATGACTTTCACTCACAATTCTTCCTTTTCTGATTTAATAACAATGCAATTATATGTTTAAGTGTTGTCTGTGACAGCACCGTTTGATTTAGGGACATAAGAAACTTAAAACTTTATATTTTATACACCTGCAGAGTCTCCTACTTTCTACACTATAACTTCAACAATGTCCTCCCAAGTGTCGCAAAGTTTTGACAAAATGAACAAAGCGCTAAAACATTTATACCTATTGTAGACATGTTCTCTATGGTATGTTGATTGTGACTATGACTATTATGACTCTAAGTGGGTTTGTTTTTCTGTGCAAGTGGCATTGTATGTATTCCCCTTATTCCACCCCGCCCACTTTTGCCTCTTTATGTCTATGATCCACACTCTTGTAGTAAAGGGATTTCTGGTGTGATGCAAATGGTGTTTCTGCAAATGATGAACAAGGGAAAAGACTCACTAAAACATTATATAAAGTAGATTGATTTGTCTAAAATGTTTAATGTACACCTGCAAAAACAAGTCAGCAACGCAACAATTTCCTGGGAGGTCTGAAAACAGCTTTTTAGTCCATATAGAACTTATTTTCTGTTGAGCTCGCCAGCTTCATGTAAACTACAATGGAAAAAGATCATGGCGCCCATGGCAACTTCCAGAATAAGGTGAATGGTTTCTATTGTACTGGGGAAATCTAAAAGCGAAAGAGCTTATAGTCTGGCATCTTTGAGTACTAAGAAGTGAAGCCACAAAAGATGTACAGTATGCATCTACTGAAGCAACATAGTCTTTTTTTTTTTTCAGAAATACTTCCCAACAACAGTGGGTTATGAGTCTATATTTGACTTTTTATCCGTGTTTTTTTTCTAGGAAATATGAATCACTCTTAAAAGCACGAATGTGAGGAAAACAATGCCTTTGAAGGTCATGGACAAAAGGCCAAATAATTCAGACTCAATGAGGTTAAAAACATTAGCTTTAAAAAATTACTTTATGTATAGTTTCAAATAGTGTGAACATTTTGTATGTTTTGCGGGGGAATAATATAGTACACCTCTGTATTAAAACAACACATACATTTGTGTGTATGTTGGGTTAAATATTATATCATACGTTATAAATGCTTTATTTTGTATTCACCACAGTCAGTTCAGACTGTGGGATAAATCCTGATTTGGGCAGTTCAATAAAGCATGTGGACTTGTAAGCACGTGAGTATGTGAGTTTTTACAGGACTCCACTGTGGGCAGGCCACTGGGCTAAAGGTGAGATCCACAGGCAGTGTACACCACTGGGCACCGGATTTCTCAATCGTTTTTTTTTTTTTTTCAGTATGCTTATTTATCAAACTGTGGCTTTGATAACTCTGAACCCAGTATTTACAGCAAAAACACACCTTTTTCCACATTCTTTTTCCTATATTTTTCCAGATACCAGAAAATTATAGATCTGAGTCAGACACATGTTCCATTATCAGTCTTTTCTCTCTTCTCCTTTAAAAGCATCAAGACTCATTCAGCCTCATCGTTCTGTCAGAGTGGGTTGCTCTCTGTAAAATGGCTGTCATTCTTCCCTGCTGCGATGTGTGACAGGACAATTGATGGCACCCCATAGCACCTGAGCAAAAACATAATCCATCATGAGTGAGGAGACAGGGGCTCCTCTCACACATCTGATGGACAAGACCATGTCTGGGCTGTCCACTTTACAAATCAATACCAGAGCATCTTCCTGGAAGCCTATTCAGGCTATTACACAAGGCTTATTGGACAAAAGGGAAAAGAGCCAAGATTAAGTGCTCTCAATAAGTGATTCTAGTGAGCCGGGAGGTTGTGAATGAGTGTAAAATAGAATATACTGTATGTATCACACATATAATACATTCAGATCTTTAACGTGATATTTATTAAAGCAAGAAAAAAAACAAAAAAAAAACATATTTTCAAATGCCAATAATTGAAATTGTCAACATTGTTTGTACAACTGAAATGTACTGAACAGTAATGCCTAGCCTGTAACTTTATTTTATTTTGAAAAGTGAATGGTTCTGTCTGATCGGACAGCAAATAAAAACATTTGTCAATGATGTGTATTTACAGCTATACAGCCTTATCTCCCACACTAAACTAATAACATCTCAGGTTTTATGTAAAGTGTTACTTTCATATTCATTCCACACTTGCACACAGCACGAAAGAGCACGCACTGCTCCACAGATCAAGAGGCGGCGAGAGGCTTTTCCAGGATGTGCCTCTGGACTAATGATGTCACAGCGTCACAGATAAGACTTCATTGTCTCATATAAGTGCATCAAGGAGCGTCTGTAAAGAGCTTCTTGGAAAGAGAAGGAAGAAGATAAGAGCAGAGATCCTCTTATCAGCCCCAGACATTAGCTGTTTTATCCCATTTGAACTAATTTAATCCAAAACAGCAGTGTCCTCTTCAGGCTCCGATAAAAAGTCTGCTTTAAAAAATACACAATCTAAATAAAGGAGAGCTTTTATCTTGTGGCGTATGAAGCACATGAAGCAATTAATGTGAACATCAGCTTTATGCTGATAAAGCACGTAGAGACAACACAGTGTTGTAAAATATGAGGCAAAAACATCCTGGTAAGTACAAAGTCGAGCTTGTGCACATAATAGATAATGTGGCTGTTGATGAAGAGATGTTTGTAAGGCAAACTACAAACTAAAAATGCACATGGCAGGTTTTCAGTTTTTTTCTAATTATTACTTTGTTTGGTGCAATAGTACCTGTAAAAATATGAATCATAATTTTGTATCAATTAAGATAAAAAGTTTAAAATACAAAGAGAAGAGCAGAGTTCTATAATCTATACTCACTCCATAAACTCATTCAAACTACAGGGACAATTTAAACAAGTTGTTGATGCTAAATGCTAACTATTGTGTAAATTAGACGAGCTTTGAAACTTATGTTTACAGAATTATCGATATGAAACAATTGGAATTACCTCTTTGTATGTGTTACAACGACTGCCCATGTCCAACTAAGAAATAAAAATGTAAACTGGGTAAAAAAAAAAAAATCTTATACAGTAATAATTCTGAAATGAATTAGCATATTTGAGAAAATACAACCAGGTGCCAGCCCCAAATTGGGACAAATGAGGAAAACAAGGACATTTTGGCAGGAAAAAAGCAGCAGAAGCATAAAAGAAAGTGTGCAGATTTGAGACGTTTATATGGTTGTGAAAGACATATTTAAGGTTAATAAGTTGCAGACAAAATAGCATGGACTACAATGTGACATAATCATAGGAGAGTATAATAATATGACAAACATTTTCTCACTTGCTGCCACACACTGTAGGTACAGAGAACACAAATATTTGTTGGTATTTCTCTTCGTTGCAAACTGGATACAGAATTGCAGTTCATTTTCTCATGTTATCAAAACAGTACATAACATGTGCATTTTACACCGTCCTATTTTTAGCCCCCTCTCTGACAAACGGCTCAGCCCTCACCTCCTCCACTCTGTTTCTGCTACTCAGGCTGAAGCCTATCCATATGGTACAGAACGTATGATGCCAAAATCCCGCCAACAGACTTGACATGCACCACAGCTGAACACGCCACAACAGAGACATATCATTCACTTTACTATACTAATACACCTCTGGCACAATTATTGACTCTATGCATGATGAAGATGGTACAATACTTTTATTACTTTTAATATTTATCATGTGTAGGGCTGCAATTTTTGAAGAGCAAAAATGTCCCCCACAAAAAACAAAATATCACGTTTTATTCTGCATAAAAATGGTTAACCCAGTAGTTTAGATTAGTTAAACATGTTTGGAAACAAGCGGCAAAAATGCAACTTAAGTGACAAAAATGCAACTAAAAGTGGCAAAAACACTATAAAAAGGGACACAAACGTGAAAAAAAAAGTGACAAAATGCCACTGACAGAAACAAAAACAACACTAAAAGTAACAAAAATACTACTAAAAGAGGCAAAAACATTACAAAAAGGGACCATTTATTTTTGAAACGTGAGTCTTTTATTATTTTGTCAGCTCATATTTCAGTCTTTTTGTCATTTCTGCTGGTTGTTTAAAATATAAAAGATATTCATATTTACATATTTTCCCAAATCATGCTTTGCTTTTTTGTAGTAGTAGTAGATAAACATTTGTGCTGTAGAGAGTTGAAATGTCTGACTCATTATAGATAATAACTACAAAGGTCATTCTCTTTTTTTATTATGTTTCTTTCTTTTTACAGTCTTGTATATTTATAGAAAGGCTTTACTGGGGTTATTTTACTGCCAGTGGGATAAAGTATCATCGTTCATCATATCTTCTGTTGCAATATGTTGCACTCCAAAATTTGTTACAGTGACAGACCAACATTAATTTGACCAAAAACAATGATCAAGTATAATAATCCCTTGTACTTCTTAGATAAAAAAGACTTCGATTTTATAAAATTGACTAAAGTCAGACATGGAAGTAATAATTTCATCATTCTCGTACATCTAAAAACCTCTGACCCTCCAGTCTCAGGTGACAATCATTTGCAAAGAAAAGTGAATATTTTTATCCTGGTTCAAATGAATGACTTTCCCCAAAATGATGCTGTCCGGCTCTGCTCGCATGAAATATACATCAGTGTCTGCCGCGAGTGACGACCGGAATATGCAACTAAACAGATAGGAGACTCAACAAGGCATTTGCATTTGGAGCGGTGTGTTTGCTCCGGTGGGCGAGGCTACCGCGCTCAAATTGAGCCGCCGACTGTAGGCTGCCATGTTTGCAATCTGCTGCTGACCGCTAGGGGCTGGCTGCGGAAGTAGAATTATTCAATGCAAGTCAATGGGGAGTTAGACGTCTCAAAACCTACTTTAGAGCCTGGCTCAAAATACGGCTTTGGTCTCAAACGTTAGCTTACGGCTCTGTGACAACGCTTGAGGGGGTGAATATTTTTATCCTGGTTCAAATGAATGACTTTCCCCAAAATGATGCTGTCCGGCTCTGCTCGCATGAAATATACATCAGTGTCTGCCGCGAGTGACGACTGGAATATGCAACTAAACAGATAGGAGAGACTCAACAAGGCATTTGCATTTGGAGCGGTGTGTTTGCTCTGATGCCACAGTGTGCAGGGCGTCGGGGGCAGAGACCAACTGGAGAGACTCAGAGGGGGGACCTGTTCTGTACCCCGGGACGCCAATTAGCAAACTGCTGATTTTTTTAGGTACAAAGTAACAGCAATAGAGTTCCAACTAACTGTACTAAAGATGCAACCAGCCAGAGGGGACAGATGGTACTAATAATGCTGTTATCATCATCAATCAGGCATCACAATATAGCAGTTACTGGCTTTTGTAATTGGAGCATCTGTTGTCTTGGCCAGGTATTTTCTAAAAGACAATATATGGATGGATACTTTATTGATCCTGAAGGAAATTCAAATTCAGCAGCAGAAACATTGTCACAGTGCCTCTCAGTCGCCTTCGTGTCTCAGCTTCAGCGGGAGGATTTGTCAGGTTGAGTCAGCAGATCGTGCGTCAGGGCCGTTTGAGGAGAGTAACAGCCCTCGGGACAAAAGGCTCCTCTGTGTGTGAGCAAATGAACTCTGGAGAATTTATGATGTCATTGTACTGTCTATTCCTGGAATGTTTTTATGAACTATAACATCAGCCTGCTCACAGACTACAGGTTTTAGTCAAGTGGCACTTTGTGAAAAAAAAAAGGAATCCCTCGATCAGTGTCAAATTCCATCTATTGCCAGGTAGGGCTGAAACAAGTTTGATATTCTATAATTGTATATACGCTGCCTCCAAAGTATGCCATGAGCTGGGAGAAGAGTTTAATGGCACAGACAGAGCAGGAATCACTTCAAAAACACCCAGGAAACAGGTGCATTTCTTGTTTTTGATCAAAAACTAGGGTTGTTGATGGTTAACCGATTAGCCTATTGTGACAAAAAGCTTAACCCGAGTGCAGACGTCTTGCCCGGTTAACTGTCAAGTTTTATTTATTGCCTTATTTACTATGTTACTATGTTTTGTGCCACCAGAGGGCCCCCGAGCGAGCCCCCTCATGCAAAAATGACAAGTTCGCTGGCAACATCAAATTAGAGAATTCATCCCGACGGAGCGAACCTGACACACTGCAGTATTTATGAACTACTATTAATCTTACATGGTTTATTTAACCTGGGGTTCACGTTGGTGGAGAAAACAGACAACTTTTGGCCTCAGATGGAAAACTATCAATCTTTCATTCAGCCGTTTGTGTGCAGTTCAAAGGCCTGTTTCTGTTGCACGGCTCTGTGTTTACGATGCAATGCACATGTCTGTTTTGAGTTGTGTTAAAAAACTGCAACAAAAAGAGTTGTGTTAATGCAACCGATTAACCGATTATTGACCACGAAGGGCTCCAACGATCGGTTAAAGAATAGATTGAAAATATCTTTTGTGTTCTAAACAACTAATTGATTGATCAAAAGAATTATCATTAGACTAATCAAGTAGCTAAATAATCATTAGTTGCAGCCCTAAATGCAGGGACAATGTATGAACAAGAAACACATTCTAGCAGTTGATTCTATTTATCAAGCAAAATAAAGGTGTTGTTTGTTTTTAATTGTTAAATCCTAGTATACGACATTAGTATACGGGTGCTAGTCATCTTATTCCACCCCCAGCCACTTTTGCCTCTTTTTGTGTCAGATCCGTGCTTCACGCGTAAAGGCACTTCCCACGGCAACTTCCAGAATAAGGTGAATAGGTTCCCTCTACGTCTATACGTCACAGCCGCTGGCCATGCAAACGAGGAATTACAAACTAGGACGATTTTTAAGTAATTTTAGAAGTAAAATCAGTATTCTTACCTGACGTATGCACTTTAAATTTGAATTTTTCCCACTTCCAACCCACTTAAAAGAACAAAAAGTTAACTTGCACAACATGATACTAATACTATATAATATGAAGACATGATCTGATCAACAGTCATAAAGCTCTTGTCACCAGGAGAAAATTGTTGTATGAGTATGTAAAAATCCTGCTCAGATTCAGTAGTGAACAGTTTGGTAATACTTGACAGCATCCAACCACAAAGTATAAATATTTCATTAGTGCCGTTTGAAAGGGTTTGTTTCAGTGCCATGGAGCTAAAACTCATCCAACCACTCCACACACAACAGCGCTCAGTTTGGTCCAACTTACAACCACTCCATTTTGCCAGCTTGTTCTTTTCTTTGTCAATTCCAGCCAAATGTACTGTTTCCATGAAGTACTTAGCTCATATTTTCAGGCCGGGTTTGTACAAGGGCTAATTTGTTAAAACAAGACAGTAGTTCAGGTACGGTGAAAACCTCAAAAGTGTCTGACGATAAGGCCATGATTACAGCACATTTAATATCGTGTATGATAAGTCTTTCCTTGAGCTCTCCCACATGTGTGCAGCGTGTTAAGAAACAACAGCAAACAAACAAACAAGCAGGATGTGCTACTGCTCCAGTGTACATTAGTTCTGGAATTATGTGCAAGCAATGATTTGTGGATTAGTTTATAATTAGTAGATCTGTTTATTAATGGTGTGATAGCGTTCTGTTTGGTTGTTCCCTTCACTCACATTAACCATATTTATACAAGGAAAAGTAGGTGAAGTATCTTGGGCTCAAATGCCCAACTACAGCATGCACTAAACCGAACGGGGTTCAAACTGACGATCTTTAGGTCGATGGACAAACGCTCTAACCAGAAAGCCATTTAGAAGTGGGAAAGCATCATTAGCTTAGAATTAGGGACGATTTTGCCTAAAAAATAAGTCGATTTTTCTCCCAAACATTTTTTTTCTAAATGTAGTTAATGTTAACTGAGGTTTTTTTTTCTAAAAAGTTGCAAACTTCCATAAATAAAAACAATTATTGCTTGAAATATTATTTTCTAATCAAGATGTAGTTCAGTAAATAATAAGTCCCTTTATTGATTTAAATGTTTCATTTTGTTGTAGACTGCAAACAGAAAAGGCCTAAACTAAGTATAAATGCTAAAAGCAGATCAATGTGATGTTAATAGTGTATCAATAAGTGGTCGTGTTGCGATGCAGGGCCATTGTGGGGAATCTATCTCCATTTTAGGAATAAAACAAACTAATCGTAAGTGTTGGGGCTTTATTTAAGGGGTTGGGACCCCAATGGGAGTCGCGAAATGATTTCCGGGGGTCCGGAGATGATGGGGAAAAATGTATACAATAGTGTTAAACAAGGCTTGACACCCTTCAAATGCAGTGGTAAATGTAGATTCTATTTGTTGGCCTGTCAAAGTCACTTTTCTGGTCTATATTCTCAAAATAAATAAAATAAAATCAAACATTAGATATAAGGCTAATTTATCACTTTGCGTGTCGACTATTTTTTGTGTTTTGGGGTCGTGAATATGAACTAGTGTTATTGTGGGGATCGCGACTGAAAAAGTTTGAGAACCACTGATCTAACATATAGCTGGACTGGGGGTAAACTGGTGAAGGGTACAGTATGCGATTTGCACTTCCACAACATGTTTTTGACGTTTCTGTTTTCAAAGCAGTCAGCGCTACTCTGTGCATTCCCTTTTCTGTGCGAAAAAGGAAGAGCGCAGCCCTTTAAAACTGTGGGGGAACTGTGGGCAGCCTTTCTTGCTTTATTTTTCTCCAGTAATCATGCCCCTGTCCGGGCTCGCTCTGCACACGGGAGAAGTTTGTTTTGGCGCTAACGCCATAGCATTCTGCTTCTGATTCTCCTTCGAGGTTTCAATAGTCCGTGTGAAGCGCTACCGCGGTACATTTAGCTCCCTCATAACAGCAGGAGACTGTGTCTGATATTGCAAATGTAATCCAATGTGTGCCTTTTCAGGAAAGACGCTCTTCTTTGCGTGTCGCTCCGTTCTTTACACTTGCGCTGAACTTCTGGTGACGTGGTTGAGCTACGGAATCCCAGAGAAACTCGCGAGGGAAAGGCGGGGAAATAAAATTTATTTTCTTCCAGACAAATCGAGGAAAACTCCAAAGTCGATTACTCGTTTTAAACGATTTATCTACATAGAATAGGTTTTTACATGACTACATGACATCCTTCCAATTCTCAAGGCAATTGAGAAAAGTTACAAAATATTATTCTGCTGTAGGTGTTAAAGTAATAGATTTATCTTGTGCAATAGATTTCATTTGGTTATTTATTTATTCGTTTTTTGTGTCTTGTTGTTTAGTATTTATAATAAGATCTTACCTTTAATATATTTTTCTGTTGCTGTGAAGTCTGTAATGATTTCCACAGAATGAATGTTACCTGAACTCACTCACTTGTGGCGACTGCAGTATGATATCAATAATTATTATGCAGCAGCATGTGGTCAATCAGTAGCACAGTCCATGGTATGAAATGAATCCCCTTGGGGCAAACAGACCTGCCATTTGCTGCTAAATGGGAATATTTCTCCTTTGACTTATAGATCAATCATGTAAAGATCTGGAGGGCCGGGCGTGCGCTGCCGGGGCCTGTGTTCTCATATCCATCACGCACTCTCCAAGTCCAGCTAATCTCCGTGATCTACTGCCAACATGCGTCACTCATTCAGCAGCGCAGCCACTCAGCGCAGCCACACTGGTTAATGAATGCCCTCTGTGGCTGCTCCCAAAAGCTAATACAGAAGAGAATCATGTACAAAATACACTAAAGCCATTCAGAATTCACTTGAATATATGTATTTTGGTCCTTTTTGTGTCTGACTGCCTATGTTCAACAATGTTCAAGCCTACCTGTTACCAGCAGAGATTTCTAAGCTATGGAACACTATAATGTGATTTGTGTTGCAGATATTGAGATTGATGAGACTGTTACAATGACGTCAACAATCAACTAATCATCGTGAAAGCATGTGTATGATGTCAAGAAAGAGTCCGTGAATCCACGCTTGATGACAGCTCTGTGGAGACTGAAGGTCATCTGGAGAGGAAACTGACAAAAATACAGCTTCCGCACTCACTGTAGTCATCTCTGACTCAGAACTACTGACATGGAAAAATGATGAAATGCTCTGGAAAAATCCTGGCCATCCCAGACTACAGTCAACAATTACATAGAGAAATGGTTCACATAAAATCATTAGACCAGGGAGAATTGCTAACTTTTGTGGGTTAGGATGAATAATAGTCAATACGACCTGGCATTTTGATATTTATGTTATTATTTACATTTTGTTTGCATTAGCGTTAACGTTTATCCTGGACAACACCAATCTAATTTTGGAAGTATGGCTGTGCAATTCATCAAATTTTTTTATCAGTTGGACAATTGAGATCGAGATTCATTTTGATGGCATCATAGCATAACGATCTACTGAATTTGTCTCATTGCAACTACTGGCTCCATGTCAGTCAATCAGGAAGATTAGATAGAGATAGAGCCAAAAAACACTTCTTGTCTGTAAGTTATATCTGTGATAAGTGTAAAGTGATTTTTCTATTTTCCCCAAAAACCTTGAAAAATGACATAGGACGTTATGCTATGAGGCTGACAAATGTAATTAATGATCAGGTTTTTAATTTAGAAATAGTATTTTATTTGATAGGGCCACAAACACTCCACCATCAGTAAAAGCATGTGGTTTGGCGCATAGTTCAGGTATTGGAGGAAGAAATTCGATTTTTTTTTGTGTGTTAAAGCAGCGGCGGTTGGCGACACAGTGGCTCAGGGGCGAGGGTCCACTGCTGCTGGTAGGTTGCCCCAGTGTCATGGAAGGATGGGTCAAATGTAGATGACACATTTTTGTACAGGGACAATAGTGTAGCTTAATCTTAAAGGTGCACTAGATCATTTTAATGCCACACTGTAAAACAACTCCATGTGGACAATGTGGATGACCTAGGCCTGTCATGATAAATACTATACTGACTAATCGTTCAATATGTGAAAGAAAGAACAATATTTTGGGGGCTTAATATTTACTGTGTGTACCTTTTCTATGCACTTTCCTTTTGGATTTGGATTCCAGACAGTGAAATACGTAACCTTTATGAATCATAATTGGTACCCACTTACTGAAAAGGTGTTTAATTCTGCTAATTATTTATCGTGGCTCATGTTTTAACAATATTTCATATTTCAATAGAATGACTATGTTTGGGATTAGCTTTAGGATTACAATGTCAGCGGCATTACGTAGTTTCAACATGATTGTTTATTGTGATATTTTCTCTAACAATATATCGCACTTCAAAATGTGTAATCATGGCAGGCCTAGGCAGACAGAAAAGTTAGATAGTGTACCTTTAAACGTCTTATTCATTCATTTTTCTGTTCCCATTAGGGGTCGCGGGTGACTGGAGCCTATGCCAGTGACTTTGGGCCTTAGGCGGGGTACACCCTGGACAGTGGCCAACTCGTCGCAAGGTTAACACAGAGAAAAACATGGACAGACAACCATTCACTCTCACATTCATACACTAGTGGGAATTTAGCGTCGCCAGTTGACCTCACATATTCATGTCTTTGGACTGTGGGAGGAAGCCGGAGAATCTGGAGAAAACCCACGGTAACACGGCAGGACATGCAAACGTCTTCTTCTTATTATTTTATGAACCGTTCTTACTTTAGGTAAGAACCCACTGAGATCGAAACCTCTTTTTCAAGGGTGACCAAAATTTGCAGCACACAATCATAAAAAACATTTTAAACAGAACAAAATTTAAAAGCACAGAGAAATTTTGTTTTTTAAGAAGACAAAAAAAAATGGGATTATATATCTATATCTACTAGCCCAATTTAAAAATATAAAATGAGACTTTTTCGCTCAATGCATTTTAAAAGCTATTTAACTGTTAATACATTTTCTTTCCTCGTCACCACTTGACGTTGCAGCCTAATTGTGCTTCCACTGTTGCCCTGAACTCGGTCCCCTGCAGAGGAGGAGGACATATGGCTTTTTTATGGTGCACATAACAAGCGTCTGGGGCCTGCGCTGCTGCAGCGGTTTGTGTCCCACTGTTTGCAGACGGAGCAGATAAAGGTTAGGCCCGTCGCTCCGTGCTCCTTTGACATTTCCACTGCCTTTTTTCTATGTTGAATGAAAATGCCAAAGATGGTTGTGGGCATGGCTCCTGCTGCGATCTGAATACCATGACGGCTGCGGCGTGTCCTACTGTGCCGGGGTCAGTAAAGCAGTATGTAGGTGTTAAGTGTAGGTAGAATGAAGGGTTTGGTAATGGTAAGAAATGTGAGGTCTGTTTCATCCTTTCTGACCCCGAGAGGTGCATAGCACTGAAGGACACCCTGCACATGCACGACAGTGTTCATCCAGGATTTATACATCTGTAGATACAAAATGTTACAGGTAGAAAGATAGATGTCTGTCCTGAAGTCTAACTTGAGCAATGAAACATTTTTCTGATTGTGGTTAGATTTACAATTAAATATTGCAGGTTTCTGTTCAAAGTTCAAGTTTGAAACACTTACCAGAGGCATTAACCGTACGAAAAAATTTAAATATGAGCTGCTAAATTAAGAACCCCAAGCATTTCCACACAGAAGGAGTTTGTGGAGGACTAAAATGCGGGGTTAACAGTTGGCAGTTTGCAGAGGAAATAATATACTTTCAGCCATTCAAATTGTGATATAATGCAGCCCTTTATTATCGCTTTCTATGTAGTAGCGTACGTAGTAGGTATTTAACAACTGCAGTGAAAACAACATTATACAATATGTTGAGCATATTTGCCTTTCTGAGGTTGATTTTGTGCTTTAGAGCTGTTTTTCTGTGACTCTGCGGGTTTATTGCCGTTGAATACAGCCCTGCTGAAAGCCATCTCTTTGGAAGTAATACAGCCAAACACATTCAGCTTACTCGCACAATACACTTATTACAAGAATGTGCTGAGTCCAAGGCTGAAGCCCTATGTGACTTCCTGGTGTGTGGGAAGAGCTTGTGAAGGACATATTCTTGTGTCCAGTGCAGCTTTAAGTGTGTGCTAATCTGTATACATTCCTTTATTCTGGTGCGATTAGCTGTTGCAGACATATATATATATATATATATGTCACAGCTTTGGCTGCTGCTTGTTGGGAATATAGATATAAGCTTCAATATCTTTCCTGTCGAGTGAATTCAAACACATTTGAAACATATGACTGTAAAACAATGAAAATGTTTGACAGAACAATGGCCAATCTGTTCTACAAGAGAAATACTGACAGAAAGACAAATAAATAAAATAAAATAAAAAATTTCTTGTTGATTGCCACCGATTCCCAGTGCATGTTTTGTTCTGAAAACTTGGACAAAATGCATCTTGTCGGCTCAGACTTGTCCTTCCTCTGGGTCTGATTCAGCACTGAGACTGGACTGACAGCTCCGCGGGTCAGTGGACAGTGTGTGTGTGTGTGTGTGTGTGTGTGTGTGTGTGTGTGTGTGTGTGTGTGTGTGTGTGTGTGTGTGTGTGCGTGTGCGTGCATGTGTGTGTGTGTGCATGTGTGTGTGTATGTGTGTGTGTGTGAATGTGTGCGCTCTGGGCAGCCACCACTCTGTCCTTGGACACATCACCAGCAACAAGCTCCCAGGCTTTGGTCACAAACTTACTCTCTTAAGAATTTGTGCATCCTGCAAAAGTGTTTTGGAGAAATGAACATCTCCAAACATACATTTAACTCTAAGTGGAACAATAGTTGACATGGTGTCAAAGACAGAGGAACATTTTTCAGATTTATTCAGAAGTGCCTTTGCAGCAATTAGAGTGTGATATAATGGAGTCCAGGACCAGAGCTCTGAGTGTGTGAGTCTGAAGTGTTGTCTTTCTACTGTACCCATAAATCTGTCCATTCTGTCCTTCACACTGAGTGATGTGTCTGTTTAGGTAAAGCAGTCTCCTCATCATCTCATTGCACAGCAACAACCTGTGTGTTTGCTGTAACTGTACCAGCAATAATAAAGTCACGTCCTTGACAGGTTTGCACAGTTTAGAGTCCATGATTGGCCCCCAGCAAAAGATGTTATGTTGTACATCACAATCTAAGGGCCATAGACAATTCACTTGCTCAGTGTTGGGGATTGAGTTTGAGGAATTTTAAAATCAGTGTCTGCTTGACTTTATTCATAAATGTTTGATTGTGTTATTAATTAGCGGATTATTGATAGAGCATGAACCCCCATGAAACGCATTTTTGTTTTTGACAAAAAAGCAGTACGTCCGCTTGAGCTCCTCTGTAACCATCTCAGTATTCAGTTCTCTCTTGCCCCTCAGTCACTTTACTTTTCATCCGAGTTCCACTGTTTAAACAGTAGCGCTCTCTATACCACACTATATTTCATTTAGACCTGGCTGTTCAGAAAAGTGGAGTGCAAACAGCAGCACTTGTCCCAATCTCCGCTCTGTTACCTTAAATCAATACAAAGAGGAATATAATGAATAAGAAAAGAGGGACCGGATTCTCCTGCTCTAACTTACACTGCTAGTTTGTTCCTAAAGTAATCTTTGATTTTTTTTTTTCTGCACTATGAAGTGCACTGTTTGTCCTGGCTATAACAGGTTGCATATAAGATAAGAGATCCTTTATTTGTCCCACAATGGGGAAATTCCACTGTTGCAACACACAGTTTAGGACAGGAATGAAAGAAATAGGCGCATGCAATAAAATAGGATAAATACACATGGTCATAAAAAAAAAAATACAATATAAAGTATAAAGTGCACACTCTCATTTACAGTAAAAATGGTAACTAAAGTGGCTTAAGTGTATTGTTATATACAGTAAGTGACTATAGTGAGGTAAAAGTGTATTAATAGTATGATAAATTATATTGCACATGATTGTAGCGGGTGAATGACACATGTTCAGGGCTAACAGTGTTCATTGTAAAGTCTGACAGCAGCAGGAAGGAAAGACCTGCGAAACCTCTCCTTCACACAGCGAGGGTGAATCAGTCTGTCACTGAAGCTGCTCTCCAGGGCAGACAGAGCGTCCTGCAGGGGGTGGGACTCATGGTCCAGCATAGACGTGAGTTTAGCCAGGACCCTTCTGTCCCCCACCTCACGCACTGAGTCCAGAGCACAGCCCAGGACGGAGCTGGACTTCTTGATGACCTTGTCCAGCTTCTTCCTCTCCCTCTCTGTGATGCTGCTGCTCCAGCAGACCACACCGTACAGGACGGCTGATGCCACCACAGAGTCGTAGAAGGTCCTCAGGAGAGGCCCTGACACTCCAAAAGACCTGAGTCTCCTCAGGAGGTAGAGCCGACTCTGACTCTTCCTGTACAGTGCGTCTGTGTTATGAGTCCAGTCCAGTTTGTGGTTCAGATGAACACCCAGGTACTTGTATGAGTCCACTCTCTCAATGTCCCTTCCCTGGATGTTCACTGGTGAGGGGGCAGTGGAGTGGCGTCTGCGGAAGTCCACCAGCATCTCCTTGGTCTTTCCCGCGTTGATGAGGAGGTGGTTCTGCTGACACCAGTCCACAAAGTCCTGCGTTACTCCTCTGTACTCTGCGTCATCGTCGTCCGTGATGAGTCCGATGATGGCAGAGTCGTCAGAGAACTTCTGCAGAACACAGCTGTCCGTGTTGTGTCTGAAGTCCGAGGTGTAGAGGGTGAAGAGGAAGGGCGCGAGGACAGTGCCCTGCGGCGCCCCCACACTGCAGGTCAGAGTGTCAGACACACAATCCCGGGCTCTCACAAACTGGGGTCTGTTCGTGAGGTAGTCCAGGATCCACTCTGCCAGGTCACAGTCCACACCATATTGGGAACAGATCATATATTTGTGGCATGAGAGTATTCAAATACCTGCAATATATTCAGTATATTGTGGTTTACAAACGCAATAACATTTTTCAAGAATTATAATAATAAAGAAAGTAACACCTTTCAATATGAATGAACTTCCAGGGATTTGATGAGCAGTTTTTATGTATTGTTGCCACTAAATACCGCATGTATGTTTGCAGTCAGAAGGTGCTGTGATGAAGTTGACAGTGTGGTCTGGATTATATCCGCTGGAAGAGGCAACCAATATTTTCTTCAAAATAAAAAGTAATTTTCCGAGATTTTCAAGGGCAGAAAATTCAACAAATGGTTGACAATCAGACATGCCTCCACACTTGGTCCAGCAATCACCAGTACTCAGTATTCATGGTGAGTGTTGGTGTCCTGCCTGGTGAACAGTGACAGCAGAGGGCTGGGGCCGTGTCTCTCACGTTAAATCATTTAGATAATGCATGGACCTGTGGGAGCACACGTACATACGACCAGAACAGCAGCAGCACAGTAAGGAGGAGCGGGGATGTGACCAGACCACCAATAATAGTCATACACCATAGGACTGTCTCCTTCCACACCTTTGGGGGGGAGCTCATATATTATTCAGTTGTGGAGCAGAGACACTTCCAGAGCGACTGTGCTATAAGAGCTGATCCAACACGTGAACAGTTGAGGGAGTTTAAGAACAACTTTGGGCACACATTAAAATGGGATGAGAAGATTTGCATAAAAAAGGCCAGTGTTTTATCAAGACCTTCATGTTGTAGGGCTGGAGTTATTCTCTGTAGGTGTGTTCTTCATCTATTCAACACAAAATATGCTTTTAACGACAATGGACTGACCAAACTGACCCATAGCCATGGCACATATATACCAATGTTCAATGCACTAATGGCTGCACAGAACACACAAATACTTGCAACATATCACTCCTTCAGTTACAACACACTGTCCCTGTGAACCACTCACACAAAGATTAGAGTCTTTTTTTTATTTATTTTTTTCTTACAAAAAATATCTTTAAAAAGATCTCTATGCCAAAATAAAGCTCAAAAACTACACAGCAATACAGTGTAAAATGAAAGATACTGTGAGTGCAGCTGAAGCAGAATAAAATGTCTATTACCACAAAGGAATGCCAAAGGTGTTACAGAGGGTTTGGAAAGATCAGAAAAATACCTCAGAAACGTTGTGTTTACTTCCATTTGAGAGCGGACCTGGAAGTGTCTGGCTTTACTCATGTTAATCTTTAAGGTGGCTTTATTAAATTCAGTATCTTCCTCAGAGCCTTGAGAGCAAAGCTTGTCTAGGTCAGACAAAACGGCCTTAGCTTTTGTACCAATTAGGAGCAGCTGCTTAAGCAGTCTGACTTAGTCCCATAATGCATTGCTGTCTGCTCCACTCCACAGCCTCTCACACAATGTAATGAATTGGCAGCATCATAACGCCTCCTCCACGTCTCTTTGACTTAATTAAGACAAGTGTTTCTCTGCTGAAGAGGGGTGTGCTCAACCAAGAATGTGTGTACACTAAGCAGAAACACATGCAAACAACTTAAAAATCATTCAAATTTTAAAAGGCAGAGCGAATGTTGAAAGGTCAGGTCATGCAACGAAGAGAAAGACTTGGATTTGAGCAAGGTGATTTTTGTTGTCTGACAGAATCATCTACATCAGGCAGGTCAAAGCTTTCAAACTTGCCTTGTTCATAAACCTGAATTCTCTGTCCCTGCTGAACTGCTGAATTTTTGAAGAATTGTTTCTCTCTTCAAGAAATCTGGGTTGTCAACAAACTTTATTTCAGACAGATTGCTAATAACAACCAAAGCCATGGAATGACACATCCTATATATTGTAAGATGCTTTATTCCCTGCTCACAAAGTCACATGCATCTGCAAAAAGATCTCAGTTACTTGTCACGTTTACGTAGACATTTCTGAGGTTGCTTAGAAAATATAGACCTTTTTCAGAAGCACTAGTCCTACACATTTGTGAGCATGAACCTAATACATCACACTTCCAGAAGAATGGTGTAAAACGCTGTAACCAAATCTGGGCCTTGCTCTGCTCTCTCCTCAGCACAGTGGAGCTGTCTGCTGTATTTATGCTTCACGCCAACGTCAGCATTTTCCGAGAGTGCACTTCCCGCAGCTCGGAGGATGCATGGGAGCCACAGGTATAATTGCCTGTAACATAACGAAATTTGTCCACAGCTTCAAGTAGATAGCGCTCCAACTCCTGTAGTACAACGTGTTTAATATAGCTTATTCATAAAGACATGCTGGAGAGTGCATGAATATTCTAAGTGCAGTTTATTTATGAAGGAGGAAGAGTAATGCACTGCTGATGAAATTTATATAAATGGACTTTTAAGCACAGCACTTACACACTTACACAGCATTAAATCTTTATGAAGATCATTTTTATAGCAGCAGTTCGCCCTGTTTGTGGGATCGACAGCATCCAGAAAGAGAAAAAGATAAATGACAGTGGAAACCTCCAACCAAGCTTGAGTGAAGAATACATGTGTCAATATTCTTTAGTTAAATCGATAATTGTAATCATTCAGGTCACACTATATGTGTAAGAAGTAAAAAAACAAACAAAATGTGACAATTTTAGAAAGAAATTAAGTCATTTCAATTGAATCAATCGTAATACTAAATGCAAACGTCACGTTAAAATTGTTCTGAAAGTTGAATTTGTTGTTGGGCTATCACAGCTAACACGCTAACTCATGTGATTAATCATAGAAAATGGATTTACTAATCACAAATTGACGCAGATTAATGACGTGGTTTGATTTGACAAAACACTCTCTTTTAGATTACACAGCATGAGCCAAGGAGCAGGAGTGGGAGCAGCGCTGTAATCAGGCAGTTCATTTTACACATATAATTCATCACTTCATTGGTTTAGATTTGTGAAATAATAGAATTATGTACCTTTTTAAGAAAATGCACAAAAATAATTATACACTTAAACACTGCCATTTTAATAATAACATTTCAAAAAGAGAGTAATTGTGAATAATCACATTCAAAGTTTGATTTTTTAAATCATTTGACAGCACTGTTTGTCGTAAAGCTGGTCACATGGTAATGTAAAAGGGAGTGGATTTTTTAAGGATTTCATGGTTGTCTGGTCATGCTAAAATGTATTGCATTATGGTTTTATGTTTCAGTCAAATTCTTTTATTTCATTGAAAATCACTTTGGAGTGTTGTTAAGGGCTCTAGAAATAAAGGTTGATGGTGTCAGTATAAATAATAATACAATGATGTTGTTTCTTCTCATAATAACCATAACACACAAAAAATGATATTGTGATAAATATTTTACAATTAAAAGGAAAAAAAAGTTTCAGTCATTTGTCAAATTTACCAAATGTTGTACCGAATGGGCTTGACTTCATAAAATTACTGAACTGTCACACTGGCAGGAAAAGTCAAATCAAGACCAAACAAGGACAGTGGCAACGACCAAATGAAGGCCAAATGCTTCTGGTTTTAAACTTAGAGTCAAACCAGGTCTAAACTAAAGAAATCTCTACCATAATTGTTTCAAAACTTTTCTATCCCAAAGGTTCTTCTTTATTGAACAGAAAAATGTTTCAGCAAATTAGCTCAGATTGTGCAAGAACCGAAAAGCTCTATCTAAAAGCAAAAGCAGCTGCTTGTATGATTTATTTATATTACGATGGGAACATTTCCCTTCACATTCTACAACGATTGTCATCACATCGCACTAACAGGACACATGCAAGAAAAGGCTGTGGTCAAGTTGTGGACATTATGCACCAATCTGTGCCTGAATAAACAGCTTGTATTAGCGGAGGAGCACAGAATATAGCTAAAATATTGATACTGCAATGTTTGCTAACATGATTATCATTATCGCAGTGAAATGAATATATTGGAATGAAATCTCCATCTAACAAAAATGTGTTGTTTTTTTGAAAGTTTAATAGACACACAGTTCTACTTAAACATTGTTTTCATCTTTGTTTGTCTCTGTAAATATTATATTTTGACACGTTTGATGAGAAACTTAAGGCATTTACATTTAAGTTTTAATCAAAGTGAGCTTATTCTATAAAAAAAACTATGTTAAAAAATCACAATAACATTTTTATTGCGGTACAAAACATAGTTATCGAATATCACATCTGTCTCTCATGAGCTGCAGACATGTTGTGGTGGCCCCTAGCATCGAATAGAAAACTAAAATGAAATATATAATTATATATATATATATATTATATATATATATATATTTTATATATATATATTTTTTTTTAAAGCTCAAATATTGGTATCGAGGGGTTTCCCGCATGACAGAATTATTCGGACAGATTTAGAGATCTAGTGCCAGTATTTTTTTGTACATCGTTTGTCAACAGATTTGTCTTGTTGAACAGACTAAGAGAGTAAAAATATGAGAACAGGCTTTAGAATTAGGCCAAAAGTATGGCATGTTTACACATTCATGCAAAAAAATATTTTATATCCCAGAAAATAAATGTAATTATTAATGCCAAATTGAAAAGTTAATTTGTGAGCTTTATTTTAATGTAACATACATATGGGCCTTGCTATGGGTTCTAAAATCTTAATACAATGGCAAACATTGATTATCGGCCACAGCAGCAAGACAAATATTGTATATTGGCTCAAATAAATGGAAAAATGGATGGTAATCCCTAAAAATGTTACAAACAATAATATGAACTAAAACAGCTAACTAGTGTTCTCACAAAAATAGGCTCAAATCTCCATCACTGCGATATACAAAGCAGATCTCATTGCTCTAACTTCTTGCAGCAGTAAAGCTCTTTGTCAGGAATCCAATAAACAGACAGTGTGACTCAGCAGGTCAGTGAGCGTCCATCACAGCTGTCCATCAATGCCCCACACAGCTGGACCTCTGCCAGCGCCGTGAACAAGCACATCTGAACGAATGAACAATATAGACCGTATGTGGACATGCAGAGCGTGCACATGTATCTGTGTAGCATAGATAGATCTGATCTTATGCTTTATCTGCTCCATTCAATCATTTGTGCTGCTCTTCTTCCCACAGCAGCGGTGAACTCCTCAGGTTATTGTATGAATCATAGTCGCCAGAAACTTCAGCAGTTAGGTAAAAGAGATAATTGAGACAGACTTTTCAGAAGGATCAAAATAACAAAAATAGCAAACTCATCCAGCAACAGTTTAGCTACATTTACTCAGTTTGCTTGAGGTTTTCAGACACTATGGTTTTCAGACACTACTTGAGTAATATGTAAAACTTACTTACTGTTCCAAGAGTTAAAAAGGAACTTGGTAAATTTGCTTTTCAGTTCAAGGCCCCACACGACTGGAATAGCCTTCCTGCCTCTATCCGCTCAATAACCTCATTCCAGATCTATCGAAATGCACTCTTATGCCATCTGCAAAATGTTTGTTCTTGTTTTTGAATCCCTTATAAATCTTTTTGTTTGCTGGGTATTTTACTCTGTCCTGTCTATTAAGTTTTATTTGTACTACTGTAAATGAGTATTGTGAGGGGGTAATATGAGAGCTTGCGTATGTGGTGTGAGTGTGAGTATTTGTGTAAGTTACTTGATTAAGTATTGTTTATGATTATGTGGCTTTGTTATATGTTCTGCTATGGCACTGCTGTTTGCTGTTTAACTTGTTTAACCTGAGGACCCCCTCGAAAACGAGATGATTCAGCTCAAGGGTTTTTTTCCTCTTGGAAATGTTAAATAAATAAATAAATAAATAAACTTATGGGAGTAAAACTGTAAAAAAGTAAAAGTAAAAAAGCAACAATAGTTAAGTTTTTGAACAGTTGTGTTGTTTGTATTGCTCCTTCAGTTATGATTTTTATTCTAATTCTCAAGAATGCCAGATTTTGTACATTAAGAAATGTTTTGTCCTTCCAGTTACATTAACTTTAAATTAAATTATAAATCAGACGTATGCATCCAGTTGCTCTTACAATTACTCATACTCACTAGTTTACCCAAATACTTTTTTTATTATTGAATAATTTGGTGGACCACTAGTTCTATGATTAGCCTCTCCCCCTCTGCAGACAGTCCGTGTGGATGTGTGAAGAGGCTGATATTTGCCCTGCAGCATGTTCAGCTTGAATGAAAAGACATGACAGACACATTAGACACAGATACAGTCATTTGCTTAATTTGGATTCATTGTGAAGACGAGGTCTGCCATCAACATACAGAGCAGACTTAAGTGTGAAACATTTTAATCAAAGTAATGTGAGCGTTCTTGTGATAATGGACAGCTTTAATCTGCAGAGCCAGCCCATTAATCCGTTGTTTAATCACACGTTTGACCTCAGAACAAAGGCTATCTGAATCTGGGCGACTTTGAGGAGACTTTGAGCAGCATCGCGGTAACAGCCATCTCATCTGATGGCAGTTTTTAATAGAAATGTTAGAAAAGACAAATAGCTGTTGAAATGTAGTCTTTTACAGAGATCCTAAAACTGTGGCTATGGTGGAAAGTAACTGAATACCACAGTGTACTGGATTGTCTTCAGCGATTCAGTTAAAAAACTGCACTTTTTAATTCCATTGTATGTAATGTCCAACAGTATGGCATATCTATCTAGTATTTTCATTCTGGGTGTCTTTATTGATCAGAAGTACCTTGAAAAACAGGGGGAGGGCTCGTCCTCGCCAGAGGGGGAGTACTTGAATGACATGTTCACTGACGAGGCCTTCCTCTTTAAATCCCAAACAACAGTATTTGTCCTCTATCAGAATCAATAATTCCAAATCCCTTACTGCTACAGGGGCCACTACTTTATCTGTGTTTTTAAGTTTGAATCAGAAAATGCCATGTCCACTCAAAACCAGACAAAACGTAACAAGAGCTTTGGTGAGTAGAAAGAGCAAACAGTGATTCAAAATGTCACAACACAACCCAAGCAAAGGCTCAGGATGTGTGTGGAGAATAGGCTGTTTGCTGGTACAGGCCGCTGTGACAGATAGCGCTTTAAAGTAAAGGTTAAATGGAGACACGGCCCTGGGGCTGATAATGTATTGGCTCTGCCCTGGTTCAGACTGAGCAGCCATCTTGGATTCTAGCCTATGCCTCCAAAGCCATCTGTTAGCACTGACCGGCTCAGGACATGGACCGGGAGCAGCGCCAGAGTCAAGGGGAGGAGCTATAGGAGTCATTGAGGGACCAAGTAATAGATTTACTGTAATGGAACATTCAAGCTGTCTGCCATCTACTGTCACAAAAGTGAAAAAGACTTCACTTGAAAACATTTGAACCAATCATTTGACTGTGTGACTGTGTAGGAAATTTGTGCTGTGTACCTTTTTTCCTGAAGAACTGGACTTTACCTACAATATAACCTAGATAAACAGTGCAAGTTTTTAAAAGACTAAAATCCTTTATGATTAAAAATAACATTCTGGATTAAATTTGAGCACAGCCTGCATGTTTGTAGTGAATCCTCAGCAGGACTAATTGACCAACTGTACTCTGTAACTTAGTTTCCAGGCAACCTGTTTGGGTCAGTGTGACCTGACCAAACCAACTGTCCCACACAGACTGCTGCTTATGTAAAACTCTCCTAAACCGAACAAAACAAGTCCACAATGAGCTGTGAGCATGACTGCTGCTGCGACTGGGCCTTACATGAACAGAGTGGGGTCAGCTCTGTTCATGTCCCACTGTGAAGTGACGCCACTGACTCCAGGCACTTTGTCGATCATGAGGCTTTGCTCAGCCATTTACACAAGAGAAATGTGTGGGTGTAATTTATAGTCGATCTGATGAACTCAGCTGGGCCACTTCTCGTTCATCAAAATCACTTATCTCTAACATTTTACAAAGCTGTTTATTTATAAAATAACGATTGTTGTTGAGTATTGGTACATTGGTTTGAATCCTTGAAGGATTGAAGGACTTGCTGTATTACAAGACAATATAACAGCAACAGTCATAAAAGCAATCTGAGGCACTCTATAGTGTGACATTTTAAAAGTCCTTTATTAGAATGGACTGCAAAAAAAAAAAAAAAAAAAAAAAATATATATATATATATATATATATATATATATGTATATATATCAAATGAGTTAATTTATGCTGCATTAACATCCATCCTCGAAGATGTACTTGGGAAAATGCTTTTCCGAGATGAACGCTTGCACAAGTCTGAAAAACAACTTGGGAACTTCCACAGAGACACGTCACCTGCCGTTTGGAGACGGAGCTTTTTCATGTGAATATTGTCTTATGCAACTGCTGTGTGCCTTTTGAATTGCCACTTTGGGGATAAACAAAGTATATTTGAATTGAGCTGAAAAATCTGCTGATTTGTCTTAAACATTTGAGCTCTTTGAGTCAACGGTGCTACATTTATTGGTTTACTCTTGGTTGTGCACATCATAAGAGCATCAGATTTGGCCAGGAAAAAGTAAAACTTGGTAGGATGTTTTCTAAAACACCAGAGGACCACATGAACGCAGCATCAAGCAATAGACAACAGTCTATTGTTGTCTCAGTCATGCATCACGTTTGCATTATGATTGCCAAGTCTGTAGCTTGTATGTGAGTCATTACATAAAAAATACAGGATATTGTTGTCTAATATGCATCTATTATATATCTATGTATATTGGTGTTTTTCTGAGTTTTTATAAAAAGAATGGGAGGGCAAACACACACACAGCAGGACAAGACATGGAACAATTTTCAATCTCAATTGTTAGTTTTTTTTTTCTCTTTTCATTCAAGCACCATACAAGCACCGTCTACTCTGAAATGATAATAAATCATCAAATCTTCCCCCAAGAAAAATGCCATGCCATTTACTGAAATAGTTTTTGTCCATAATTGCTCGTGTTGGATATGTAACAGAGAACCAAACTATTGCGAGTGATTGGGTCGTGATGAATGACCAGTGGCTGTTCTGACTGTAAACAGAGATGAGTGCTGCTCCTCCTCCGGCTCCTGTTCCCTGGAGGAGGCACAACAGCGTCTCAGAGCTCTCATTCTATCAGTCAGAAATGAGCACGGCAAGACAAAAGCCAGTGCGCTCGCATTCTCTCTCTCTGCCTCCTGCCAACTTTCTGTCAACATGAAACCAAGCCTCCTCCTCCTCCTCCTCCTCACCTGCTCTTCACCTGTCACACTCTCACCTTTCATCCTTCACCTGGTTTTTGTAGAGATGATTGCTATGTCTTTTGTTATGATGCGCTTCAAGCCGGAGTGTGGAAGTGGTTTAATAAGTTCACTCAGACACGTTTTTTGCAAGCGATGAAAGGGGATTATTCTGCAATGGTCAACATATGCTTAATCTGCACTCGCAAACAAATCATGGTTCACTGCAAAAATAATATGAATACTGATCTAATTATGGAGATTTATTTGAGTTATAATTTTATTTAATCCACTTGCTTTTTAAGACATTGACTTAAAAACTTGTACTTAACAAGATTTTGACAGATCATAATGAAAGATTTGGTGATGTTTAATTCTAAGACAGATTTATTCAAGTTGTATCTCCAAAAATTTAAAAACATTTGAATTTTGACGCAATTTTCAAATAGATCTAGTTTACTGAAATACTAAATAAGACATCCACAATCCCCTCTGTAAAAGTTTTTGTATGTAATATCAAACTTTTGGGCCAATTTTAAGAGGTCTTCTTTTTATATGAAAACATCACATTGAGGAAAACTCCACTAGACGTTTCAAATTGACATCTCAAAATGTAAGATGTTCTTTCTATTCCACTGCAGTGCCTCGCCCTAAAGGGTAAAAGCCCATATTCAATTTCAAAGACAAATACTAACAAATGAACCCTACATGGTAAAATCGTCTTTGGAAGCAGTTGTTTTGTACGTCACTGACTTCACATTGGCCGGAGGTAAATAATTATGCCTGATTAATCTCCATGCTCTTCTCCAGAGATGAGGCCCTGAACATACACTCAAACCCAGCAGACAGCAACCTGGCCAGGGCAGATGGCCACCACAGTGCCCTAAGGTGACGGCAACAGAGCGAGGAGACAAACTTATGTAAGGGTTTTCACTATAGAACACAAACAGACAGAGGACAAGTGAATACAGTAGGTTGTGATAATCTGTGGACATTAAAAGCTTAACTACGTACATTACTTAGCTATCCGTCTTGCCTGTTTTGTGCTCACATGCTCAGTGCTGCTCTTCATAACTGTAGAAAGCAATTTATAGCATTAACAAAGCTTGGTTATTAAGAGTGTGCACTGGGGAAAAGCAGAAATCACTTAAAGAACATCTATTTTCTCCTCAAACTTGCCTCCAGAAAAGTCTGTATTTTTGGAAGTCACAGTGAGTCACTCTTCTTGGAGCTGCCTGCTATTCTTCTTTGACTAAAATGGAGGAATAAATAGGGCAATAGTAAACACACTGTTAACCTGTAACACCGGATGCAGACTACAAAACCTTCACAGAGGTCTTGCTTTGACATTCTTATACTTTACATTAAATATTCACCCCGCTTTCATACCAGTTCACTCGTTATGCCACGTTAGCTGTCATTTCGAAAGAAACTAAAAGGCTCAACAGAGATGAAAACCTCAGGACAAGGCTGTAGCATCACACATTATGTATTTTTACAATCACATGAATAGAATAGAATGTTATGATTATTATGTTTAATATGCAGCACGTAGACTTTTTTGCAGCTGATGAGTCTGGCTGTTTTTTATTTTCCTTTTTTATCTCTAGTTCAGTAATATAATATTGTCACAAATCATTATCTTTCAGAATAGGGATGCATTTTCTTTCCCGTCTGTATAAATCCTGTGAGAGTTTTGGGGGTTATGGCCATTACAGTATTTAAAAGTGAGCTCAGGTAGGAAGTGCTCCAGGCCAAATCCATACATTGCAAGTATTTACTTCTTGACTCCGTTTGAAGAGAGTCGTAGCCTCGTTCATATTTTAGTGGTAAATAAATCTCCACATTTCATCCTCAGACACAACCTTGGGCAGTGCTGAGTGTGAGTCCTTTCGCGTGGTTGTGCTTGCTTAGTTTGACACAAAAAAACCAACAAACTGCATCTACAACGTATCGTAGTGCTGGAGCTGGAACATCCTTGTGCTCGGCAGAGGTGGGCAGACAGGTCCACTGCACATAGCAACGTTCCATTTGCCTAAGACGCCCACAAATGTACAACCGAGTGGATGGCATGGAGAGCTACGGGGCACAGGAGCAGATGGCTGCATGGTTTGTGGCTGAGCGTGTTCGGAGGGCAGATGTTCCTGAATGAAGGTGCAGTCGTAAAGTATGGTACTGTTTTTATTATCCCAATGACAAAAGGTAAGGCAATTCATCAAAACCGTCCTGAAATGTGCCTGGGTGAGGTTCAAGTATTACGTAAAGAGTGACTGTAAAACAAAAAGTGCAGAAATATATCATTTTATACCCTGGAATACTACAGTGCACTTATTCTGTGTTTAGTATTACACAGAGTATGACAATATACTCAATATTCTTTCGGACACGATAGCGATATCAAACCAATCCAAAAATAACTTTATCAGAGACATGCAGGAATCACTACAAGTAAATTTTGCTGATAAAAATATTATCTGGTTTGGAGAATTTTTCTTTTACTTCTGAAGCAAAACACTGCAATTGTTTCTCTTCATTCAGCCCAACCTTCAGATGTCTGTTTTTATCCACACTGGCTTTTCTGTAAAGGCCTGCTCCAAACAAGTTCAATCTCAAACCTATTTGGAAAGTGCTCTCAAGGAAACATCACTTTAATTCACTTTGATCCGTGCTGTGCCACAGCACCAGCCTGGATCAGAGCGATTTCAGGACAGACTTACAAAACATACAATTTAACAGTGCCAACTATCATTTAACACGCTAAACATTGGGGATTTAAAGATATGCGACCTCCTAAACAAGCTTTAGGTGGAGAGTTGGCGAAATAATTAAACTAAAGTGTGTGGCCCAAGAAAACGTATTTAACTAAAGTGTATTTCTCCCCCAGTATTACTCTGTGAAAGAAAATCTTCAGTGTTAAGCTAGATTTTGCCCCGAATGTCCTATAATGCACCATACTTTCTAATTAAGCCCCTGCAGACAGGCCTGAGACATTCATTAACCCAATGACCACAGCCCAAAGTGAAAGTACCCAGAGCAGTGCAACTCTGACTCCAAATAAAGTGCATCTTAACACATGTCCACCAGCATTAAGAGTTTTAATACATCCTTCAGGGCAACTCAGATTATTATATTATTGGGCTTTCCAATTTCTATGTTCAAATAACACACCTGGCCACTGTCACAGTTAGAGAGTTTTCTTCAGTTTACTTTAAAAAAAGCACAGTAAGTTCAGTATTATATTTTATCTTAAAGGTGTCCTAACTTTTCTAGTTGAGGGCCCACTTCCTGTTTGTCTCCATGGAAATGTTTAGTTTTTTTTAACCTGGATTGTTCTACAGTATTGCGTTCAAATGATATATCTCCCCCAAGTAAGTGATGTCACCGGATTGAAAGAGACAAGTAAGAAGTAAGAAAACATGTTTTTCAATGTATTTTTGTGCACTATAAAACCTGCAATGAAATAAATACAAGATTAAGACATTACAGGCAACACAATAACATCTCCATGGAGACAAGCAGGCAGCCAATCTGGAAACCCATCAGAAAAGTGGGGTGCAATGACACTGAATCCAAATAAAATTCTATAATTATGATCAGATGGGTCGACCAAAACTGCGCTGGGCGATATTGCATAAAAATGAATCATGCATTTTATTTTGATCTCTTTTCAAAAACAAAATGGCTTTCTGTAGTGGTTTTATGAACATATACTAGAATGACTTTTCAACCTCTCCAAAGTCCAAACTCTGCCCCAAACAACATGCTTTAAACCAAAAAGATCTGAATGGTGGAGTGACTGACAGTTGTCAGAGAAACGTAGGAGTTCAATATTATGTTGGTAAATATTACTGACTGTTGGACATTGCCGTTGTGTAGAGTATTTCTATGTGCATGTCCAGGTGTAGAAAAGGACGGATGAGTAAACACATGATCTAACATTGTGAGATAGCTGGGGTTACTCTGTTGGCTGATCAGCTCAAGGATGAAGATTATGGTCTTTAATCTGTAGCAGACACAACACACTGACACAGATTCAGACCGACACAGCCTCATTACACGGAGGTCTCCAGGGACAAGCCGAGATGAGATCTGGAAACAGTTTCACTTTTTATCAGGGACAAATAATGAAAACCAATTATTGCACAGTTACATTACAGCTGCTCGAGCTCAGTACTTAGTGAGCGTAACCTTCAGTTGCATTATTAGCCAAGCAGAATGCTGCCGATTAGCAAGACAAAACCTTCACAGTTTATGAATTAAACATATCCAAAGATCAATATTGGGCTGCACATTGAAAACAATTTTAAAGTTCTTTGAAGGAGTTTACAAATGACAAGAAAGTCATTACAAGAACTTTTTATTTCGGTATTGATTGTGTAATTCGATCACTCCCTCATGTCACAGCAATATCACATTAGGCACTTTATCAAAGAGGAGTATCGAGCTGTTGTGCAGCTAAATTGATAATAGTTCAATGTGAGAGGTGACACATATTCTGCAGCATGAGTTAGAAGATATAAAAACACATGGTCGAAGATATGAAAAACGCATGGTAGAAGTCATTATTAATTCATTCTTTAAAAAATATTTAAAAATTCTTGAGCACTTTGTAATTATTCAGAGGGTGGGGATGTGGAGGGTACACCACCTGCTTGTCTCCATAGAGAACGTCCCATTGTGGCATACTCTATTTCCATGGAGGAAGGCAGGTTTGAAAAGTTACATAGTCCACCTTGAACTACTATTTGGCCATGATGACAAAAAGGCAAAATCATTACATAGGTTTTCTTGACATAAGCTGTAAGTCTAAATGATTTTGAGCCAATGCCACAGAAATATTAAATATCTGAATATCATAATAGCAATTCAGACAGGTTTAATTCAGGCAATTTCCCAGATGTCCATCAAAATATATACAACTTTTTTCTTTTATCACCTAGAAAGAACTGCAGAGATAAATGCAAATCTTTATCTCCATGTCCTTCAATCTTAATGAGTCTGTTCAGCACTCAAACCAGGTATTTTTTAGTTCAAGGGTAAATGTTCTGATCTATCAATTGCACAATACACCCATCACATCTCAAAATTACTAGTTGAAGATTAAACATTGAATGTATTTATTTGACTGCCCCAATGTTGTTGAGTGGTGTTAAAATATGTGGCCACTAGGGATGGGTATCGTAAAGGATTTATCGATACTACTACTCTTATCTATAGTAATATCTATCGATCCAGTATTTTAATTGTACTTCTTATCAGTAATTAAAAATTTAAAATAAAATAAAGAATTACAAATGAATTAATTTCATCTACAATAATGAATTTATTCACTAATTTATGCTTTATTTATTTTATACTTTGTAATATTTATTTTAAACTTTGTAATAACTTTTGTAATAAACCAGTGGCACATTTGCGTGACTCCAACACCGTTAAGAGCACCGATAGCACTGGAGCTTGTTGATCCAGTGGACCGTTAATACGAGGCACCGGTGCTGTCATGAAACCGGGTCACAGTACCCATCCCTAGTGGCAACATCTCACAATGCATAATACTGGATAAAAAAGAAATGAATAAAACATCTTTCAAATAACGCTCAAGGGTCAGATTATTTCTGTTTAGTTCATTTAATGAACATTTCAAAGAATCATGTCTCATTTCTCATTGTTCCTACAGACAAATCAACAAGAAAACACCATAAACCCTGACAACATGTACCAATACTTCAAGTTTAGCTGCAATCTACTCTAAATTGGAATTTGAATGGTCGCAATCAGGACATCAAAGTGTCTGTGTTTATTTAGGTAATTCTAGGAAACAAGTCGGCGTAATCGCTCATTCGTCCAGGAGTGATCCATTGTGGGAAAAGTTTCAAAGGAAATAATTTGGAGAATGTTTAAAATAAACTTTTGTCCAGATGACTACCTTTGACACTTTTCCTCGATCACTAAGTAATAGAAAATCCTCTACAAACAACAAGAATTTGAGACTTTTTTTTAACTATGGCTCACTCCTGGACAAATGAAAGATTGCACCAACTCATTTGTGCAAAACCTTGAGCCACCTTGCCACAAATAAATAACAAATATATAGCCAACAGCACAACAAATATTAGATATCAGCAAAGGCTGAAAAAATATACTTATATAATATTGATGATATAAAATATCAGAGTCTCCCTTCTAACCTCTCGTACCCGTCTATTCTAAATTCCGAGACTAAAACCACAGTGTGTTGTCGACCCGTGTTTCCTGTCAGACCTCTTGTTCGTGGGACTGTCTGAGACTGCACCTGTAACATGGGATGGGTGATCTGAGGGAGCAGACCTGAGTGTGCCCTGGAGCGCCGCACACCTCATCAGTTATACTCTTCATCAAACCTGCACCTCTGAAGACCAAAGCCAATACAACTTAGCTTATCTGACGTAAAGCGCTCGAAGAATTATAGGAGCTTATGCAATAGGTGTGCAATGTGAGAGGCAGTGCGGTGTTTAATTACTTTAGATAGGTGAGGAGAACACACAGGGTTTTGTCACTACAGACGCTTTCATGCTGTAAAGCGTAGCGCTCTTATCATGAAGTTGAAGTATGTACGAACATATTTGTCAACAAATAAAGACCCACTGCTTAAAGAGATAGTCAGTTCATGTATTAATTGATTCACATTTTGGATCCTAATTATTTAAGTGATATAAAATCCTCTGCAAACAACAAAGTATCATTATGCAAAAAAATGCCGTCCTATAATTGAGACACAATTTACAAACACTGTATTTCATTATGTATTTATCACATATAGTCAAGTGGATGACAATACCAGGGCGTTACAGGTAAGACCTGTGACTCCTCTCACACTAGATGCTATCTTTTAGCAATAGACCCTTCCAGTGTTTATAAACAAAATGTTGCGTTCCATTAGTTAGTGCCATTCCACGAGTTAGCACTAATGCCTTTTCTAAAGAGTTAGCATGAGCCTCCAAACACCACGAAAACCAGGGCTGTTTTGGTGACAACCACTGGAGCGCACATAAGTAACACCACAGCCTTGTTAAAAAACATGACCAAATATAGCACTGTCCTGTATAGACTGTTACCGTTATCAATTTGTGCCAAAATTCGCCCACACATGCTAACAACCTCCTAGCAAACATGTCTAAACTATGTATTATTTCACCAAGCGCCTCAAATCCTACAGTAATAAGCGACCTTTAGAAAGTGGAGGTTGAAGTTAGATATTGATCATTATTAAAGAACTGTGGACAATTGCCCAGAAAACTGTACAACAGGTAGAAAATCTATGAAGAGCAGCTGACGTTTTCCCTTGTTTTGACTGTTTCTGTTTCCAGTGAAGCGCTCACTCTCCCTACCCCTCTTCTCTAGCGATAGTTATTACTTGTTGACAAATGTAATGGGCATATAGACAACAACCATGTGTCGGTGCTGTGTGCAAACAACACAATGTGTTTTTATTTGCTGCCTCATTAAAATGGATGGGACAGAGTGGAAGCAGGGTCTATAAAAACACCCAAAGTTTAACACTATAGTGTGGAAAGTTTCAGGTAAAGCAATAAAATGATAATCCATGAAGACAAGCAAGTGTCAGACCCCCACCAGAAAAGTGTACCTTTAAAAGATAATATTTCAGTATGCTTTCAAATGTCTACGATCCTTGGTGCCAAAGTAAATAAATGTCACGTTTTTAAGATGATTTGCATATTCTCTTTAGCATGTTTCCATATTTGTGAGTCAGACAGACAACACTAGCAGAGTCCAACAGTAGCAGAAGTCCTGCAGGCCAGTGTGGATGAAGACCCCCCTATCCACCGAACTGTGAAATTCATTTGTGTCATGCTGAGAAATTCTCTCTCCTTCAGAATTCAAAGCTATTAAAATTCACACATCTATTGATCCCTTTTCTTAGCTCTAGTTTCAACTGCTTTTCTGAAAATACAGTTTGAAGATTAGCTTTTCATGTCATTCAGTTGGAAAGTATTGCAGATGGTTTTGCAGCTGTTTCAAATTCAGCGCACACACAGACACACACACTGCCATCAATGTATTTCTCTGTAATTTATGTATGCGTGTCATTTAATCATTAATAGCATCTGTTGACAGGGATCTGATTTGTGCATCCCAAAGAAAATCTTGTAGAACCGTCCAAAACAAGCCATGTCGGAGCACAGAGGAACGTTAGCCCTGCAGCGCTGACCTCAAAGTAATGGGATCAGCCGACAAACATGCGATCTCAAGAGGCATTCAGCTATTAAACTGAATTAATTATTGAGCGACACTGTATAAACATAAACAAATGCATATCCGTGTATTCAGTCAACAACCACAGGCTAAACTAATAATGCCAGCGAGTTGAACATGCAGAAGTAATGTCTCTTCACTGGGGATGTCACGATAGTTTGTGAGAAGAACGCTTCACAATCACTGACACCATGACCGAACAACAGTAAAATCCCTCATTTTATAGATTACATTCCTTCAATATGTGAACAGCTTTATGAAATCAAACTTTCTGAATGATAAAGTGAAGTTAATATACACAAATAACACGTAAGTTAACATAAACAGCCTGGTATAAAAGCTTTTAACATTTAGATTTACAATTTAGAGAACAGATTGAACTGAAATAACTTTTTTTTTTGCTTCGAAAATAGTCACAATTATTATTTTTTTAGTTCTTCCAATTATATCGTGTCCTGGTTTATTGATTAACCGAATAATCTTGACATCAGTACTCTTCACTCAGTTCAATCTCATCATTCAATAGCCAAAATTGTGTTGGAAAAACATTTCAAGCTTGTTTTACCTTAGAAAATGTTATTCCCCAATCTTTAAAATGTTATGTGGCTGGCTTTATCATGACTGGAGTCCAAAAGTATTGAATTACAGCATAACATGTTGACAAAAAGTTTAAGAGGTAAGTAAATGTACAAGTCATCAGGTTCAGGTTTTGTTCTTAATGGTCTTTAAAGAGCTGATTTATGCACACACAGTTTGACCTCTACAGCTAAGTACCGCTACAGCCTGTTCCATTAGACATAAATGGATGCTATTAACGCCCTCATAATTAGCCCATACTGCAAATTATTTTAAACCGCACCAGAACAATAGCCCAAAAGCAGAGTGAGGTGTGAAATTGAAAAGCTCTGTTAAAAAACTGTGAAGCTGCTGGATTTGGCCTTGGCGGCACAGTGAGCGAATGTGCTGAGAGAGGAGGAAGTCACCGGTGCAGGCCATTAGAGAGGTCCTTAAGATGGAGGTCACACTCAAGGCCAACGACACACTTAGTACCTGAACGCAAGCAGAAGGACTATTTTTACAGCCCCTAAACACGTTTTAAAACCAATATGTAGATGTTACCATACAATAGAACAATTGCCTCGGCCAACATGGGATTATAACCCATGGGGAGCGTTAAAGCGACTTTGCACTTGCCTGTAAATGAATGAGAAATTTAAATATCAGAGCCTCAAATACAAAAATGTGAAGCGCATTTGGATGATTAAGATAAAAGTGATAGAATAATATGTGAGTTTGTATGTTTGACCCCATAATTGTGAACATTATAATCATAAAACTATATGATTCCTTGATGACAGACAGAACATGGAGGCGCTGTTGTTCTTTCAAAATAATAATGTACTTACAAAATATGTATCCTGGAGCAGGAGTGTAATAGGCCTGTAGGGACGTGATGCTCTCTTCAATAAGCACTCTGTAATCCAAACAGAAACTGAGGAGAGTCTGATGGCATCGTGAAGAGCCCCTTCAGTCAGTCAAGCTCAATCCCTGAAGGTCCCCGTGCATACATCTGTGTCAAGATATGCTCTTAGCTCCATTAACACACACTCATTTACATTAGAAAAAGTCCAATGTCGCATCTCCAAACATAAGTGGGATCTACAGAATGAGCCAATGTCAAAAAATAGTTTTGTCTGTGTCTGTGTAATGTTAGATAATATACAACGTGTGGTTTTGAAAATGGTGATATTGATAGAATGAGTGGAAAGCGCTGCTGCATATGGCAAACGTCATCCTAATATTACAATGATATAACGGTGACATTCATTTTTGTCTCACACGACCCGCAGTAAATACAGACATTTTCCCATACAATAAGATTATATTGTACAGTGTGAACCCTCATTGTGAACCGTGGACATGTGAGACAAGTTATGAATATTAATATGACCAACAGAGCGCCAGGGCTTCTTCACAGGAGAACCCCAGTCTCCTTCTCTTCTTAGTGTTGTACGATAAAGCAGCTTCAGACAGGTCTCACGGGGATCCTACTGACCTGGAGGGTTTTTGCAGGATAAGACCAACTCGCTTAAAAAAAATAAAAAAAAAAAAGCTCAAAAGTGAGTCAGAGTTGAGCTTGTTGCTTGAGGGAAACTAGCCAACATTAGCCCAGGCCACTGTATCTACACTGGAGCGAGGAGAGGAGCATATGGTTTATATACCAGGCTCAGTCCAGTCCCATCTGACTGTGTCCCCAGATTACTCCATTACAACAAACTTTTCCCTCCACAATTACCCAGAGAGGAGCCTAAAGAAGACTTTTTGCGAAGTGCTGTAGTATAAACATTACATACTATAAAATGCATAGCTTTTTTTTAAATGGGAGTGCCATTTTCCGCGCTGTTTGTTTCAAATCGCTTCATGGAATTGCTTCCAAGTGGTTGTGTAAAATTGGTGCATTTCTTTTTTGTAGGTTTGTAGCTCAAAGACATCTTGTCATTCAGAACTGCTCTAAAGCAAAAAGTTTGGTCTTTTCATTAGTCATCCATTTTGCGACTCTCCCAGAGCATGATGCCTGGTCATTGAAAAACACATGGTGTCTATTTTGACCATGACTGATGGTAATATTGACCTCCACTTTATCTCAAAAAAAAAAAAAAAAACTGCTCCTTTTTCCTTCTTCCAATAGCCTGAAAAAGTTTCATGGAAATATTTGACAAATGCTACAAAGTTTCATTAATACATAAAATAAGTACGGTGCCAGTAGGATGGATATGCCTCAGACTATAAGTGCGCCCTTATTGTAAGCATTTACCTCAGATGTCACTGCCTTGACACCTCTGTTTTCATCTTAGCAGAATCTGCATAATTCACAAGACTGGATTCATATAAAGCACCCGTTTCTGCTTACACTGTGCCTCTGAGAGATGCTGCTGAACGTGGCATATGTGGCCCCTGTGAGCATAAGGAGAATGCATGGTGTTGGTTTGGCTGTGATCACTGACTCATGAGCCTCAAAAACCTGCTCCTGTAAAATGAAGATTTCTATAACTGTCCACATATAAAGTGTGTTTTCTCGCAAGGGAGTTTCATCATTTCGTGTTTAAAGTTCTATTAAGTTGTATGGAAAAGCCCGAAAAATAAAATACCCATCTGCCTATAACTTGTGGTGGCATTCTTTCAGTTTGTTTGGCTATATGCTGCAATGTTGAAGCATTAGCTGGAGTCTTAAACACTGAAATTTGCGATAAGATTTGCAATTTATGTTTTAACAATGGGATTCTGTTCAAACGTTCAAAGTTCAAACTTTAAAATGCAACCAAGAGAATTTAGAAAAAGATTAAAATATGACCTGACAACCCAAAAAAGAATCATGTGTTTCAGAATGTTTTAGTCACTTTTTGTCAGGTTTATGTCACTTTTGGTAGCTTTTAGTGTTGTTTTAGTCACTTAGTTGCATTTTTCGCGCTTTTAGTTACTTTTAATTGTCTCTTTAAGTTGTGTTTCAGAAAATGTTTGAACAGATCTACACTACAGGTTTGCAGTTTTAATGCAGAATAAAACATATTTTTGTTGTTTGTAGAAGAAATTATTGCACATAAAAATTGCAGAATTTGCGATTTACTCAAATTTTACTCAAATTTCAATTTCGATTCATTGTGCAGCAATAAATGGAAGGATTCATTCCAAATCCAGATCTCCTATTGTCATTTGCAAGCGGAACTTTACAGAACATAACACAGATGTTGTATATGTACATACATAACATAATATACATAACTCATACATACATACATACATACATACATACATATAGGTAATTCACCCAAATTTGCAACTCTGAGGTGCGAATATTGATTGTGGGTTGGAAATATTGTTCAACTCAATAAGCTCAATAATGCAAGGACCGTATTGATGTCACAGTATTTGTTTTATCAGGGCTATCATAACAATTCCAGGGCTTTTTTTTTAAAACTAAGGATACTGATGTGAAGCTAAACATGTCCCAATGTACGGTAAATAATAATGTACTGATATTAATCTTTCACGTGACATTTTTAAGTGGACGTGAAAACATGTACTGTATGAGTAAATGAAAAGCTAATCTAAATCCTTTCTTGACCTCTAACTAATTTAAAGCCTGTTAAAATGCAGACCAGCATCTTGATTGTTTTGACAAGTAAAGAAAAGATCTAATCGCGTATTTGTCATCACATTGTTGACTGCAGCCGGGCGTGAAATCCAAACCCCAGTGCTGACACTGTACATCACAATCATTAATTCATGAAACAGTCCATAGACACAGCAGAAAGAATCATCAGAGCCTCCAATGCACACATCACATAATCATGCAATATCAGCAGTGTAAAGCCCCACACGAGTGAATCAAACAACATGAGAGCAGTGACCCGGGACAGCAGCGGAGGCCCCATAGGAGAAACATGGAAACATGATTTATATGGAGACAATCAGTTACCATCAAATGAACTTGTAACATATAATGGGTACAGACACCCTCAGGCCACACACCAGGGAGAACAACAGGCTGAAGGACAGGCCTGGAAATATATGAGTTTTAAACAAAAGTCAATAGTTTTAGCTGTAGACGTTGAAGTTTTAGAAAATAACGAGCAGTTTAGGGAATAGTCTAAAATTGAGTGATGGTTGTACAAAATGTATGACATTAATTCACTTACTATGAAAAATATAGAGTAATGTGTAAATTCTGGAAAAAAAAAAAGTTCATTTAAAAAAAGTACAGTTTTGTTTTTATTATTATTAATTATAATTCTGATCCACTGCTCACTGAACGCACTGGTCATCTTGAGCTGCCCTAGAACTGCTCGGCTGAAAAGTTATTAAAATTGTAAATCGTGCTTAACTGAGATTGTAACTAATCATTTATTGCCCATATTTAACCTATAAATTCGTTAAACAGTGAAAAAAAATGTTTAAAAAAAAAAACAGAATTGACATAACAAATTGACATAAATGTGGAGCAGTAATTAGGGATGTTCAATAATAGAAAAAAATAATAACCCAGATTGTGGAAATCATAATTGAAATCACGATAATTCAAACGATTATTTGTTTACAGCCAAGGAGGGCATCAACGTACCTAAATGAACAGAATGACAAAATAAAATAAAAGTTTTACATTATTTGTTCGTTCCCTTACCACCCAAGGAGACCTGAACATGGACACTTAACGCAAGAATATAATTTATGTAATTGATTAGAGCAGTGATCATAATTAGCAGCAGCTCGCATCTGTTTCTGCTTCTTTTTGTTGTTTTTCTTTGAAGTTATTTGAACCGAGCAGAGTTATCCAGTCTAAGTCTCTTGTGTGCTGGTCTGCCAATAAAAAAACAAATGCATTCTGAGGAAACTTTTGATGAATGCCGTTTCAATAAAGTCATCATCCTTGTATTATCCACGGTTTATATGAAGTGACAGCACTAGACTGGCAGCTCACCCAAGACGGATGCATTTGTCAAGTTCTCGCCGCACAATCATACCACTTCATTTTCCTCCTGTGGCTCTTTATTAAATTCCAAATGACCTCAAAGACTGCCTTAAATCACACTGCCAGCCATAACAGCCAATCCTTTACACATAAAGCGGCAAGCGGCAAAAGCGTCTGCAAAGGATAGAGCCGTCCGTAGATTAGCATCTCAGCATTCGACCTTTGCGGCAGGCGGGCACACATGGTTAGATGGACATAAGAGGAGATGGAGATGGAGAGATAGCGGCTGTCCTGATAAAGGTGAGGGTTTGTGGAGGGGGCAGCGCCTCATGATGGAGAGGATAAGTTAACCATTATTCTTTTTTTATGAGCTCCTCCACCAGCTGAGAGACTCCTCGGTCTCCTGCTGGTGGTACATGGTCACTACACCTCGCCGAGAGAAGGCATCCGAAACAGAAGCCGGGTCGTGCCCCTCTCAATGCGGTGATGGATGCGGTGTGTGTAAAGACGTTCCAGATGAAGAACTAAATTTGTTTTTCGCTAGACCTGGCCTCCCAGACTGATTCACTTGGGACCGTGTCGGGTCATTGATGGCGGACTGCGTTTCCGTGCAGAGGTGCAGCTCTCCAGGGTCCGTTACGTGAGCAGCTGACGTCACCCAAACATGTTTTCTTCATAAATAAAACGTATTCTTTCATGCAGCTCATCTCCCTGATTCGCAAAAAGATGTTTTATAATTCAATGTTTGTGGTGCTGTAAGATGTGGATAAAGCTAGAGTAAACAAAACACAGCTTCTGCTTTTTCGTCAGCTTTTTCTGTATTTATTCTACTTCACTGCAGTCTGCACCTCGACGCCACATTTTAACAACTCTCTATGAAATACGTTGGGTTTGAATAGGGTTGGCTGCATTATGCACTGAAAATATCACATTTTGCGTCTTTCTGCGAGTGCTGAATGTCGGTAGACAGGAAACAGCTGATCCTTACGTGTGCTGGCGTCACGTTTTGCTAAGTCTGTCGGCTCAGCAAATAATGTTAGCGTCAGTGGAAATACGGCCTTTATCGCAAGATCAAGTCGGCGTTTGGTGAGGGATGGTTATTTTGTCTTTAAATCTGTTCTCTTTTTTCTCTCTTGTCCAATCATCTTGCGATAAAGTGCGCCACAGGACAACAGTGAGCCACTCTCAGGAAACTAGTACCTCGCGGCCCCCTTCGGACTACTCAAAACGGGGTGGTATGGTTCACTTTGGTGCCGTGGAAACACCAGGGACCGCAACGCTCCACGTCAATCCTATGGAAATGTTCTTATAGTGACTTTCTAACTTTCTACTGTACATTTATTTAAGGTGCTCTATGTAACTTTTCTGAAGGAGGGTCTGAGGGTCTGGGCCTTAAGTGGGGTACACCCTGGACAGTGGCCATGGTCATGATATAGCATTTATTATGAGATATGGCATTTATTCAATTGCTATTGCTAAAAAAACTTGTGTCTCAACCAGTAAAGTTGCATTGTGTTTGTTTAGTAAAGCTTGGAGATAAAGACTGGCAACGCAAAGAGCTGGACAAAAAAATTGTGTTGGATGGAAAATATATAATAAATAAATAGATAAATATATACAAAAATACACACAATCTCTTCTTAGACTTATGACATCAATAAAATTTTCCTTTCGCTTTAAAACTTTGCCAAGCCTTGTATTTTTCATGTTCAAAATAACTCTGTATTGGACGGTGTTGCGTTATGTTTTCCCTCTGTTAAAAAACAAAGAAAAGCCATAGCAGTGTTTCGGTTCCTCTGGGCAGCAGCAAACATTAAAGCCAGAGTGGTTCATTACTAAGCTAAAGCAGTGGGCTCTGCAGCCTGCTCTAACTGAAGGCACCGAGACCAATGTGGCCGGTAATATTATGCTCCCTGCTGGTGCATCCCAGCTGGGGACGTCGGTGCACTACTGGGTGTGTCTGCGGTTGAGCCCACTGGATTCTGTCCCCAGAGACACAAAATACTGCTCAATTGCCCGTTTTACTCTACATTTTCTGTGCTTGGTTGGTCCACCGTTTTTACTCCAACATTTAAAGCAACCAGTGAAGCCGTATTGAGATGTAGTAAAAGCACAAACTATAAAGGATTGTGAAAAACATATATATCAAGATATGAAAGGTACTGAAACTAGACACTAATTTGAATAAATATTGATCCTGGGAAACAAAAATATGACAGAAACTACCATTATTTTGTATTGACCATTACAGTTTATATACTGCATTTTGATTATCATTCTGACATCAATATCAAGCCTTTTCCTTAGTATCAAAACTGAGTTGAAACTAGTGCAAACAGAGTCATATGATATTGCATTTCTTTCTGATGGTCAAAGGAAAAACGGCCAAGCGAAACAGATCTTTTTAGCTCATGCAGGCAAGTGTGAGTGAAATTCAAATCCACAGATTTTAGGGCGACAGAGATTAGTAAAACGTTGACGCAAGGTTATGTGCGGGCTACAGGGCAGACTGGTGTGTGCATGGAGGCTTATTGCTGCTCTGAGATCCTGAAGGTGAATTGAAACAGCTGATTATCTGAGCAACAGGAAAGGTAATTCTCTGGGGACAGATTCACCACCCTCTCTCCTTGTTCAATCTCGGTATTTTCTATTTTTTCATGTCCTCTTTATCTCCCGTCTCAAACACTCGACTAAACATTGGTTCCTCTAGTCTAGATGAACACTAGACAAGAGCTTTTATACACAAACAACACATTTTTATCCCTCACCACATATTTTGCCTTGTTCATATCCTCGTCCCGAATATTATCAATAATTTTATGTAACTTAAAGGTGTAGTTGCTTTTCCTGGAAACACAACATTCCAATCAGAATCACAAAACACTTTCCATGGAAACAAGGAGGTGGCAGACCCAACTAGGCCTGTCACGATAACAATATTTGAAGCAAGATATATTGCTGCAGAAAAATATCTTGATCAACGATAATATTGATGCTACTTTATTTCACTGAAACCATAAGATTAAAGCAGGACGATCCAAGTAAACTCTTTTTCAACATTCATCCTTAACACCTCAATTCTTACCATATTTGACCAAAAATAACAAAAATCTCCGCACAATTGTAAAAAAAAAAGTACAAACGATAATTATTGAGCCCTAAAATATATTGTTCCAGCTATTATTTATTAAGTCGATATAGTAATTATCGTGACAGGTCTAGACCCAACAGAGAAGTTACAACCTTTAAAATGATGGAATATTGCTCTTGGTGGACTAGTTGCTTTGTTTTGTTAGATGGTATTTTAGTTTTATCAATCTGAGCGGTCAATCAGTGGCCAAACTTCAGATGATTCTGGTCTAGTACTTTATTTTGTTTATTCCTTTAAAAAAAAAAAAAAAATTATTAGTCTTTACTGTTTCTAGATGTGCTGACCCCAGCCATTGCAAACACATACGTTATAAATTGATAAGGCTGCAACAAATTAATGAATTAATTACTTAAATAATCGAGTGATCATGTCTATACCCTGACTCTTAAACATGCTGAAAAAAGAGGTTTTATGACTCAGGCAGATCAGGAATGACACAAAAACACACAGGAAACATGTACATTGTGTGTTTTTGATTAAAATCCTTGTTCATCTATAAATGTTCTCCTCCAGGACGTCCTCAAATGCCTTCACTTCAACTTCATTCGGGTAAAATTGAGTAAAAAAAACCTAGACTAATCGATTACCAAAACAATCGTTAGTTGCAGCCCTACATATTGATTTTCTATTTTGAATGGTCTTTGGTTTCAGCAGCGTTCCATGTTTCACAGACCAACAAAAAGACTGACACGATACATGTTTCTAGATCACATGTACTTTTGACATTAAACCTCTGAATTGCCTCACAGAAATGCACCATATGCGCTGTTTATCTCATGCTTTATCCTGACTTTGCCTTTCCCGACTATCTGTTGTTCTTGTTCTCCCTCCTCTGTTTCTGGCGTCTACCCCTCCTCGACTCCTCCCCCTGCTTCTCTTTCATCATTCCTTTTGAAAAGCCTCTAGTTTCTGACGATGATGGCTGCCAAGAATTTTCCATCACTGACATAATTTAGCTGTTGCTGTTTCATTCAATCTTCTGCAGGTTGCTTTTGGTGGAAATAGACTGAATCTCTTTGAACAGATAAAAAGACCTCAAAATAAATGTTTCAGGGCGCTTGGTAAAAGTAACCTCTTCTGGTATGGATTCCACTTGTCGCAAACTTTAATTTAAACGTTGCAAAGATTCAATTTGCCATCTTTGTTTTGGGTCATTGGTGCCAGTCTACATCCACGTGTGCGCACAGATTGCATTGAGGAAAGTTGGTGAGTGACAGCCAGCCAAGAAGAAAGGCGGCACAAAGAGAGCCGTAATAGTCCAAACTCAAGTCCGTAACCTTCAGTTGAAAGCTGTAGTCTGGGAAAAGGGACAGAGTATATTATGGGCAGCACAAAAGTCTTTTACAGAGATAGAGTTCAATTTCTCTTCAGGCGCTGTTGAGAGATGTGGTCAACTTGACTGTGTTATCCACCCATTTTTTCCATAAACTACATAGCTGCACTCGCGTTCTAGGATTTGATGTCATCATTTCAGGTGCAAGGTAGGGAGATTCACTGTTTTTGAAAGAAACGTCCAACTGTATGATCCACAAATGTTCAATCTTATCATTAGTTTGGGATTGGCTCCACAAACTTGCCGTATTATTCACACGTCTTGAAGTCCTCTCCACTGACGACAAGCACGTCTTTGGGAGTGAATAATGGGCAAACTTTTCTGCTGACAAAGAAGACACTGAACTTCGTCACAGTCTTGCAAATGGGGTTGTCAAAAGTATTAAAAAAAAACATGCTATGATCTATCTGAGCATTTAAATAACTATCTTCTAGGTAAGTCAGAATGTTCTACAATGTTGGGATGTTACAATGTCAAATTTTAGTGTTAAAATTATTATCTGAAGAAACGTCACCATTTCACAATTATTCACGATGAGTCTTGGCACAAAGAGCAAACAATTACAAAACTCCATTGTCTACAGTAATAGATGACCCTTCCATGTGACCACCTTCAAGACAATAAATGAATGAAAATGCAAGCTATATTTTTTCCATTGAAGTTATATTTATAGTGATTGTTTGTTTGAGTAACCTTTATTCTCCTGCAATCCAGACACCATTGCTCAGAAAATGCCAGTTTTCCTCGACTAGATCTAATACTTTAGATCAATATTGAGATTTAAAACGTCCAAAATATAAAATAATGATCTTATGCAGTCATAGATTATAACTATGAACCATGCAACAGTCTGATAAGTATCCGTTAATGTGACAGAAATTGCTAGATACAAAAACAATTGGATTCACTTTTTTGCAGAATAGATTCAATGACTTATTTTTGCATCCAAATATTATTATATTTTTAGTTCTTACCTTTATATTGACCTTGTGACCTTACAGATTCATCTTAACATCCTCACACCTCATTATACTAAAATACTTGAATGTTTTCACCTACGGTTAGCTTGATAGATGTTTGTACAAAGAGAATAAAGCAGGTAATAATAATTTAAAAATCCAGCCATGGCACCGACATTAAGGCGGATGGCAGTGGGCATTATAACCGCCCCTGTGGTTAAAATAACAGTACATGTACCAAGTCTTCAGGAGAAGCTCACGTCCCAATCACGACGTACAGCACTTACTCTACTTAATATTCTACATTCTGTTCCCCCGTTATGGCCCGACATAATCACGGCTGGTAACGAGCTCCTTCATTTAGCTAATTAATGCACCAACGAGAATTAGCAGTGCACATATTCTGACTGGTATAATAAGTATATCCCATATCCTGTAATTTCTGTTTCTTTATGGAAATTTCCTAATTAAAATCTGGGATACATTACTGGAAGATAAATTATATTGCTCATGGGACATAACATGACACTTCTGGTTTAGAAATGACAGACGTGAGATGACGGCGACATAACAAATGAGGATGTAGTGCAGGATTCTGGCCCAGCGGCAGGTGCTTTGACGCTACTCCTGTCAACACAACCGCCCCAGGCACAAACTGAAGCTCGCAGGACGCCTCCATCACACCGGGATCAGCAGACAGACAAAATCATCTCCACTGACAGAGGCGCGCTAAAATGTCAACATGGTCAGGTCAGGTGGACAACCGCAGCAGCTTCTTCTTCTATATGAAATCATGGTGGGTCACATCATTTCTTTGTATTCACTTTATTCTTACCGATCCAAGTAAAAGGGAAGAAACAGGGAAATGCACTCTGTGTGATTCTGAACACCATAAAGCAACAAGTTTTGTTTGGGGCTTATATTTTGAAGAGAGAGAGAGAGAATAGCAAAAGATAATTCAAATATGTCAGCAGGACAAAAGTTGTAAAGGTGAAATGTGTTACTGCTCATCCGTGTAGTTGCAATTTTAACTGACACAATTAGCAAACCGTAAAGGCTGAAAATTATTTAAGCGCAATAATTTCCTCCACAAACAGCAAAACATACAAACATATTTAGAAAGTTCATTCTGTCTTCTTGTAATTATTAACTTGTGAGATTCTTCTAATAAGACAGTTTGTAAATAGCTATAAGCTAATTTTCCTGATGTTTCGGCGGGAGGACTTCTGCCTTCGTCAGAGGTGACGTCTGATGGATGCGACGCCTGATGGATGTGACGTGTCTCTTATTAGATGTTCCCAGGCGTGGTCAGCTTGACAGCTCTATCAAACTGACCACGCCTGGCCTAGCATGGTCTCTGGAGAAGTGAGTTCCATGTGTGAGCCATTTCAACAGCCTCTCGTATCCATCTTTTGTACTTGTGTTCCTCAGTTCCAACTATTTTTGCGCTGTCCCAGTCCATGACATGGTTTTCTCTTTTGCAGCGGTCAGATATTGCAGATTTGAGATTTTTCTGTGTTGCCTTTTCTTTTTCTGATCTTGTTAGTCATCCTTGTGTTTCCCTTTCACTCTTTCTGGAGAGTTTTTTTTGGAGCTTTTACCCTGGCTCACACATGGGACTCACTTCTCCAGGGACCACCAGGGGGCAGGCGTGGTCAGTTTGATAGAGCTGTCTAGGGAACATCTGATAAGAGACACGTCACATCCATCAGACGTCACCTTTGACAAAGGCGGAAGTCCTTCCACCAAAACATGTCAGGAAAATGAGCTGATAGCGATTTACAAACTGTCTTATTAGAAGAATCCCACAAGTTACTAAAACATATTGTTTTATTCTGCATAAAAACTGCTAACTCTGTAGTTTAGCCCTACCGATATTTTCGGATAATTTTAACCCCATCTAGATTTTTTATTTTATTTTTTATTTCATCGCTATAAAACTTTCATGGCTGGTCCAAAACATCACTCAACATACAATTTATGCAAAATTTTTAAATAGTAGTAATAGTATTTTTTCCTGATATGAAAAAGTATATTGCACTTTAACCAAATGTGCATAGCTCAATGAAGAGAGCTCGAGGGGTAGTTTTGTTAAAATATGTTGACATGACAAAAAGTGCCAAAAACGTGACTGAAATCAACCAAAACGCAACTAAATTGTGTGTAGCACAATGCGCCATCTACTGCCTGCATACACTCAGCGTCAGGGCAGACAGCAGAGAAACAGCGCTCAAGAGCATGTTTAAAGGACTAAAACAACTTGAAAAAGGCATAATATTTTTCCTTTAAATGAAACCTCAGCCTCATCTCATACTCATACTTTCGGTTTCATTACAAGCCTATAGATTTAACTCTGGTGAAGCCTATGACCCACGCTGCACCCCCATCTGAGTCCGTGTGGATATCGCTGTCATGCGGCACAGGAGAGCCAAAACAACGGCGGCGAGGCGTGCACGTGCCGCACACACGCTGCACAAACGTGTTTCTGCACACACGTGTTTCTGCGCGCACACACCAGGCCGCGATCAGAGCTCAGGAAAGGTAATCATCAGGATTGTCCCCCTTTATAGGAATAACAATAGGGCACATATGAAGAGCAGTGATGGATAAAGAAATGTGGCAGATAACAGAAAAGCCTCCCGGTTTGATCCCTACGCTTTACATTGTATTTTTAATCGTAATGTAGCCAACACTTCTGTCTAAAATGTTTTTATTAGTTTGGACTAAATACATAACACACATATTCTTTTATATGCTATATATAGGATTCAATAAGAGAATAGTTAAGTAATCTAAAGGATAAGCAAAATTATCAATAGCACTGGTATTAATAAAATCTTATGAATACCCATAGTCAGGAGTATCTGTTGTTAGGTCCACTGAACTGCTCTACCGTGTGAACTGTCACCTGAGTTATATTTAGCGTAATAATTGAAGCCCCTTATGGCTCATCTAAGTCCTACACTCTGATTAGCCATACTGTTTCCTTTGTGTAGATGCAAAGACAGGTTTTATCATAGACCTCCATTTCTGTCCATTTCTGCTTTTTCCTGTCAAATGTTGCCTCTCAGAGAAAGACAATCAGAGAAAAATCAGAGAAACAGAAAAGCTACAGCTCCTTGGTGGAGATGTTGTTCCTGAGTGCCATGCATAACTACTTTCCTGCAGTTTGTCTCACATTTGTTCACTTGATTAAGTTATCAATGATTACTGTAAATCTCGATCCATTACGCTGAAATACAAAACTTGTTAATGCTATTACACTGTCCGCAAAGTACTCAGCAAGTCTTCTAGGCTCATGATGGGTTCCTAATGCACATTAACGTAAAACAGATTTTCTGCTTCACTTAAACTGCACAAATTGCCTTTTTCTTGGCAACAGTGACTTTCTTTACTGCTGTGGCGATCAATTTTGTTGAAGGGATAAGGCATCTACATATAGATGTAGAAATCAATAGGTGTATGTTCAACCATTACAGCCATCAAATTATTTTTCCTTTATGGAAGCACCATTTCAGAATTCATCCACTTAAACTAAAAAAGAAAAAAGGGACACAACAAAGCATGTTACTTCAAACATTTTCTTCAGTCCATTGTTCTGTCCCCCTCTCCAGCTTAAAACACCCCGAGGTCCAGGTAAATGCCCTATAAGAAACACAAAAGTCTACTATCCAGCAGGAGCCCAAAGGCATGGGATAATCACAAGAGTCTTTGAAGAGCATTTGTGTGTGCGGTAGCAGGATGTTGGGGGGGGGGCGCTAAACAGCCGCTGGGCCCCTCAAAGCTGCTACAGGCCTCAGTTGGCGAAGAGCAACAGTGGGTGGTAAACTCACATGCGTCCCCGATAATCTTCCAAAGCAAAGGCAATGTCTGAGGAGAAGGAGAGCGCGATGCAGGAGTATTTTACAGTTCACTCGAAGATTTAGCACATCAATGGTATTCAAATCCAGTTCAGGGCCAGGACTCTGCTGTTGTGTTTGTGGGAGCTTATTTTGACGCACATGGGTGTACACATAATGACAATGACAGCCTTTAGGAAGGTGTTTCCAGACGTACGGGAACACTGCTGTAAACAAAGTCAGAATTGAATACTGTATATACTGGATATGATAATGCACTGATAAAATAATGACAAGGGCTTTCTATGGCCAGTTTGAAGCCATCTCAAAGGCCATACAGAGCTGTATTACATCATTTGAAAGTACAGTTTATGGGGTTAAATAGTCTTTCTGTTACAAATGTATTGTTGCAACTTGAGAGTTATTTTGAGACTTTGTGAAAATATCATCTTAAACGGCCTTAGTCGCTTCCATAATTGTGACAAAACACTTTGCCAGTGATGTTGCACTGCAAAATGCTTTTAATGTTGTCCATTGCACTTCGTAACAATATCTAAATGCAAATAAAACTCAATAAAAGTCAATGCCATTCACAAAGACAAAGCGTACTCCACAGAAAATTTCTTCAATCGTCACTCTTCAAGGAACAGAAACAGAAAATAGTAATATGTGAATATTTGGGTATTTTAAGTGGTGACAATCTGAGATTTAAAGCACACGTTGAACATTTCATTAGAAAATTAAGGCTGGAAATGGGATTTTACTTCAGAAACAATTTAATTTCTGAAAAAAAAAAAAGAAAAAAAAAAGGAACACTGTTTTACTCATCTTGCATCATAGGAACCTTTTTTCATGTATATGAATGCCCCAGCCCAAGTACTAAAACCACTCTCCTGCCTTTACTGTTCCCCCCTCCATATCTCTGTGCGTAGATTCAACAAAGAACAGATGGACAGCATTCTGTGTGATCTCAGTGGTACCTAAAATCAATTAGAACTCAGCCTCAATCCAGACCATTTATTGATGTTTACTAAAATCTACTCATTAAATGGTTGTTTATACAGTCCCAATCAAAAGTTTAATAACCAGTTGAATAAATGGCAAAAGTTCACTTTTTTGTTTTGCATGGTTGGATCTTAACAAGGTTCCAAGTGGAGCTTCAATATGCAACAAGAAATAGGAGTGAGACCAAAAAAAAAAAAAAGGTTTAACTGAAGATTCAATTAAAAACAATTACACTTTAAAAAGGCTGTTCTGCAGCTGATAAAAACCCAAATCTGTCCAAAAATGTAAATTCAACATAAATTTCTGTCAGGTATTCACACTGTCATGACGTTTTGATGGAAAAGGCAAAACATTCTTTTTGAACATTGGTCGGGTTGTTCAGTTGCATAATCAGGGCCTCTCAACACATCATCGCTGCTGAGGTGGGACGCAGTAAGACAGTCATTTGGAATTTCTTAAAAGATCCTGAGGGTTATGGGACAAAAAAGTCAAGTGGAAGACCCAAAAAAATTACACCAGCACCGAGTCAGAGGATGTGATTGGCTGTCAGTCAAGACACTGGACGAACCTCAACCAAACTAAGGCTGTTACCGGTGCTGACTGCAGCCCAATAACCATCAGACAACATCTGCCACTGAAGGGATTCAAAAAACGACTTCAAAGGCCTCGTCTCCTTGAACGTCACAGAACTGCTGCTTGGACTTTACAAGAGAACACCAAACATGTGACACCGAAAGGTGGAAGAAAGATTTATTCTCTGATGAGAAAAAATGTAACCTTGATGGTAGGGCTTTTTCTTTTATTGAACTTTATAACATTAACTTGAATGTTAAATTATTAAAAAATAAAGATAAAACAAGCCTAATAAACTGCTTTTGTTTGGTACCTATTATTTATTACAAATGGAACATGGCATTACAAGACAATAAAGAACAATGCAGTTTTGAAAAATTATGACATTTTCAAGAAACAAAAGAATGCTGTGTTAAAATAAAAAGCTTAACAAGCTGGAACTTCTCAGTTAGTGCAGTTATTCTGTATTTCAAGTGTCACTTTTTCTATGGTTCATTATAAAGCCTTGGAATCACTGCTTCACTTCTGTGTGTGCGTGATGGTACGGTCTACCTTGGTTCTACTGTGCGGAGAAGTCGTTTAATCCAGAATAATAACATCACTCTTTTGGACCATCCTGCGTGTTTCCCTGATCTAATTCTAATTGAGAACTTTTGGGTATGGATGGCAAGGGAAGTTTATAAAAATGGACTTCAGTTCCTTCATGAGGCCGTCTTCACCACTTGGAAAAATGTTCCCACTCACCTTCTGGAAACATTTGCATCTCAGATGTCGCAACCAATTTTTCAAGTGATCAACAATAACAAGTTCATGTTTGAGACTATGATTTCTGTTTTGAGGGGATTTTGGGGTTGTTTTTTTGAGGTGTGGTCCTAATCAGCTGCAGAACAGCCTATTTCAGTTTAATTGTTTATTAAAAAATTTTTTTTGTCTCACTCCCATTTCTTGTTGCTTATTGACGCTCTACTTGGAAAATTGTTAAGATCCAATCATGAAAAATGTGACTTTTGCCATTTATTCAACTGCTCTTAAACTTTTGATCGGGACTGTATCTATATATAAGATCACTGTTTTTGATAATAGTTATGATATATATTTATAGTTCTTGTTTTATACCTGCCATCACTGGGGAGTGACATCAGAAGAAAGCAGCAAGGGTAGTGCAGAGGAAAAGCAGAGATTAAAACTATGATTTAAACAGAATATTGCTTTCACTATGCCAACATCAAGTAAAATACGACATGAGGAATGTCATGGGGCTCAAACAAAAACTAACCCGGAGGTATAGCAGCGACGGCACCGTCAAGTAGTAGGATAAACACTGAAGGAGTGGCTGCCTTGTGTTTTGTATACTTTATCTCAAATCACCTTGTACCCAAAACATTACAGCTAAAATTGTAGAGTAATATATGTCCAAGCAAAAGAACTCCAAACATAAGGAAGAAAAGGAAGGGCATTTTAGGCACAGTGTTAGATTAGATTAAATTAGATTAGCCTTTTTGCATTTGACCCACCCTTCAGTACCGCTGGGGCAACCTGTCAGGAGCAGGGCTATAAACAGTCACCACAAGTAAATTGGATGTTTTAGAATAATTTTGTCCTTGTGATGTTATGGACAACCGTAAAAGCTCAAAAGGAGCTGTATTCCAAAAAAGTAAAATTTGTTTTGTAATTGTATCGTTGGTTTTATGGTGATATCCATTGCATTGATCTAAAAATGTATCGTTACACCCTTACTGATTAGACCTTCTATATCCATTCAATCTCAAAATGATAGCTCTCTCCCTACAACATTCATCCCGTCCCACCTCTGGACAGAGAGGGCTTGTATGGGACCCTCTACTTACCAGCTCATGGTGACCTTGACAGAGGAGGTGAGGTAACGCCATAAACAGACAGCTTTATTTTAAATCCCATGTCCGGACCACAAGGAACCTCTGAGAGCAAGCTGTGGATCACAACAGATCAATCACGTCTCCATCACAAAGCAACAAGGAGCAGTGAAGGTGTTTATGGCCCAAACAAGAGAGTGGAGTGAGCCCGGGGGGATTGGACTTCAGACACCAGCCCTCGCCCCTGTCGGCTGACGACATGCTCTGACTGACAATGACAAATGAGTTCACAAAGTCTACAAGTCGGAAAAACAAACATCTGACCAAAGTGCCCCCAAAAGTGGACACAACAGGTTTTATGAGCTCAACAAAACTAAATAAGTGTAAATGGCTCAACTTTAACATTATCAATTTAAATAACATGCAAAAAAAGGACAGTGTCATAGCTGAGCGGTTTATCACTTCGGATTGAATGTCAAGAAATATGCCACATTTGTTGCAAGAGCGCGAAACATCCACAGAGATGCCTTACTGAAAACAATAAATACGAAAGAGCCATGGACACCTGATAAGCTGCTGTGTGACGAATGGCAAATACATTTATTACACTGTAGTCTGAATACTTTGGGAAGGATGCCAAACCCCAGCAAACCCCACTCTTTAATTCAACACATTCTTGTTCCTGTATTAATCTTTATCACGGATGAGGCCGTACACCCACTGAGGTCTATTTTGAAAAGCAAACCAGACACTTGAACAGAGCTAACCTTTTGTGTCTACCGCAGTAATTACCACCTATAGCAGCATTAAGTGATTATAATGTAGCCTGCATTTTGACAGTTTTGACAGCTATGCCTAGTCTATTTTTATCTTACAGATCCCATAAAGTAATATTCCACTCTGAAACAAGCAACATAATTGGTCCATGGCACTCCTTGCCAGTCCCCCAGGGTCCAATTAATGCAATGAGTCCATGTGAGAAGTAATATGCAGTCTCTTATGGATGGGAAAGGACAGCAGAATAATGTGCACTCCTATACAGTGAGCGAGGTCACTTTACAATGAGAATCCTACGACCTTAGAATCTTCCATTATGTTGTGAAAAAGACCGTAAATAATGATAAATGGGCTATAGCAAAAAGGTTTTATGGATGACTGACATCTATAAAATGGAAAGACTAACTTTTGCTTTGCTTTGTTTATTTTGTTTTTGTTTCTAATATATTAAACCGATTATTAAAAGATGTATTTGTTTTTGTTTCCCTGTAATAGTCACAACCAAACTATGTTCCAAACAGAACCTCAAGCAAAACTATTCTTAACAGTGTAAAGGCCTGGGGCGACAAATGGCAATCATTTGTCTCCTGGGACTGGGGCAACGTACTAAAGCATGGGCCCTTTCCTAAATAAATCTTTGGGGCAGCAGATCTGGCCGTGTGCTTCAGGCCATGTCAGTCAGGACAGGTGTTGTAATCTGCTTCATAAAAATATGGCAGCTATCAAGTGGGATACAGGTTACAATTTGTTATATAAAGACGGTTTGCATGTGCGTCAAAGATGCAACACATTAAAAAGCTTAACGTCACTTATATACATAGACGTGGCTGCTTTAAAAAACAGCACAACAAATTACACAAATATAAAGAGAGTACAGTTTTTCGATTTGCAGTCAATGAACTAAACTTCATCCCATACTTGGGCTGTCGGGAGCAATCATCTTACTTATTAGTTTTTCTGAACTTTGACGTTAATCCAAAGACGACTAGACAGGCTTCACCCACTGTCAGTTTGTTAATGCAAACTTAAGCACCCAAGTAATGAGCCTTAAATCTGTTTGGTCACATGTGGGATGTCATTTTTATATGCACACAGAAAATCACATTAGCACTGAATCTGACACAAACTGTAGCTATTTTAATTCCAATACTAGCAACACCAAGGAAGGAATGCATTTAAAAAGAACTTATCAAGGGAAATTAGATAGGAAATAATATAGAACTACTGTGAAAATTGCCCAGCTGAAAAACTATGGAATTCAGACTTCGGGAGTGTTTGTGCAATCAATGTAGGGTTGTATTACTTTAGTTGTTTAGATGGTTAGTCTATTTTCTCTTAATCAACCAAAATTGTCTGAGGCCCAAAGTCACTGGGATAGGCAACCAACATTGTGATTAGTTGACTGATTTGTTTATTAGTATTATAAAGGATTTTGAAGCACAACGGCAGAAAGAAAGAAAAAGGCTTGGAGTGAGTTAGCCAAGGTTTTGAAATTAAATCTAGAGTTTATGCTGCCTTTTTACATATTCGTTTTGAGAGATTTAGTCAACTATTTGATGCATAGATCATATTTTAGTCAACAAAGTGGCCTATGCCCAGACCAGGTACTAATTGATACTGAAACTAGGATCCACGCCAGATAATAGAGATCTATACTACATTCCAAAAAGGTAGAATCTGTCGTTTATGAATGGTCATTATTAGGGATGCACCGATACCAGTATCGGGTATCGGCTCGATACCAGGTGCTAGTACTCGTACTCGTACTCGCTGAAGAGCACCCAATACCGGTGCTCGATACCTCCTATGGTCATTTACGGCAGCTCACTCAGCAGACGCTCACTCACGGCGCGTCTCATGCTGTCGTGACGTCGTTGCAGCTGCAGTCGGAGGGCGGCTGGAGCGAAAAGCTCGGAGCTGAGAAATCAGCCGTGTGGCAGGTTTTCAAAGTGAACGAGACTGACTAAAGTCATGTTTCCATTAGCGTGGTACAGTGCGGAGCGGGACTGAACAAAAGTGAACCGTAACGCCCCGTTTGAGAGTCCGAAGGGGCCGCGTAGCTCCCAGAGGGTGCAGGCCAGTTTATGATTGGACGAGAGAGAAGAAAAGAGAACACAGACACAGGTGAGAACGAAACTGCAGGAAGAAAATATAAAGGCAAAATAATCATTCCTCACCAAACGACAGAGTTAGCAAGACAAGGCGAGCACACTTAGCATCAGCTGTTTCCTGTTTACGACGGCACTTGCATTTAGACCCAAATAAATATTTTTTTCAGTGCGTATGGCAGCCAACACTATTCAGACCTAACAGATTTCATATAGAGATGTTAAAACGTGGCAGGTGCAGAAAAGTGAAATAAAAGCAAAAGAAGCTGCAAAGCTGTTAAAGTTGACTCTTGAATTAAATAATTATTGCTTACTTTAGTAAAATTAAAGAAAAAAGCATTTTCAAATGTAACTAAGTGGAGTTTGAATTTTTAAGAACGGTATTGGTACTCGGTATCAGCGAATACTCAAAATTAAGTATTCGTATTCGTACTCGTTTGGAAAAAAGTGGTATCAGTGCATCCCTAGTCATTATTGTAAGAAAATTGTGATAATTTTTCCTTCCCTTACATTTCTCAGTTTAACAGTGCCTCTCATGAGTCATATGTACGCGATCATTTTTGTATTATGCCAATATTTCTATTATCATACAATGTTACTTTTGGAATCATACCATGTTGACTTTTCGTGTTGCCCAGGCATTGATGGTAAATAAACTTCTCCTCCTTGAGACATCCAGTTGGTCTTGAGGTTTATACTTCCATCCTTTCTTGGACAATCTGAAAACCTCTACAACTGTTATCTTTATCAGAACTAGAATTGGACCACTTGATTCTTATTTTGTAATGAAAATGACATTGTATTGTGTTTTTAATCATTATTGTGGTATCAAAATCGATGAGATCAAACCTTTCCCTTGGTATCGAAATATAGTCTGAAATTTTAGTATTGTAACAACAGAACCTCTGTACCCTCTTTATCATATTAAAATACATCTAGCGGATCCATATGGAACAATGTACACTAAACATGGCAGAACAAATTGGAGCATCCCTGCATTTGGCTATGAATAACAGAGAAGCTGGTGGACAAAATGCACAAGAACTCCTTCATCACCACTGCCATAACCTTGTCTAATTATTCAGTCATTAGTCTGAAGTCTGAATCTATTTTATGTTAAGCTTTGTGGCCTCACCCTTGACGGAACTCAAGTTCATGTAAACAGACACTAAATGGGTGACTCCACATATAAACTATCCTTTTACTAATAGCGGTTTAATGACAGTGTCCTCCTATTCACAACACAGTTCAATTCAGTTCAAGGGACATTTGACAAAGTGCAAATGAATCTAATAGCAAAAATCCTGATGACATTATTCAGACTAAATTATGTCAATCCACCAGAAATGTGCTAAAATATGCCCGTAAAAGTAAGAGTAAAGTTTGTAAAGAAAACAAAAAGTGACTGCACAGTCAAATTAAACACAAAAGTGTAGAAAATATTACTTTATACCCTAGTTTGTAAGCTTGATTCCCTAGTTTGAAAGATTGCATGTTTCTTTATTTACCTCTTATATATCTCTCAAACTCTAATTGCAATGAATGCAGTTACATCCTTCTCTGTGGTTGTTATGTATATTTATTTTATTTTATGCAGCCTCTGGGTTTTCATCCACTTCCTGCTTTAAGAAGTGCCCTGACAGTAAATGTGTCAGGCATTTCTGTTCTTGACAACTTTATGCGGCTTACTGCCTGCAAGCGCCTTTCCTGGGCCCAGCCGGAGGAGCGTAGCCGTGGGCCTGAGCTGTGAGCAGACCCCCCTCTTGTGTTATAATGCACATGCCAAAAAACACTGGTGGATTTTATGAGACAATGAGTGACAGAGGGAGGATTTCATGTAGGTCACATTGCCTGTGTAAGGAAGAAAAGCTCCCTTCAAATGATGACATATGACTGTGAATCTATGCTGGGGCGGCTCAATCTTACACAACAATGTTTCATGGTAGTTGAGAATATATGCTGATTCCGGCACTGTTCACTATGTCAAATAAACTAAGCTAAACTCTGCTAAACAAGGAGATGTTTTCTGAGAAGGCTCTAGTGTTACTCACGTGGGGTTATGAGTCGCCCAAACAGCCCTGATTTTTCATAGTTTGGAGGCTAACACTAAATCTCCCATTGAAAATGCATTAGAGCCAACGTATGGGACTGTACCGGCATTTAAAATGCAGAAGTTCTGTTTACAAACACTGGGTGGGTCTATATCCTTAATTAATAATGAATGAATAAGTTATCTCAGACCATACATGAAATGTGCAGATTTGGTACAGAAGTCAGCACACTTGTGTGTGAGAGAGAGTGAGACACGTTTTGAGATCTCCCGAGTGTAGACATATCACAGTGTGTCAAATTTCCACTGCACTGGCACCTCTCTAATGTGTTGTGGTTCAGGACGGTGCTCTGGGCACACGGACGGGCAGGACTGCACTCTAAGAGTAGAGGCCAAAAAAGGGTGAGAGAGGCAAACTTGCATATAAAATTACTGACCAGGATTTATTTACCATATTGAACGTGTTCATTACAACTGTATACACACGTTGAGTTTGAATCCTTCACGGTCCATGCATGAGTCCTAAATTTGCAGTTTGACTCAATTAAATGTTGTGACAAACTGTGACAAAGGCAGATGCTGAGACTGAGACACACTTCATTCTTGTGTCAAACATGTTCAATGACATCACACATAACAAATCTACTGCTATAGACAGCACCCCGGTCACCTTCTGTGGCCCTCCGCACTGCACTGCTCTGACAGCTCAGCTCAACTTACATAGACTCATAAAGAGATTTCTATAAATATCACATCAAGGAACAAAGCAGAGCACAGATGAGTTTACGTGCTTATAGTCCCTGTGTTAACATCATATGCAAGCAGCGAAGGCTTTAGTCAATAAATCAAAGTATGAAAAATGTGAATATATTTTTGCTAATTAATTAATAAACTTCATATAGTTTATGCCTGAGCCAGAGCATCCTTCAAGTCAGTAATGAAACCTAGCACCAGCGCTGGGGCCACCTGATATCTGACACACTGCTGCGGATTCCCATTACCGCTCTGCTAAGTGAAGGAAACAGGCACTCAGAGCTAAACTCCAGATGGGACAGACGGGGATGTCATGCAAAAGAGGGGCTCCACAAGCACAGCACATGTCTGATGTGGATAGTTCACTCAGGAGTCGTGCCATGTCTCCAGGCATTGCCCACAGAGTCCAGACTGTACTGTAATGCTATAATTATTCTAGAATACGAATAGAAATAGAAAAGAAAACAGAGAAACAGAGTACAACATGTTATTAAAATTGTTCAGCAAATCTAAATATGGAACTTACTGAGTTGTTATGTGACGATGTCTATACACACAAACGTCTTCACTCAACTATAATTGCACATTTTTCCTTCCACTTTGTAGATCAGCTGATTTAATATGCCTAATAGCAGTTCAGTTGTTGGGAATCCATGTGTTTTGCTTGAACATCCCAGAATGCACCAGCTTCAAAATCTTTTCATCCTTTTGGGCTTCAGCTTCACTGTCCCCAGCACTGGTCTCATTTATTGATTTAAACTATATGCTGACTCAGTCTTCTGTCACTTCCACTAAAAGTCTATTATTCAAAACCGAATTCCCTTGTGTCATTTCGTCTCCCTGTTGTCTATTGAGTTATCGTCCTTCATAACTGCTCTTCTGTATCCGTGACAAGGCCTAAACTCGTAAACACAGGAGTGAAGGAGTGATAATGTAATCTGGCGAGGCTCCGGAGGGTAGATCCACTCACCACTTATACCCCAGGCACTTTCTATTAGCACAGTCAACAGTTCGCTGCTCCATCAGGACGCAGCGAGGAGGAAGCAAAGTGCTCTCAGAGTGCTGCACTGGCAAAGGTTGTAGCTGACGCTCGGATGCTAAAGAGGTGTCATTTCAATTAACAGTAAGTCTCGCTCATCTTAAAGCTGGTAGCATGAGAATTGTCTTTTTCATTTTTAATTTACATTTTAAAAATACATGACACCAGATAAATGTACACAAAAAGCAGCCCGTTGACAGAAGGCTTCTACATAGAGAATATTTAGAAATAAAGTGCAAGAGTATGACGTAAGAACTTATTTATATATATCTTGTCTTTGCCACAGACTCACAATAAGGAAGACGGTTTTCCAGCCGTGCAGGTCAACCAGTCATTTTGGTGTTTTCACTTTAATCTACTTTAAGGGTTGTTAATCATATATGCAGATTTATCTGAGTGTTTAAATTTGAACATTATCTACTGCCTCATAGTTCTCAGTCGTCAAGACAATTTTAACAGTAAATCAATAAATGTAACTTGGGCTCTGTGATATGGCAAAAAACAAAGAAGACAGACTTTAAATGTTTGCTATTTAACCCAAATATTACTCCAAAGTCTGAGCTCTGTTCCAAACAACGGGCTTTTACTGTCAGAGGATTGGCTTTAGATCTTTCACTTAAAAATGCGCCAAGCTTGTCATTGAAAATCTAAAACGACTGGATCTCAATTAGATTCAAGTTTGATTAATTGCACAGACTTGTGTGTAACTCAATTAAGTGAATCAATTAAATACACGCGTGTGGGCTGGCCAGCGCTGGACACTCTCAGGCTGACAAAGGAATTATTTGTCTGCTCCCTCCATATCTTCTCTATGTGCACATACTCAAAAAAGACGGCTTACAGTATTCTCTCAAGACTAGACAGGTCAAAATAAATCAATGCTGAAAAGTTTGGAAATGGGATTTATTTGTAACTGTTTTTAGGTAATAAGTACATGTGATTGTCTAAATGTGAGTCGATGTTATCGCTGATCTGAGCTGACGTGAAAAAGTAAAGGAGCAATCATCTACAAACATTGTGTTATCAGTGTTAGTCTAACAAAAATAGAAATGAAACTGGAAAATAGTAAAAGTTGCATTGTACTGATTGTGCTGGTGTCGGCTGGAGCTCTCGGTGGGACTTCTAGTGTTATTTATCTACTGCTGTGGTGCATTGGATATTTCTCCTAATTTTGTGCTCACTTAGTAAATCATGGGTGCGTAATGGGGCAGAAGACAACGCCTGTCCCACTTCTCCTCACTCGATGTACAGCTCTACAGCACATTGCAGGATCATTAATATGTGAAGTAGATCAGTCAATGAAGAAAGAAGATGGTAATAGTAATAACGCATACTGTGATAATGCAGGGAATGGCAGGTCCAGCTGTGGCCTGGATACAAGGACTGGCCTAATCTGATTGCTAAATGTAGGCTGTAAGACAAGTTGGCTGTGGTTTAAAAGAATGATGACACAAACACAAATAGTCCATTAAATGGGACACCAACTGTCAGAGGATTTGATGTCATCCAGAGAATTCACTCACTCACAGTGTAAACATGGATTTGACAATACATTTGATAATACATAGTCATTTGCAATTTACTATCTAGCAACGGTAAATTTTCTGTATATAGTCTATTTTATTCTATTTTATTTCATTCTTAATTTTATGCATGGCTTCTTTTATATATTTTGCTATTATTTTATTCATTGTTATATGGTGCACCTTACGTCAAAGCAAGTTCCTATGTTTTTGAATTTTGACCATGGCAATAAACCTTTTCTGATTCTGATATATTCCCACTTAACAAGAAGTGTAGATCTACTTCATGATAATCATTAAAATAAATGCAATATCTAGTTGATAATTTGTGAATTAACTAAAGAATAAGAATTGTAATTTATTGAGACGTGTCTCCACAGATCAACATTTCGACCCAAATGTTGAACAGTGCATCATACGACACTATAAGCCTATAAGAGTAAGAGTTCTTCTGCTATGGTGCACCCTCTAGTGCCAAAGTCTGAGCAAAGAGTCAAATTTCAGTTGTGATTATTTAAAGTAGGATTAAATTCTCCTTAAAAGATGAATAAAATGTATATTTTGGTGCAAATTGCAGAACATCACGTTTAGTACGTATGCTAGATGGTATATCTATGCTGAAAAACCTCCGTAGAATCAGACATAAATGAAACAACTGGAGCACAGCCAGTGTCCCCAGCTGATTACTTAATTTCCCATTGCTGACTTATTCACAACTGTACCCCACTACCTCATGGCTTTACTTGTCATAAAGCGTCTAAATCAGAATTATTTAAGTAAGGGGCATTGTACACTGGCATAGTATAAAATGCTATTGCAAGCACAGTAATAATTCAGAAGTGACAAACAAACAAAGCAAATAGCAATAGAAACATAACGTTGCACTATGCCAATAATGATTCATTAGTGTATCTGAAGAAAAATTAACCGCTTTTCTTACTCAATGTCAAGTGCATCTCAGCAGAAAACTGACACAACTTCCCCAACCCTCGATCGCGCCTGTGACGGTGCACACGTGACAGACGCACGTAAACAAACGGTCTTACCTTTGATATGTTCGTTGACCACGCTCTCCAGCCGCTCAAGCCTCTCGATGATCTTCAGCGTCTCGCCTTTACTGTCCTCCTCTAACTTTCTGCTGTCGGCGTCCCCGCGGCTCTCGCTAACTTTGGAAGCCCCGCTGTTGTTGGCCACATAATTGGTCACCCAGCCCACGTAGAGCAGACACACGATGTTGGTCATGCCGCTCAGGATCACACATGTCGACACCAAAGTTTTCGTTCTCCGTGTGCACAGCATCGCGCCGTGCCTCCATGGGCTCGCCTCGCGCTGTGTCCACGCTGCGGCTCCGAGTGCGCTCAAAAGTCCAGTGCGCGTTCACGTACAGCGCCAAGTGCCATGCCCGTTAACTCCGCGAGACTGTCCGAGCAGAGGGTGTCATCCGGAGTGCAGGGGGAGAAGGATCCCGCTGAGCAGCCGGAGAGCCGCGCTGACAGGCTGTGATCCCCCATCCAGCAGCATCCTCAGCGCGCACCGAGCGGCGGGCCAATAGCAGGGGGCGGGGGCGGAGCCTGTTGCGCAAAGCCGACGCAGCTGGAGCACAGTGCAGGGATCAGTGGAAGAACCAGCCTGTCATTTTACAATCATCTTTATCAAGTTTGAAAAATGGTAATGTAACGCTCTGGTAGAATTTTTTAAGGCCTATAAATCTGAATTTTAAAGGCGAATAATAGGTGTAATAATAATAATAATCTCGATAATATAAATGCATTAATAATCTGAACAGCTATTCTATTATATATATATATATATATATATATATATATATATATATATATATATTAAAATTAAGAGGGAAAGAAAAGGTAATTTTGTGGTGATGTGTATATATGTGCGTCTCTAGCCACTCCTTAAGCGGCTCAGGTCCAGGGAGTTTGAGGGTTCAGTATCTTAGCTGTTCCTAACACTGCACTTTTCTGGACTGAGATGTCTGATGTTCCTCCAGGGATCTGCTGTAGACACTCCTCCAGTTTGGGGTCACTGCCCCGAGCGCTCCGATCACCACGAGCACCACTTTGGCCTTTACCTTCCAGGTCTTCTCCAGCTCTTCTCTGAGCCCTTGGTATTTCTCTAGTTTCTCATGTTCCTTTCTCCTGATGTTGCCATCACTTGGTATCGCCACTTCAACCACAACGGCCTTCCTTTGCTCTTTATTCACTGCCACAATGTCTGGTTGGTTTGTCATTACCATTCTGTCAGTCTGTATCTGGAAGTCCCACAGGATCTTCGCTCGGTCATTCTCTACCACCTTTGGAGGTGTTTCCCATTTTGACCTTGGGGGTTCCAGTCCATACTCCGCACAGATGTTTCTGTATATGATCAAACTTTTCTTACCTAATATTAAAGGTTTTGTGTTTTGCTCATTGATTCTGTATAAATCTGCAATGTTTTTTTGTCCTCTGGGTCAGCTTCCAGGCGTTCCAAAAAATGTGCTTTTTGATCACCTAAAAGATGTCCCACTTCCACCGACAACTGCAGAGAATATGCTTTAGAAGTAGCCATCACTGTGAGTTTTTGTCAGTTTTGCGCTCTCCGCAATGCTGTGTACACACTTTTCTGTTGTCCGACATGGTGCACCACCATATGCGCCATACAACGTAGGTGATGATGTTGACTTTATTGAAGCAAAATTTAAAAACAAAATTCAACTTTTAGATCAGTTGCTCTTGTGTTTGTCTACGCATAGACCCCTTAGTTTGATGAACGTATACTCTCAGCTCAGAGTCCACTTCCTCTCACATGGATCTCACTGAAGGCCCCTGGACAACAGACGCTTTCATTTGTCTTTCATCCAATGCTTTTCCAATCACACACTCTGACCCAGACATGGCGCCAAATGAAAACTCTCCACTCAGCCATAGCAGGCTGCAGATTGAGCCCAACTGGTCTGTGGTATAAATAATGCATTAGATGTGAAATATTAAGGCTCTTCTCTCTGCCGCTGTCTAGTTTGACTGTCTGTCTGTCCAAGTGTCAGTGTTTGTCACTGTATTATTCTGTCTAGGAAGAAACTAAAATGTCCTGAACTAAAGTGTCTTAATCCAAAATCTCTGGAGTTCTTTTTTAGTTTTAATACTAAAACTAACCAATGAAGAAAGATGTTTGAGCTTTATTGGTTTTATTGTATGCAATATTGTTTGTAACATTAAGAAGACATTTTGATGCTTAAGGTAGACACAAATTATGCAAGTTTATCAAAATTTGTATATCTCAAATACTTTTAACAAGCTAAAAATAACACAAATGCTAAGCTATTGCACAGCATTTTGTAATTCCACGTACCTGTTTGTATATTAGGCAAGCTAAGTCTTATTATCATTCTAATTTGCATTTAATCGTCCCCTTTGTTCCTTTAAGGGTGGGTTGTTTTCTGCTTTATCCCTCGCCAGCTCCTCATCAATGTATTGTCTGGCCACAACACATTTCTCCACTGTTTTTTATTCTCCCTCTTGGTCGTTGTCCCTTTGTCTCATAGTTTACAGGAACATTTAGGATATTGTCTTACTCCAAGTCCAAACCACTGGAGGCGTTGCTGAGGGATTCTCTCCAGCACATCCTTAATTCCAGTTCTTTTCCATAGCTCCTCCTCGGCACTTGATCCTTTCCTTTCACTCCAGCCATGTATCTACTCATGGCTCTGTCCGAGGACCTCAGCACCTGCTCCAGCCTTGCTGTTGAGTCCATGCCTCCGCTCCGTAGCACAGGACTGGTTCTGCATGCATCGTACCATCTGGCTCTATGTGGAAGCGGCACATTGAAGTTAGTTAGTTAATTGATAAACCCATCAACTCCTTCCACTTTCTCCAGGCCGACTTCACTGTGGCTCTCACTGAAGCTTCCACTCCTGTGTCTCCAAGAAGAATGTGGCCCGAGTAACAGAACTACTGCATGACTTCCCTTTGTGAGGAGAACTATATCAGTTTTGCTCACACAAGAAAGCAAGATTCAGAAAATGCGGTGGTGTATAACAAACTGATAAAAACTGAAATGTACCGTATGGGTGACCTTTAGTTCATTGAAAATACTGTATGGCTTTCTGAATAAAGTGAATAAATACGATTGACATTACCTCCACATGTGATGAAAAAAGCACCACTCGTGCATCTCTGCAAAATGGCTGGTGTTTGTTGCAGTATTTCAAACACAATGTCTTAGCCCGGTCTGATCTGTATAACTCAAAGCTCGTATTGATGTATCATTCAGTAAATCCAAAGGGCTCACAGTGACCCTTTGGTCAAAGTGATGACAGCTGTACTTCTGTTAATGTGCATAATCTTCTGAAACAGGACCCAAGGGAATGAGAGAGTAGTTAATTTGATAAGACTTGAGTGTGTGCCAGATTAAGGCCAGTCATTTGTGGATCTTAAAAAGATCACTTTAAAAGTATTGAATTTAGTAACTTAATTTAACAAAAGTGTTGAAGATTTGAGAACTATAAAAATGTCCTTAGTCCACAACACAGTCCATTGACATTTAAATCTCTGGCATTTACACAATCAATATTATGCTAAAATATTGAGTTTTAAACCAGCAAATGAATGTGTAGGATTTACAAACAAACTTGTGCCTAAACAACAGTATGGATTTAAGCAAATATATGTAAAGTATTCACACATAACCATACACATTTTTGCCAACAATAGATTTAGTGGTATTTAACCCTGATGGAAAATCATTATTTGATTATTTTGAGATTTGAGATAAGACTGGAAGGGCGACCAGCAGCATAAATAGGATCTGCTTAGTTATTTCATATATTGCAACTAGTTCTGACGTTATTCTGGAACAATGTATTCCACCTGTTGGTTACACCACACACTCTGACTCCACACTGTTGCATGTCTAATAATAATAAAACCACACTTGTTGAATCACCTGCTGGGCACATCCATTTTAGTTCACCACAGGAAAAATGTAGGGAGGAAATTACCCAAAGGCACAATCTGGACTGTGCTGTCGCAGAATGGTGAAATTAGCATACAGATTAATACTGTTAGCAAAAAAATTATATAAAATTATATATATATATTTTAAAGTTGCTTATCATTTTTAAGATTTGTGTTTTCCGTTCTTTGTTTACTTTTTAGCTCACTGCACAACAAAAATAAATAATAGTAATATGAAACACAATCTGGTGATTAAACAGACCCTTCTAGCTATCGACCTATCAGCATATGACCGATCTTCTCAAAGAAATAGAGGAAAAATGGGTGGCTAAATCCATTACCGAACGTCTTAACAATCTTGGCCCAGGTCTTGCTTACACCGTAAGCAATTTGGATCTCACAATTCAACTGAAATGGCTGTCTGCGTCTTTATTGCCAAGGTTAAATCACATGTAGATAAAAATGCATATGTTGCGCTGCTGTTTTCATTGACTTTAAAAGTGTGCTTGATACTGTGAATCATGTTAAGCTCCTCTCCACAACAATGCATACAAATACAGGATAGTAAGTCGTGCTATCTTCAGTGTACAGCAGCGTTCCCCAGGGCTCAATTTTAGGCCCCCTTCTATTTTCAATACTTTCAATACAGAGGTATGTGCAATAGGGATCAGTGCAATGTAAAGGTATGTGCAATAGGGATCAGTGCAATGGTAATTTATGTGCAATAGGGATCAGTGCAATGTAAAGGTATGTGCAATAGGGATCAGTGCAATGGTAATTTATGTGCAATAGGGATCAGGGCAATGTAAAGGTATGTGCAATAGGAATCAGGGCAATGTAAAGGTATGTGCAATAGGGATCAGGGCAATGTAAAGGTATGTGCAATAGGGATCAGGGCAATGTAAAGGTATGTGCAATAGGGATCAGTGCAATGTAAATGTATGTGCAGTAGGGATCAGTGCAATGTAAAGGTATGTGCAGTAGGGATCAGTGCAATGTAAAGGTATGTGCAATAGGGATCAGTGCAATGGTAAGGTATGTGCAGTAGGGATCAGTGCAATGGTAAGATATGTGCAATAGGGATCAGTGCAATGTAAAGGTATGTGCAATAGGAATTTGTGCAATACAAGGGCTTGTGCAATACAGATATGTGGTCTAATTGTTGTCTGTCACTCTCCGACTTGTTTACTGTTGAATGTTTGTAGTTGTACTAATATGATAAATCCTTGTTGTCCTTGGGGGTCTGTGACTGGAAATTAGCCTAAAGCTATAATCTGGCATATTTACATTTGTTTACATTTTAATTAATATGCATTTTTCCCTTGTTCCCCCTTTTCCTTGAATAAATAAAATAAATTAAAATAAAAAATTGCAACAGGAGTTTTAACCTATTCAGAGATTGATATGGCATGTCTACCATAGAGCTATAGTGAGCCTTTACAAAAGCATGTGGGAAGAGTTGTGTGGAGCTGAACTACCAAGACCGTTTTCTCAAGAATCCTGCCTGAGTTACACAGGGAATAGTAAAGGGTGGTCTGCTCTACTCAGATTCTTTGGTACAAAACTGAGCCACTAGGATGAAAAGGATACAGTGACAGTGCAAAACAATACAATGATCAAAACAGAGTCCTAGCAAAAATGCTTGTGCAGGTTATAGCATATTAAAAATTGTTTTTGAGGGATTTTATATGCTATAGTGTCAAATTGAAATGAAGTCAGGAAATATGCTAAATAGAACTATTAAACTAGATTTGAACAATTTTGATAGTGAAATTATGTCTGTCTGAAAAGACACCACTCCATGATTTTGGCCGTCTGCAATGAATGCTGATCATGGGGAAAATCTTGAGTCGTAGGTGTCACAATGAGAAATAGACAAAGATTAACAACTACAACTAGAATTGTTGTACGACCAAAGATGCTTGATATGAAGTGTAATATGTAATCTTGGTCACAGAAATGAATCAATCAATCTCTGTCAATGTGATCAACAATAAACACAAGCACAGTGTAGAAAAGCTCAGCACTGTCTTATCCTATTTCATTTTCATTCACTACATTTTACAAGTGCAGAAACCTCAGCTAACTGGTAAAACTACAGGTGTTTCAGAATGTCCAAGAAAGGGTGGAAGTAAAAGGATGAAGACCAGCTGGACGTATCAAGCAGGAGAAGTTATTTTTAATCATCAAAACAGGCCCAGGGGACTTGAAAAGTCAATATAGTATGATTCCAAAACGCAACACAGTGTGATCTTCAAGCCCCATGACTATGGTTCCAGAGGGAGGTTTAAATAACAGTTGTAGTGAAACTATGGATAGTTAGACAGCATTATTATGCCAGAATGAGATAATGGTATGCCAAGGAAAAATGTAAATATGGCTCCTGTGAGGCAATGCTAAACTGAGAAATGCAAGTGAAGGATAAATTATCTAAATTCTCTGACAACAATGACTTTACTAAATGGCGCCTAAAGTGTTATATTTGCTCAGTCAAACTTTGGTCATTGCCACGATTAATTATGTGAACCATTGTATGTGACCAGGGCTGCAACGATGAATCAACGTGACTAGTCGACTATAAAACAAATCATAATCGTATTCAGATGGACGTTATCTGGACTATGCAGACTCTAAAACACATTCAAAAAGACCTTCTATAACAAACACAACAGCATTATGTAATCCATATGTCAAAAAATAATAAACCGATTCTGATTTTCATCATTTTCATATACTTCAATCGTAATTCTCTAAGTCTAGAAGTCTTCTCGCTCAATATTTGAATCTTTATTTGGTTGACAATGTATTTAGAATATGTATATGTATTTAGGATATTTACAATAATAATCCATAATCGATAGTCAACACTAGCTGTCACTAGGACAGCCCTAAGTGTGACATCCATCTAATGAAATAATAATTGTAATGCTGTATGGAAAACTTCACAATCTCCACAAGTCAATTAAAGATTAATAATTTATATTTGAGACCAATGTCGGATCAAATGGAAAAGAATTGTTATAATGTTTTAATAATCCAACAGTCTAGTGTTATCAACTATAGGATCATGTGCTTATTTGTATGCTGCTGCCAGTTCGTTCCACATACACTCCGAACACCCATAGGTACCTGAGCCATGAATCTATGCACCACAAATCACATCTTAGACTCCTCATACATCATTTTAATTAATTTTACACAAACATCGCAGCGTGGTGGTTTTGAAGCAGCATGTTATCCTCGATCTCCGTAAAGTGTAAGTTGGTTTACTGTTTCCTTTGTTTGCTCACACAAAGGCACTTATCTCACATGGGAAAAGATATACTAGATATAGCTTCTGCTCATTTCTATGTGGAGCGCCAATAAGAATCTTATTTAGATAGGACTGTACTGATCATAAAACAAATATTAACTTGTCCAAATATGCATTAATTTCTATTCAAAGTCATGTCGATAGATGGTCTATATTTATATTATTTATAGAATCTCAAATGTATTTGTCCAGAACTGCAGGTACACAATGGATTAGCTCAGGGGTGTCCAAACTATGGCCAGGGACAAAAATTTGTTGGTCCAAATTATCCTGATAAGAACTTTTAGTAATTTTAAATGACCTCAATAACTAATTTAGAATCATAACCTTAATGTCTTTATCCTAAAATGTTAAAGTGTGTTGGCACTTTCAAACCTGTGATTGACATTATTTAGCACTCGTCTGTGATCCTCTTCAGTGTTTCAATATGACTCGATGACAATTTTTGAACACCTTGGGTTTAGAAACGTTTTGTTTTTTGTTTTTTTCCAATCGTATGTAGGCTGACTAATAATATTTTACCCATTGAGTGCCAAAAATGATTATAATAAGATTTTGCTGGTCAATCTTTCTATTTGATCATCAATGGAGCTCAACAGTCCTGCCCACTTCAAAGCCTGTCGCAATTCTTTAACGCCTAGTGTACACTGAGTCCAGTCCGGTCGCGGTCCGGGACCCGCGCGGGTCTCTTGCAGACGCCTGTCACACCAGCTCCGGTTAACTGCGGTCCGTTTTTGACGAAAGCCACGTAGATTCACGTGGTTTCGCGCGAGAGCACTCGTCAAATGACATGAAAGCCGCACCAGACCGCTGCGGTGTCCGGCAAAAATAGACTTCTTGCGGATTCTTTCCGGAGACCCGCGCGGCTGCCGGACCCGCGGCCGCAGAGCTCCGAGGTCGGTGTGACAGGGCGCATTGCTTTTAAGCACTTTCTAAGTCTTGCGGGACCCGAACCGGAGCCGGACCGGAGTCGGTGTGCATCAGGCGTAAGTAAAGCTAAAATCAGAATCTCCGCGTTGTGGTAATACCTGCGTTTTGAAGTCTCTATTGAATGTATCAGTGTAATAACTTGGCGGTGTGGAGACTGACACATAGGCCGAGTTGTTAGTCACCTGAGCAAGTTTCAAATTATTTATTTACTTCCAGAAGCTCGTGGACGTCTCTTTTTGCTCTGTGTATGCTGTGTGTTGTTTCCATTCAAGCACAGGTCTTTTACATTGCCAAGTTGTGAATATTAAAGTTGACCTTTGCCCTCTGGGAAGGCTGGATACACAAACCAATCCACAAATACATTTTGGCACATTTGACCCATTTTAACAAACTGCAAAAGTTAAAATATCAGAAGAAAGACCATGTCAAATTTGTGTGACATTTACAGCTCTAAATCTAGATATGTAAAGGGCATCTAATGATCCTTAAGTCCCATGTCGACTGTCATCTACTGTCACGTACAGAAGATGGAATGTGACTGCTCCAGTGGTAGCCATCAGCAGCTGTGGGCTCTGCATTAGCGCTGCTGTCATGGCCGCTCTCCATTCCTAATGCTCTCAAAGTGAACCGACAGGACGTGAGATGGGCTTCGTAGCTCTCCATTAACCACTCGCCAGATCGTCTCCCACCTTCTGACAGGCTCAGCTAAAAAAAATAAAAATAAAACGGGTTTGTGAAATAACCTGCTGTAGGGCAGTGCACCACAGGGAATCTCTTCACGTCTCACCCACTCTACATTAGTTATAAACATCTGAAATGTGTCTGAGCTCATTCAGGTTGTGACGCTTGATGTAAGAAAAGACTCCTTTAACACTGTCAGATTATTATAGATATGGGACGAGATTAATTTGAATTTAGTCAACATTGATTGATTGCAACTAGCAAAAAAAAAAAGACAATTGTTTAAGTTACTCCTTTGCTATTTAAAATGAACAAAATGTGTCAGATTATAACAATATACCAGGAACAGGCATAGTCTTATTATGCTTATTGAGTACTATTAATTTGTGTGGAGAATTACATTTTATTGTCAGAAAAATACAGTTTTTTATTATGATTGTGGTATCAAAATTGCAAATTGAAGCCTTTCCTTAGCATCAAAATCAAGGCAAGGGAGGTCTAATGCTCAAAAGAATCTGGTTAGAATGCAGTATTTATATCAGGTAAAGGTTTATGTTGTTAACTTTTGCAGTAAGTACAAATGTGACAATTGGATTCTTAACAAAATGGCCTATTGTGCTAAAATAAATGGTGTCTTTTCCTTTCAGCCATTGCTGCTGCTCTGCACAATGAGAAGCAGAAAGTTTTTTAAAAGGAACAATGCACGTGTGTGTAGTAGAGCGAGGCAGCGATAAGATCAGAATTAAGATCACCGCATCAGCTTTATTGCATGTAGAAAGGAAATCATCAATCTACCCTACAGGCAGCTTTGTCTCCCTGTTCATTCATTGTATTTGATGGCAGCTAACGTTAATCTGTCAGGTACAGAGATAAGATCGCTCGGAATGGATGGAAACTCTAACACTTATTTTTAACTCTGTTTTCCTGAATAAATCATTCAGGGTAGACTTCTGGGTTGTTAAATATTAATACCCAGATATTAATTGACAATGACATTAGTGTTAAAACGATAGATTAAAAAAATATAGGACAACATTGGATATTTCCTTAATAGTTTTATAATGGTCTTAATCCATAATAAAACTAGTAAAAGACCAAAATATTGGACTGCGATCAATGGAGCTTTACAAACTACATTTGGCATAGGCATCCCACTGGACTTAAGAACTATGTACAATCTGGGCCTCAAAACTCCTGCTATGAACACTATAAATGGAATACTGGACCATTCTTTTGGACCATTCCTGGACCATTATATTTATATATATATATACATACATATAGACATATGCATGCATGCATGCTTGTTATGTAAAGCACAAATAATCTTGTCTAATGTAATATTATGTCACAGTGAGGGGGTTCATGTGCTCTTTAAGATTTTAGTCATGGATTGTCCCAAAGCAGCAAGGTCTACGGACAGACAGGTCAAAATTAGAATACAAACAAGAACAGGAAACCATAATTAAGGAAAAGGTGAGTGTCTGTGAAAGGGTTGTGAGGTGGTGAGCTGCAGGGTTAGCTGTGATTGCAAGACTGGAAATGCGTAAAACAAACAAATGACAAAAAATATTGAAGGAGATTTTGATTACGTCTTGTTGTTCACAGCTTTTTCATAATAAGCCTTCACTGAAAATTTTTGAAAATTGTAGTAATCTTAAAAGACAAGCTTATTAAATGTGCTTGCAAACACAAAGATTGTTTTAGCACAGCACAAGCACCACCAAAAGATATCAGAATATGTCCCTATTTTAAGCTTCACCGCCCCACCACTGACTCTATCCTTCTGTCACATCCATCACACAGGTTTTCTTGTCTTTTCCAAAGAATATCTCAGGCCTGTACTCTCACAGTCGCATGATTGGCTGTCATATTGGCTTCTAGAAACGCTGTCTCTGTGGCTCACCAACCTGTTCAGGAAACTTCTGCCTGCCCCGCACTGAAATATTACTTCTGAGAGCTGTCATCTCTCCCATGCAGCCTGCACCACACTACAAATGTCTTCAAACTCAAGACTGGAACTCTACTGCAACTTAAAACCCGGTTCTCTTGGATTTAAAGAAGATGTGTTGTTCTCTAAGCCTAAAATAATCATGTCTCCTGAGTCAACAGAACTGCTAGAAATACATGAAAATGTAAACCAAAAGTATTGATTGTATTGTATTGAATCAATTATACTGTGATGTGACTTCTGGGAAAAGACATAAAAAGGACTTGTAATTATTCTTAGGGTTTGGTTACAGGTCAAGAGTCATACACAGACAGACAGCCATTCCCTCACACTTTCCCTCACCAAGAGAACTGTCCCGGAGAGGCCCACGATAACAGAGGGAGAACATGAAAAACCAATCCAAAGTGTGGCTGCCCAGGAGTCAGGGATAGAACACATAGTCTGCTTTCCAGCAGTTAATAGCATTATGAACCTTCCCCATGATGTCATATCATCTAAACATCATCATTTCCAACTACATCTGGAATAGAGATAAGACAGAGAGAATAGAATATTAAACACTAGTTAAAATAAAAAGTATCTTTCAAAGAAATCTGCCATAACAATGTATTTGTATCAAACCAACTCAGTCCTAAATCAACAAACTCACTTCAAGCCAATTATTTCCAGGTCGACTGTTGAATATAATTTAAGCAAGTTGTGAATCGAGGCAAATAATTATCTATTAAATAAATCTCTTATGTCAACACTTCCTGCATAAGTGACAAAAGGAAATCCGAGTGCATACTATAGTTGCACCATTTAGTTAGTGCACAGATGGTTGAGCAGACAAAGTATCACTATCAAGTATCAAATGATCACTTTTAATAGCACACAGAATCTATACTTTGCATAGAGTATTGAACAACCTCAATTCAAACAATAAAAATGTTTTTCAATTCAAAATGTCAGTGTCTCTAAATTCCAGTCATCTCAAAAGCACAGAATCACTTAAAATTCCATCATGTGGCACTGTTGAACTCAGAGCGACCCAGAAGCAGGTCTTGAAATACGTTCTTATTGGTGTCAAATAAGAACATGCTGTCCCCATTGACCTGCGGTTGAATAACAAGTCACGAGAGGAGTTTTTCAGCATTGACACAAATGCGAAAAAAATTCAGAGTATGACACTGAAGAGTTTTCATGTTTTCAAGCTACATTACTTCAGAATCACAAAGCACTCATACAAATCATTGCATTTTTCAAAGGAATAACATGGCTGGGTAATTACATCCCATTGTCGTCAATAGTTATAGTCAATAGCAAAAAAGGTGGAATTCTTACTCTGTCATATAACATAATAACTGTGCTTTAGTGGTTTTATAACTTGCATGTGTTCTGTCCTTTGGCACTTCTCTGTGTTGAATGGGTGTTTTGCTGTGTACACAGGATAATCATTTATTTCAAATGTGCACAGTGTAACTTTTCTGGTGAAGGGTCTGCCACCAGATTGTTTAGGTGCTTTTATTACTCAAAATCAAACACATGCAGAGTTACATGACCTGTAACTAACTCAGGTGAAGACACCTGTTTGTCTCAATGAAGATTGACAAGTTTAATGCCATACTGTGAAATATTCCAAGCATAGACCATTTGAAAAATTACATAGTGCACCTATAAGGTTAAGGTACACTTTATTAAGATCAAAGTCCGAGAGTCAGTCCACTTTTACATGCAGTGACAGGCCAAGTTTTTGTGTTGATCTAGGGGCATCCAGCAATTTAGCATTAGCAATAAAACTTTGTAGCTATAAATGTTGATAACACGGCTGTCATACATAACCACACTATTGGTAAACATATAAGTGATGACTCATTTACATAGACCAGGAACTGTGTTACTCACAAGTCATCGGCTCTCCACAGCACAAACACATTTTCACTTTTTAGCGGACTGAGTAGCTACTGTTTAAATTGGAGTGGACCAGTTATCCTGTTTTCCTGGCGAGCCTGTAAATGCAGTCTTTACTTTTGCTTGTTGTTTTGTTGACGTATGTACTGAACAAACATGTGTATGCATGCATGCATATGTGTATTTGATTTGCAAAAGTACATTCTTTCCAGGGTTACACAGCCGCACAAAACGTCTTCAGTACTTTCTTTCCTTGTATCAGATTAAAATGAAAGACTGAACACTGTAGATCTATAATTGTCACACACTCTCAAGTACAGAGCTCATCCAAGTAGTGTCCATCAAGGGTCATTCCAGAGGGGCTTGTCTGGCACTTGTATAGAAGAAGGACCTATTGAAGAAGATAGGAGGCACTTTTAGACACCGCTCTGGCCTATGTAATATGTGATACAGCGCATTAGGCTCACTCAGAGAGTGACAAAATGTGCAATTACTTTCACATCATCTTAGCTGAGCGGAAGATTGGTTCCGCCCAAGTTTAACAAGAAATTGCAATCTTAACTACCTCTGAAAACTCAGCAGATGTCCCAGCGATAAAAATGGACCTTCAATCAAAAAGATGAAATGCAAAAGAAGAGGAAGGCACAATTTGAAAGGATACTAGAAATAAAGAATCTGTGAGTTTGAGAATATTCACCAAAAAGTAATACTCAACTGTTAAAATGTAATTAGCAATCAATTCAGCTTGATCGACATTTTTTTTCTTCGTACTAATTTTGCTATTAACCCTTTCATGCATGAATTATGATAGGCTACTTCAGGATTTTTTTCCAAAGTGTTTTTATTACTCTTTAGGCATGAAAAAAAAATAATCACATTAATTTTTTTCAAACATGTATTTTTCAAGGAGTTATGACATGTCCACTAGGTGGACAATGCGCATTTGAAGAACAGATGAAATATGTGTTTAAGAAAACAATGATTAAAAAGAAATATTGTAAATACTATAAAACATGTTTTTGTTTGCTCTATAACATTGTGTTAATATATTTTGATCATATTCCAGAACTGTTAAATGTATTGCAAAAACATTTAACCAGAGAAAAATAAACTTCTTTGAAGCACCGATAGTACAGGCTAAATAACTCCAACCATAACAATGAACATGCCCTCCAGTACTTGTCAGCGTACTACTATGGCAAAAATTCTTTCAAATGTACTGAAGTACATCAGTGCCTTGTGTCAAACCCCAGGGTTTGGGTTTCTTTGGGATGTACTGCTTGAGAGACAAACACCCCTTGAATGGAATGATCTGTTCATCAGTTGAGTGGAATTTTTTAGGAACCACAGCTGAACGGAAGTTTTTTCTGAGTGTATCCAACATTGGCCTGATTTTGAAGAGTTAATCAGTATTTCCTTGCTCATGTGAATAGTCAACAAAGTGAATGTATCTCAAAATCTGCTCATATCGGTTCAGTGGCATGGCATTTGCAATCAAATCAGGACGCTGCACTTCCTCTGATGACCAGTACATTCTTGATCTTGGGTATCTTAGGTATGACATGACCAAATTAATCCCTAGAAACTGCTTCATTTCACCATTTGTAATGGCCAGATTTTCTTTGCCTTTTTGCAGTGCATAGAGGTTTGATTTGAGCACTATTTTATCTATCAGATCTTCGGGAAATAGATGCATGAAGAAATCTATTGGTTCTGTTCCCTCAATATTAACCTTCCACTCTCCTAAAAAGGAGGAAAGTTTCCCTCAAACTCATTATCTTTGGTCTTCCAGACATGTCTACTTTTTTGTGCTCTTGTGCTTTGCCAGGTAGGACATCCTCAGCTCCCCCAGCTTCTTCAGCAACCTCAACTTCCTCAGCATCCTTTGCTCCTTCCACATCCTCAGCTTCATTGTCACTACTGCTGCCATTTACTAATTCTCTTTTTCTGGTAGCTATTCATCATCACTGCCACTAACATCATCTTCACCAGAGTCAGATGTATTTGCTGGACAATCCTGTAGGTTTTGCGATCATGATCTGCACCTGACCTCTACAAAAACACAAGGGCAAGGATAATTACTGTCATGACAAAACTAATATCCACAAAAGATTGCTATAATAAAATTAAATTGATTTTCAGCCAAAAAATTACTACAAATGGCATTTAAACAAAAAAAAAGAAGAAAAAAAAGTCACAGCAATACTATAAATTGTAGTCTAAATATAGCTGGCGACGCATGATGTCCAATTGAGTGGACACATGATTAATCAGAATTTCCTCAAATCACAAAATCAATACTTGGATATTTTAACAATTATATTGTTCCTTAGTTGTTGCTTGATGTCCTCATATTTTTTTTACCTGCAAGGGTCTCCTAGAATAGAAGGACTGGACAGACATTCCTCACCTGCAAGGTACATCTGCTCTTCTGTCGGCCATCTTGTTTTAGGGATTTTTTTTTTGCACTTGGAAAGGTTGACCAGTGGGTGGCAGTGTATTGAATGACACATTAGCGTCCACTGTAGTGACTGATGTTGCAACTGTGACATTCAGACTGATTTATATAGGAGAAAACAACGATTGAATAGCTGTCCACTGTAGTGACCACTATGCATGAAAGGGTTAAAAGACCTTCGTCTTTTGTGTGATTATTCATTTTACACTTCAGTGAAGCAGCTTTAAAATCTTCATTTTAGTCTGTAACTGTATCTCCCATCTGAATCGCTCAACAGCAGTTTGCTTAATCACACAATATAGACCACAAATAAACGGTCGATGAAAGTAGTGGACATAAAATGGATAGTACCAATTTAATAGGGCTGTGGTCGACTAAAGAAATTCTTGGTCGACTAAAGACTAAAAGGGAGGGGGTGTGCAAAAGCTATCAAACCATAAAGAATCTCTATGTCTCCATGTCAAACTGCACTCAAAAGACAACCACCACGCAGGAGCTCATGCAAAAAGGACTATTTATACAGAATTGTACAAGGAAACAGTGTATTTATCTGTTAGAGATATACAAGTTAGATTAAACTAATAATTCACTCCACATCTTCTTCTTGTTACTGTTGTGTCATAGAAACCCTTTTAATCTAAATAAATAATTAGTCGACTAATAAAAATGTTGGTCGACTAAAACACCATCAACCGATTAATCGACTAAACGACTAAATGATTGCCCTACGATTTAATTCAAGTAGTAAGACTTAGTTTAAAGGTGCATTGCATGACTCTAAATGTCATTGACTTGCCTGGAATTTCCCACAGAATGGCTTAAACTTACACTATGAAGACAAGCAGGTAACACCAAGGGGCAATTTACAAGTCAGATCTGTAGAGAGGCGACCCTGTTCACAATAACAATGCACACTTTCCAATGCATTTTTTAGGAGTAAAAACACTTGCAATTGAATAAATCCAAGAGATAAGTTTAACAGCAAAAAATTCCAGGCAACTTTGATTTGAGTCGTGTTCTGGACCCTTTTTCTGCTTTTATTGAAGGCCTTAACCTTCTCTTGCTTTAGCACGGCTGAAAATTATATCCTCCTCTTCTTCTTGACCCACCAGTTGAGAATCACTGCCTTGGACGTTGTTTCAGAAGAATTTGGCATTGGTGTGACTAACAAAGAAAATAATTTGTCTTTTTATTTCGATGTTCTCTTCCTTTCTTCTCCTCATGCTACAGAATATTGAGTTGTTTCCTTTTGTCTTGAATTAATTCTCAGGAAACAAGTGCAGAGAGGCAGGCAGACATATTGACTTTGTGTCAAACTGGTTTTCACAGCCTGACTCTATAGAGCTTGGTACAGAGACCCCCACTGAGAGCAGGTGGCATTTGAGTGCCGGGGGATCATCAGGGGTCCAGATCTAATGGACAGGAGGCATACAATAAAACTTTACATTTCACTGTCGAAATTGTCCTAGTCTCTCTGGTCATATCAATCCTCTGTAAGTGGAGAAGCACTGGGCAATATTGATAACGTTATTCTGATGATACTGTATATGTCAATCCAACAGAAATGTGTTAAAACATGTCTTGAAACATTATTAACATACAAAGGAGTGATGATATCCAAGACTGGACCAAAACATCTCTTGGGAAGTGCGCAACCTTGGCAAGGCAACAGAGTCTGTGGAGGAAGCAGGCTGAGACGTCTACGGTCCCCAGCCTTCAGTAAATGAGGACGGGAAGAGGCAAAGTAAACTTATTAGTTGAGGTTTAAAGTGTGTAAAATGTATCAGAAATCAAAAAAGTGCAGATATATCACATCATACCACTATAAAGTTTTAAAATTAATCTGTTCTTTTTTGTAAAAAATTTTTAACCACAAACAACATACTTGATATTCAAACTTTTAACTTGCATATCATCAAAACAATATTCACAAAGTTATTTAAATTTCAATATATTGTCCACCCCTAAAAGGAGTCAAAACATTTATAACACTCCTGGATGGGTCGGCAGGTGGAGGAAGGTAGGAAGGTTATAATTCATTTGCTTATTTGGTTGGGACAGTGCAGGTTAATCAACATACATGATATATACTGTACTTGCACCTAATTGTAGCCATGACCTAGTTTCCATTCGATGTTTCACAATCTCACAAACACACTCTCACACACACACACACCAGTGTACATATAGCCAGTTATTATTGCAGTAATAACCATTCTTCCTGGGGAACACTGGAGGCAAGGTAGGGGAAGTGTCTTGCCCAAAGACACAACAACAATGTACAGTTTAACTACTGAGCTACTGCTACACCTGGTACTCCCAGCGGGCGCCAACCCAGTGCAAACCAGGCCAAACCCTGCTTAGCTTCGGAGATATGGCTAGTACTTGTGATCATTAAACTTTCAAAATTCCAGTCTATAGCCCAAACATTCCAACTCCAACTTTAAAAGATCTTGAAGGTGATCATCAAAGGCTGGCTGCTCTGGACATGATTAATCCACTTTGTACTGTCAGTGGACTTCACATGGTTGAACAGGCACATAGCGCGGAAACACTAAGGGCCGTATTTTGCCCCCGGCAGTAGTGCAGTGTGCGTGTTATTGAGTTGATTTGATGACGTTTTGTGCCATTGCAAACGGTGACATCGTGGGGCGCGGATCTCTAAATAAGAGGTGTGATCATGCCAAAATATGAGGTGGTGTGAACAGTGGCGGACCTAGGAATTTGGGGGCCCAAGGCAAAACTAACTCCAGGTCCCTCCTCATCACATGATTTTTTTCAGTAACTTTTTGGCCTGTCTTTTGAATTGTTCGTGAAGGCTGTTGGTTTTTTGCTGTTTCACTTCTGTGTGAGATTCCTACATTTGGGACGGTAAGTGATCTATTAGAAAATTCTAATTCATAAATAGCTTATATGTTCTAAACTTCTTTAAACAGGGGGTTTGGAGGTCCCCAGAAAAAAACTTAAGAAATCAGACAATTTTTCCTGTATGTTTTTGCATTTTAACACATGTTGCTGCTGATTTACATAGATAGTTTTTATTTGTAATTTTATAATGTTATATTTTATTTACTATTTAGCTTTATATGTTTAAATAAACATTTCACAATCCCCAGACTACTTTGTTGGTCTTTTTCTTGTTTAAAGGTACACAGCACCACATTACTGTGATGCTGAGGGAAAAGCAACTGTTTCCTTGATGATCGGGGGGCATCTTATCGGGGGCCCCTTCAGGTTGGGGGCCCAAAGCAAGTGTTGCCTGTTGCCTAATGGTAAGTCCGCCACTGGGTGTGAAGCAAATGTAGGGCGCGGCCTGATAAATTCTGTGAATGAATTGTAATTAATAAACTTCAAAACTAGTGCAGTGAAAAACATAACACACATTTCCTGGAGTCATATTACTATCCTCATATGTACCAGATAATCATAATAAAACAACCTTAATGGGCAAATAACCAAAACCATACATTACAGAATATGAATATAGTCCAATTAAGACGCCTTAAATAGCACACAGAGGAGAGACTGTCTGCAATGATGGGGTACAAAAGCACGTGAGTAGTGTGCATTGTTCACTGTAACATTGCAACTGGAGCTTATATTTGGCCTTTCTAATTGTTGCAGCAGCGGTTGGGATCCAAACAGTGGTCTGTCCTGAAGCCAGAGAGACCGCTGCAGTGACCAGCTGCTCAACAACAATAACATATACTTCCATTGAGGTGCTTTGGAGCTGCTTTATTGTCCCTGTAAATGAGTGCAGGAGAACAAGTGTCTCCTCTGCTGTGAAGCGTTGGCTTCTTTCTTTGCCTGGATATGCCATGGATGCAAACATCTCCTACACTCAAGGCCTTTTAAAGTTCTCAGTCATTGTGAACGCGTTCAGCACATATGTACTGCCACATCCCCTCAAGCCTCCAGAGGACAAATACAGCTTCTTTGTGCTAGCGTTAACGCCCTGAAGATACCAAAAGCCCGACCTGGGACTGCCCCCTGGACAATGCTTACGTTTGCACTGACGCCAGGGGCAAAATACAGCCCTAAACACGTAAAACATGATATGCTGAGACAGGAGTGAGACATTTGAGATGCCTAAAATAACTGACAAAAAAACATGATAAATAGGCTACAGGCCTATCAAGTTAACAATTTCCGTCTTCTGTTGGTTAATTATGACAGTTGGATCACAGTAGCTTTCAGGTTCATAGTGTCAAGTTTGTTGAATAAATAGTCCAGAAGGACATCTGGCAAAATAATAATTATACAATAATAATGTACACCAGGAAGAAGATTTGTTATGACTAAACCCTGCTACACAAGTTCATGCTTAAGAAAATGCAATAATCAAAAATGCTACAGGTCAATAGGGCAGGCATGTCAAAACTATGGCCCAGGGGCCAAACGTGGCTTGCAGACCAATTTTTCTTGGCCCTCAGGCTTCCAGGTGAATTGGCCCACATTGTCCACAAAAGTACTTTTTATAGAAAATTTCAGATTTTCTACTATTATAACCTAAAAGCGAGACAGAGCTGATATTAAGGCATTGAGACTGAATTGAGGTGTGGTGGCACTTAAAAAAAATCAGATTAATGCAACTATTTCAAAATGTATTTGTGGCCCTCTGTTTGGTCTATATTTCAACAAGTGGCCCTCAATGGAAAAAGTTCGGACACCCCTGCAATAGTGTGGCCATTTAGCTAATAAAAAAGAAGATAATATTGTTTCCATTTATTCACTTTCCCCCACTTCACCTTAATAAGTTTCTGTTGGCCAATTACAGATTATTATCCATAACCCATTTAATGTGAATTGGTGTATTTAAATTATCCATGTAAATGTCAGACTGTGAATTTATGTATATTTATTTATTTATTAGTTTAGTCTTATTTGCAGTCTATGAAATGTCGCTATTAAACAATAGTAACATTAGGTATTAAACATTAGAATATTTCATAAAAGTTATACAAATATTAAAAATACGTTCATTTAAAAATACTATGTTGATCACTAGCTACTAAAATAGAAAAGACTGTACTAGAATAAGTATTTACTGACTAGCGTTTGTTGTCCTAATTAAGCACAATGCAGGTGACTGTCCAACACAAAGATATTTTTCAGCAAAGAACAAAAGATGTATGTATTCAACTTAAAAGTCTAAATCTCAAGAGTGCATTGTCTGTGCAGTTGATTCTCTCTGCTCAGCGTCACAAATTTTCAAGATCCAATTTAACAGTTCAACCCTTTATCTAAAGTCCCCAAATCAGAATGCATCTATTCTGTTCATGCTCAAGGTCGACTGGTGTGATCCTCAAGAGGTGAAGGATTGAGGTGAGACAAAAGACCCAGGTTACAGCATCAAGCTATGTCTCACTGTTGGCTACAGTCACTTGATTTGAACGTAAAATTTGAACCCCCCCCCTCATTTTCAGCAGACCTACCGTATTTTCCGCACTATAAGGCGCACCGGATTATAAGGCGCACCTTCAATGAATGGCCTATTTGAAAACTTTGTTCATATATAAGGCGCACCGCATTATAAGGCGCATAGAATAGAAGCTACAGTAGTGGCTGTGGTTGCGTAGTTGCGGCTCAGTATTGATCCATATATAAAGCGCACCGGATTATAAGGCGCACTGTCAGTTTTTTGAGAAAATTGAAAGCTTTTAGGTGCGCATTATAGTGCGGAAAATACTGTACTCAGCTGACTAGATCTCACTGTATATAGCCCCCAGTAGTAGCCCACAAGTAGAATTGGAAAGTAACACAATACCTTCACTGAGAAAATGTACAAAAATATATTTGTTGCAGAACAATTTAACTTTTTTTTTTTTACTTTTAAAGTTGGTTATTTTAAAGTTGTTAATCTACTTGCCATTTTTAAAACATAGTTTATGGACGCTTTGACCCCATGTACTCATTCAAAATGCATGAATAAATGTGTGGAACAGCTGGTGATATGTTCATGTTAAGGTGAATGTGTAGCCAGGACCCTGCTTCACTCTCTCTGTTTACGCTGAGTCCACACCGACAGTGCGACTGTCACTTTCCACATTGCCTCATTAACGGACTGACAACATGTCAGCGCTGAGCTAAGATTGGAAGCAGGCTTCACCAGGTTTAACACACAAGCTGCTGAGACTGAGACTATATGCTGTAATTAGGTCATTCTGCTGCAGTCTGAGTGACTGGCTCAAAATGCTTTAACATGTGCTTATGAGTGCCAGTAAAACATGCATCAACACTTTGAATACTTACGGTCTTGAAACGTAAAAAACGGAACTAGTTCATGTTCAAGTCTTTACAGCAGTCACATGTCTAATGCAGTCCCAGCATCCTAATATTCACCGCCAAGAGTTTATCGCAAGCACTTTTCATCAGTCTGGAGTGTCACGCACCTTCACAGGTAAAGCTAACAAACAGTGCATTTCCTGCTTTTCGAGTAAAAGAATCTGCTCCATAAATAGATGTGTTGTGGTTTTATTTTCACCCAAATAGATAATTTTTCATTAGATCTATGCTGGGGCAACACAGATTTTACTTTTTTTACATGCAGAAAATGGGGAACATGGACTAGTTTTTTTTTTTTTTTTTAATCACAATAGTAAAATCAGGGTTGTTCCCTTTAATAAAGATAGCACTTGATATGTAAGTCTGGTAGTTGAAGAATGGATTTTTGTTTTGTTTTGGAGTAAACCTTTGACCCTTTGCACGTGTCATCATGCTCTTCAGGGGAATGCCCACATCACCATGACGGACGTAAATTATAGAAAACCTGTTGAAAACCTGCACTTTTACAAGTAAAATGGTGATTACCTTTTGGCTGCACAAACAGCCGCAGGTCTAAGCCTAATGTGCCCTTTTATGTATACCAATTGATGGCGACAGAAGACAGTGATTGATTAGCAACAATAAACCAAAAGAACTGGAAGCACTTTAAGTACTCACAGATCTGCATTGAGCACTTTTTACAAGGTAAGTCAATGCAAATGTTATATTGATTTGGCATTGATTTGACATAAAACAATCATAAATATCTGAAACCAACGGCATTACATGGTGTGGCACGTCTTTAGCCATTTACAAAGAGCAGATGAAAATGAAATTGAATGCATAAATGTATGTACTTTCCAACTTTCATAACTAGTGGATTGTACATAAATTCACAAACTTGCACAGACTGTTATTTGTGAATTTGTCTAAGTGGCCCACCCCTGCCTCACAAGTTTACATTAATGGAGCTCATAGATCATGTACCATTTAGAATAATATAAATCAAACTTTTCCTCAAATTTAAAAAGTTTCAGCTTCTGAAGTCAGCTTCTAAGCACGCCACCTTTACTTTCTCCAAAAAATGTGCTTATTGAGCGCCCATGGACAGCTGAACTGAATTTGCATTAGAAGTATCCATCGCCTGATTGACCAAAAATTACAATGATTGTGAGTTCTGCTGCTGCATGCACACACCTCTGCCGTCTGACATGGTGCACCCATGTGATCATGTGACATAGGTGCGAAGAGTCAACAGCAGATACTGTATTTTAAACAGACACATACTATACTTCAGTTTAGTAATGCACTTTAAAGTTTAAGACTCTCATCCAAGACACTTGTGTAATATTTATTAACAATAGAAAAATGTCACCATCTTGTCTGACTTTATGGGTTTTACTCTACGACTCCTCCCAGGCTTCATAAAATGAATATCCCTACTGAATAATGCTTTTAGCTGCAGATATTGCACCAGCTTTGTTATCCTCACATGGCACACCTCCTGGAATCAGTCACCTATAGATTTTGCTCAAGTTTATGCAGCTTCCCTTGTGTAACTCTCCACAAATTCACTTCACTTTTTTATTAAATGCAACTCAAAACATGTCAAGGGAAATAAAAATATAGTTGTACTCTGAGATGTGTAAACAATGGAGTAATGTTATGTGATATCCAACGAAAACACTTTCATCAATGAAAGAGTTCAGTTCCTCATACCTTTTGTCCAAAAGAAATCCATTTATTTAAGGGCCAACTAAAAACTCAGATTTCAGCAATTTTTCTCATGTAAACAGAACTGTAAAACACTGTAGAACAAATCTAATGTATCTGTTATAAGCAATCAATACCCAAAAATCATTTGAATGTTATGCCTTGCTTCAGACCTGCCTTGTCTATTTAACGTCGATGTAAACCCTCATTCGTCCAGGTGTGGTCCATCGTAGAAAGGGGTTCAGAGGTTGTCATCCGGACGCCGTTTAAAGATCGAGACTTTTGGATAAAAGTCGAAACGTCTCGATCTTTAAACAGCGTCCGGATGACAACCTCTGAACCCCTTTCTACCTTGTCTATTTAAGAAATTGTTTATTTTTCCTGCCCAATCTAAAGCACAAAATCACATCAGCTGGTAAAGCCGACTAAACACCTTGGACCCTTAACTAGTTTGAGTGGATACAAACGGACAGGCCATCACAAGCACCAGTAACTGTAGTAACAGCCTCTGCAGAAACTTAACATTTACCTCACCAGTAAAAGTCAAATAGGCCTACCCTCCGGTTTGTATTTCACTTTTTTTGACAGCAAAATATTTCCTCAGCATACAATTCTGAGTGATATTTTTTGCTATAACATGTAATGGGGTCCAAATATTCCATATTATGAACATTTATCAGGATATTTCCTGTCTTGTCCTATGGTCACCTTCCCATCAGAGCTTGTCACCATTCACCATTCAATCTATCGATTTACTCATATAAATACACGCTCTTTGCCCTCCTTCTTGTGGGTTCAGCTATGTATATACCACCCTTCACACCATCAGCCACGTCAGCCCCTTAATCTAATCTCCTTCACCAAAAGTGCAAGTCTTAGCCTGTCAAATCCCCTACAATTTACAAGGTAGCACTATAAACCATGATTTCACAAGATAAACCTGGAAGGATATACTGTACATAAATAGGGTACATAACCTATTTAAATTGTGTTTTCTGATAAATGCAGAGTCAAATTTTGAGTGACATTTGAAAGCACAGTCTAACACGCTCCCTCAGGGTGGAAGGCTCATTTTCGGCATTTGTTTTAATCTTAGCACAGTAAAACTAACATTGCATGGATCTACATATTCATGATTCCAACTTTATGTTTCTGTGTTTGTGCAAGAGGCTTTTAAACAGTAAACACTTGAAGATGAACTGTTTAGTTAGGCACAAAAAACAAATCTTCAAGCTCCAAATTTGATTTTTATAATTCCATATCAAACTGATAACAGTGCAGAAGTCAGTATCTGCTGTAAATAATGTAACACTTTTCTTTTGTATAACAATAATAACAAGCAAGTAAGTAAGTAAATAAGTCTTCTGCATTTTAAGTCTAGGGGCCATATTTTGCCCCTGGAGTCAACGCTGCGTCATGGCGTTAACGCTGGTGCAAAGAGGCTGTACTTGTCCTCTGGAGGTTGGAGGTGCATGTGACAGTACATACATGATGAACGCATTTGCACCAATGACTGAGAACTCTGGCACTTAAAATGCCATCAATGTAGGAGATGTTTGCATCCATGGCTTATCCAGGGAAAGAAAGAAGACAACGCTTCACAGCGGAGGAGACACTTGTTCTCCTACAACAAGTCAAAGAAGAGAGGAACTCATATAGGAGACAACAAAACTGCTCCAAAGCCCCACGATGTAAATACATTGTTGCTCACCACAGAGGCCAAATATAAGCTCCAGTTGCAATGTTACAGTGAACAATGCACACTACTGCAACTCAGTCTCGCCAGAATGTGTATATATTGCACAATGACATGACATGTTTTCAAAAGGCGTATAAATGGCACTTCAAGAGTGAGAGAATGTCATCGTGCAATATATATGCGTTCTGGTGAGACTGGGCTGGCTACTTATGTGTCGCTGTATTCCTTCATTGCAGACAGATCCTCCTCTTGCATTTCTATTGACCAATTTGGTCACTTCTCTAATGGAAATGTGTGAATTTAGAAAAAAAGAAAACTCAAGGTTACTTAACATAACCCCGGTTCTTTGATAACTGAGTGAGGTGTTTCACTATGGGAATCGCCGTGGACATGACCGTCTACGGAAGCTCCAATGGCACCACGTCTGTCTTTGACAGACAGGATGACTATATCCCAGGCTCCGCCCCTCCTATCATACAGTCATCCTCTTCCTTCTTTAAATCATTCTATAACGTTTTCTTTACCGCTTTGCAAGGAGGGTAATGAAGGTGAAACACCTCACTCTGTTAGGAGATATAGCTGGATTGCAAACAAACCTCCTAAAACAGTAGGTCACCGCAGTGCCAGACATTGGCCTCAAACAAAGCCAGATGCCCTCAGTTCCAGAACTGCCTGAGCCAATGAAGGGCCAGAGATGTTCAGTCTGAGATATCTGAGATATCCCTGAGAAGGTCATTAACCACACAGGTTTCATCCCAGAGGACTACTTGTAACCCCCCTGGTAACCAGACAGCAAAGTCATTGTATTCAGCACACATTTGTACATGCGCTGAAAAATGGAGGATGTGACCCACTGCATTTTGCAGGGAAGGGGAACATTACTTGAGGCAGAGATGGCACGGTGATTAGGATGGAGATGATATGCCACAATAGGCTCTGCCGCTGGTGTTCGACCAACCCCAGCTCTTTCATCCCATGTACTTCCAGTTTAGAGTAACCTTGAACTGGGAGCTTGCTCTTGAGCAAGTTAGCCCAGAACCGCCTCATCTCCTTCATGCATGCAGGTACAGCAGGAAGGAGCTGTTTAGGTGGTGGTTGAGGATGTGGAAGCCACTTGCCATCATTTAGGTTCCTCTCCCCCCAACTGCGTCCACAGCTGCAGGCAATGGTATGTTAAGTCTGGCGGCAGCTTGTTTACACACTTCGACAGATTGGTGTCCACAGGGGATGTGGCACCGGATGCGCCGGGGGGTCTGGATTGGGCCGATGGAAATGTGGAGTCTTCCTCCACATCATCCATATCCACAGCCTCGAGGAAATCAGAAGCTGCATCGTCACCACATGCATCCTCATTGCCTGATTCCACGTGGAGGAGGTTCTCGAACAGTGGAGGCATATCAGTGGCTTCATCATTTAAGATGTCCACCCAACTCGCCGTAGGCTGAGCCTGCTGAGCATTGGCTGTGGATTTATCAGTGCCGCTGGGCTCCACCAGACTAGGGTCACAGGAGTTGGCCACCCGAAATCTGAGTCCCCTCTCTAATATTTTCTCCGGCAGTAATGCGCAGTGTGAGCAGGACTGGCGGGTTAGGGTTGTTTAGCCCCCATACAGGTTATGCACATCGGATGAGTGTCTTTGCCCGATATGGTGGCCCCACATGACGGGCACATGCAGGATGGAGCGTCCTTAAACTTCAGATCCAACCCTTTGGCAGGGGTGGAAACTTACGAAATAACGCCCCAGGACAGGTAAGAAGAACCAGAGTGAGTGAATGCAGTGCTAGCCGTGTGAACCAACACTCGGAATTTAAGCCGAATTGTTCAGTTCTTGTGTAGACAGCTCGCGTAACATGTTAGCAAGTCCACACTGGTCAACAAATTCATGCTAACCAATCAGAGAAAAGGGCCGCCTTGGGGCGATAGCCCGAACACTGGATAACAAATGAATGCTAATTTCCAAATCTAGTCCAAAATAGCTTATCAACTATAGGCTGGGAAAGGCACCACGAATATCGACTGACCCGGCACAAAAGTCACTGTCAAAAGAGCAGCTCGCCTTGACGTGGTCGCTGTATGTCCTCTCTGTGTGCGTCTCGAGGTGTGGTCAAGTCCTCCTTACAAATACTATAAAGGTACACTGGTCCACAGAGCCGAAAGTCCACCATCGGGATGAAAATGTGGGAACATTATTGAGCCATCACCATTGGAACAAATTTGGAGACGAATGCGTGCACACGCACACAAGCAGTGTAAGGTCACACACCAACCCGGATGCCACAGGCCACAAGTTTTTGTGGATTACTATCTCTCTGGAATTAATGCGTTTTCCATGCGTTCAACACTGGGGCGGACTGAGGTGAACGTACTGCTGTGAGTAAACTCAACTCAGTCAACTTTGCCACAAACACTGTTCCTGCGCTTAAACTTAAGGTTTAACCTTAAGCTTAAGGTTAGGCTATTCCTTGGTGAATGTGCCTTTCTATTATTTTCTGGCGACAAGACATATTTCATCTGTTGAATGGGTTTACACTGGAGCGTAGGGTGGTGACGATCATTTGTCTACCTTGCGCTGTAAATAAAAGCCTATTGTTTGTTCCGACGCTTCGCTGACTGGCGAATATTTAACAAACATATCAAAGCAAGAAGCGTGCATTTATTGTTTTGCAATTACCCAAGATGATGATTTGATTACTAATTTTGATATTTATTAAAGTAAATATGCGTCGTGGTCATTTAATCGATTTTATTGTCCACTGTAGTCCAACATGTTTCTACCTGCACCCTACAAACTCAAATTGAACTTAACATCTTACTCGCGAGAGATGCAGTGGTATTGTTTGACTCAAGACCGACGTAAGGGATCACTAATAACAAGTGAATGCGCTCTTGAGGAACACTTAAGGCCAGTGTTGGACGAATGAGGTCTCTTGCGTGGAGTTTTGATGCACAAACACTGTGCGTTGCTCTTGAGGCGTTCGTGAGGAGTTCGTGTGGCGCTCATAGGAAGAGGGGCTTTGTAGGATGTTCATAAAAAATCTTCGACAAGACCATCAACCTGGTTACGAACTTAACAATGGTCTACAAACACTACATTTTTGTAAGGTGGACTCAAGAGCGACGTAAGAAATCAGCAAAAAATCATTCGTAGCCCATTCGCAGCTGTTCGTACGGGTCATGGTGACCAAGGCTTAAGTTGCACCATATTCATTGCTTTGGGCACTCTCTGCTTCAGCTGTGAGTGCCCAGCTTGGCACTCCGTCACATCCTCCTCATTGCTCGCGTGGGGCCTAAAATCCTGTGACCCTGGACAGCGGCAGGTTGTGATTCATTACATTGGGCCCTGTTGGTGATGAAAGGAGGAATTAACACTGGAGGGGATTGAAAGGTGTGTGCGAGGTGGAAGAATTTTTCAAGTGTGACTATCAACCACTGCCAGTGTCTATGGATTAAGCACTGGTCTAAAGACAACCAGAGATGTTATATCTGTTTGTTTAGGCTGAGAAAAACACAATCACAATGTTTTGTATAAACTCAAGAATGTTGATCTATCTATTCTGCACAAATTAAACTAAATAGATATGGTATTTATCTATTAGAAGAAGGTGAGTGTGTCCAAACGTTAGTAATGGCTCGAGCTGTAATCTTACTAACGTACAAAATGAATATACTGTATAGGTGTAGATAATTAAATTAATTAAAACATGGTTCAAATAAAAAAATACATATTTTTAAAATTAGATGGAGTAGAATGTTATGACTTGCCAACAGGTTGTAAATTGTTGAGATTAGATGACATTTTCATCAATATGTATATGTATTCCATTTCACACTAGAAATGAAACATCAACTGGCCTTTTATAACAAAATCCTCTCAATATAGATGCTACTTTTAAGAGACACCAAAAAGTGTTGTATGAAGGCTTGCTCATAAATATGTTTGAATTTATATGACACAGTCACCAGCACATTTGGAACAAGACGCATGTTCTCTTCACTGTCTTACCAACATCTCCTCTAATTGCTCTCTTCAAAGTCATGTTGTTTTGTCTCTATTGTGAATAACATGATGGCATGTTGCAGAAAATCATTTGCTGTATTTATGCAACAGCCAACTTTCCTAATGAAAAAAGAAAACTCTACAGTCCCGGATAATTACCAGGGAACAATGAGCACTGATTAACTTCACCACTCCAGAAGCGACGGCAGATATTGTGCCATTTGAGCGGCACAACAAGCATTCACACAGTGTTTAATCTGGTAACGTATCACAAGGGTCGGAGGGCACCCAATGTAATCTTACAAATACAAACTAATTAAAAACGGTTTAATCAGAATGAGAGTGTTTGGCTGATGGAGATAACAAGCGACTGCAGCCCACTTCAGATCCGCTGTGTTTGGGGTTGTTCAGTGGGCTGGTCATGTTGGAGGAGAGGCGAGGAAAGAACTTGAACTGTTGAGCTACACCATAAAATTCAAGATTCTTTGATAGGACCTGGATAATGTGTTTATGATAATGATAATGATAATATTTTATTGATTTACAATACTGATGAGTATCAGCACTAATCACAATGATCTTTTTAGCATCAGGATTTCATGAAATAGAAAAGCACCTTACCAAAGACAAGGCAAGGTGGGTGAAGTGTCTTGCCTACGGACACAACGAACTTGATTCATGTGGAATCGAACATCCGTGGACAAGTGTTTTAGCCACTACACTACCTCCACACCATAGCAACCACAGAGCCAATCAAGAGCGAGGTTGGAGAATGTACTCGCCCTTCCCAACTGCTAGTTTCCACTGGGCAAGCGCAACTTCAGTAAGCGACAAGAAATGGGAGTGAGACAAAAAATAAAAAACAACAATTAAATTGAAATGGGCCGTTCTGCAGCTGATCAGAAATTTTGAATCACATGCCTTTAAAGGGCCAAATCTGTGCAAAAATGCAGATTCAGTGTCATTTTCTGTCAGGTATTCACACTGTCAGGACGTTCTGATGATAAAGGCAAAAAAACGTTCTCTTTTTGAACGTGGTCAGGTAGTAGTAGTAGTATGAGCAGGGACTCTCGAACTGCGCCATCACTGTTGAGGTACACAGTTAGACAGTCATTTGGAGAAGATCTGAAGGTTATGGAACAAAAAAGTAAAGTGGAAGACCCAAAAAACTGACACCAGTAAGCCGACACTAAGCCAAAGGATCCGATTGGCTGTTGATAAAGACAATGGACGATCCTCGACCCAAATTAAAGCTGTTATTGGCGCCGACTGCAGCCCAATAACCATCAGACGACATCTGTGACTGAAGGGATTCAAAAACAAAAAGCGTTTTCAAAGGCCTCATCTCCTTGAACCACACAAAACTGCTTGAGCTTAACAAGAGGGGACAATGAAAAGTGGAAGAAAGTTTTATTCTCTGATGAGAATTTTTTTTTACCTTGATGGTCCTGATGGTTTTCCTTGAGATGTTTTCTACGCGCCACAGGGCGCAGGGGGCGCCATAATGATCTGGGGTGCTTTTTCCTTCAGTGGAACAATGGAGCTCCAGGTGGTGCACGTCAAACGGCCGCTGGCTCTGTGCAGATGCTGCAGAGAGCATCCCTCATGACTGAGGGCCCTTGTGTGTGGTAACAACAGGGTTTTTCAAGAGGACAACGCTACAGTTCACAAAGCCCGCAGGACATTCTTCAGGAGAATCACTCTTTTGGGCCGTCCTGCGTGTTCCCCTGATCTAAATCCATTTGAGAACCTTCGGGTATGGATGACAAAAATGGACCACAGATCCAGACAGTAGTAGTTCCCTTGGTGAGGCCGTTTTCACCACTTGGAGAAATGTTCCCACTCACCACCTGGAAACTTTTGCATCAAGCATGACGCAACCAATTTTTGAAGTGATCAACTAACACTTGTTAAGATCTAACCATGCAAAATGTCTTAAACTTTTGATCGGGACTGTATCTGTGATAGGACACAGATTTTACTTTATTACATGAAAAAATTGGGTACATTAACTTTTTTAAATAATAAAAAATAAGGTACAGCACCTTTATATTAAATGAAACAGTGATTTGGGCTTAAGTCTTCGTTCATGCTTTATTAAGATACGGTAATTACGGTATTAATTACGGTACAGTTATTATAAATTGTTAGTGATTGTTATTGATTGTTTTCATAGTCGACTAATCTTTATTATTCAAATTAATCGTTGCAGCTTTACACCTGAAGACATAAATACTATTAAAATCACTGAGGACAAATTATATCAGAGAAAACAGTTTTCTTAATTATAATAACTGGAACACAAAGTGAGGAGCTCATTGTGCTTTCTGATTGTAAAAACAACACAAAACATTTAAACATGGACACGTTTACAATAATGATATGATATAAAATGTATATTTGCACAATTTCCTGATACAAGTCAGTGGCTCATTGGTTTCCATGATATTCATCTGGACATTTTCTTCATGTCTTTTAACAAAGCTGACTTAAACTTAACTTTTGCTTTGGTTAAACAATTTATATAAACACCTTTTTAAACACCTTTTTCTTTTGAGGTGGAAATGCAATATTTTCTCATATTCTATTGTGTTTAATATGACTTATGTTATATTCACCCCGCCCACTTTTGCCTCTTTTAATGTCTATGATCCGCACTCTTGTAATAAAGGGACTTTGGGTTTGACGCGAAGAGCGTTCACGCAAATGGCGAACAAGGGAAAAGTCTTTCGCTAAAACATTATATAAAGGAGACTGATTTGTCTAAAATGTTTAATGTACACGTGAAAAAACAAGTCAACAACGCACCGATTTCCTGAGTGGCCTGATAACGGCTTTTTAGTCCAGTGTAGAACTTATTTTCTGTTGAGCTCGCCTGCCCCATGTAAACTACAATGGAAAAAGATGGCGGCACCCATGGCAACTTTCAGAATAAGGTGAATATTTCTCTCTTAGAGTCCTAGCATTCCAATGAACCTGCAGCTCTGACATTATCACGTTTTTCTTGGGCTGTGTCCGAATGTCCACACTATTCCCTGTATAGGGCGCTATATAGTGGTCACGCCATTTTGAATGTTGTCCGAATGTCCAACAGGTGAAAAAGTAGTGCACTGAAAGTTTCCCATAATGCATCTTGAAAAGTAGTGTACAGCGATGGTCACAAGACCGGTCAATATGGACCACAATGCATTGCGAGAGTCAGAAAAAGAGGAGATGTTTAAACGAACTGTTGAGTAGAGATTATGAACAAAACACTTTAAACAAACATTAGAAGCAGCGTTGCTGCTGGCGTTAGACGTTTACTTTAGCTTGAGCTGTGAAAAGATTGCAAATCTATGGCAAAAAGTTGAATAATCCAGTCTGTTTGATGTTTCAAGTGCAATCCATGGTGAATAAAAACTTTTATGATTAAACCCTTTTTAGCTATGATTAATATTTATTATTTAATTTCCTTTAAGGAGTCTGCATGTCCTCCCCGTGTTACCGTGGGTTCTCTCTGGGTTCTCCGGCTTCCTCCCACCGTCCAAAGACATGACATGGTTCGGAATTCGAAACCACGATGTTGGGGTGGTCTGGGATTCGAACCCACGATCTCCTTATTGAGAGGCAGAAGCTCTAGCCGCTCTGCCACCGTGCACCCCTATATTTATTTATCTATTCTTTTTTATTCATTTTAGGCTCTCCAGGGTTTCCTCTGAGGGGTCCTCTGTACTGAGAGCGGTGGTTGGCTGTGGCTGCTGGGCCCTGGCTCATGGGCGACTGGTGTAGGTTTGATGTGAGCCTCATCTCTCCTGTGGGTGTGGGTCGGGCGGTGGAGGGGGGAGGACTTTGTGGCAATGTTTTAAATGCACTGTAAAGCACTGTTTTACGTTTTTATGTATGAAAAGCACAATTTTTATAAATTAAATTTGATTTGATTTTGAATTGATTGGTCGGTCATACTGCTGCTGTCTCAAACCTAACAGCAGGAGCCAGGCCAGATGAATCTCAAGAGTTTGTTAATTCATACATGCCAGATGGCATGGCCAGGTTACATTAAAGGTGCACTATATAACTTTTCTAGTGGTGGGTCAGTCACCTGCTTGTATAGGTTATTGCGTTGCCTAAGAGGCATTTTAATATATGCATATATACATACTAACATGTGCATATTCTTTTTATGCACTTTATGCATTTTCCTTAGTTGAATAAAAGTTTAAAGACATTTAATGCAATACTGTGGAACACTATTTTCATGGTGACAAGACAAACAGGTAGCGGGACTTGCACTGGTAAAAAAAAATATATATATATATATAATTATTAGCGCATTCATTGGGTTGTATTGAATGCACCCACAGCTTTAAATTCCCCCCAATACATTCTTATTCAATAAAATGTCTGCTTTTACACTTTTGCCTTTGTGAAACCTCCTGACAGATTTGAATTTACATCCTAATAGAAGCTCCGACGTAACAGGCAATGTCAGAACAGCTCACTTGGAGACTGACACATGTGACAAACACCTCCGTGCTTCACTTTTGGATCCTGATGACAGCCCCATGACAGAAGGTCCCCTGCAAAATGAGGTTTTCTCAGCTCATCATTACAAGTGACAAGAGTATTTTCTAATTTTGAGTTCAGGGATAGTCTGCTCAGTTGTCAAAATTATTAGGACAATTTAGTGTCAGACAGCACAAATTGGGTGATGTAACACCTATGGGATAGTGTTGTTTTGAAAATAGTGACTACTCCTTCAGAATATACAGAGGCTGATTTTTACACGGCTGCTAAGGCAACAAATAAACTTATTTTTGGTAATATTTTGCTTCTAGTTGAATATAATAACCAAGACCTGTAAAACTATGTGCAACTTAAGCAAAGGAAAAATCATTGGCCCTATCTCTCAGTGGTTAAATTATGCAGCGATCCAAATGTCATACTGTCATATGTGGTAAAAGAAAAGGCTTATTTTATTATTAGAATACAGTGTAACAGGAAGAGGTGTATGTGGTGTGGTCCTGCTCCCAAACATTAGATAACTAAACTTTATTTAAAAAGGGTCAAAAATTTGAATAAGACCTCTTACAAACTCGTAAAAACAATAGCATTTAGATCCGTCTTTGAGGCATTTCTAAGTAGATGGATGATAGCATTTGCATTGCCTGCTGTTCACCAATTCACATCCTCCATCACTGTAAAAGATGGAGGTCCAAGTCATTTATTCAGTGGCATACGTTTGTTTCAAAGAATAATAACGATACAACTGCCCTGCTTATTGAGAGCGCAAATCAAACAAAAAAATTCTCTTTTAATTCTACAGAGTGCTCTGGCTTTTAAAAAAAATTTATTTGTGGAGTGACTTAAGTTCTAATAATATGTACAGCGAGTGACATAAATTCAACCTTCGCGGTCATGCCGTAAATAACATCTGCCTTGACATCGAGTTCTGACATTTAAAAAGATTGATGTCATTGTTTGGCATTCATTGCCATGTTGTACATCTCAAATTCAAATTGTATTCTATTAGCTGTGAGCCTCGCCATGAGGTATGCAAGTTTGAGGCATGTAGTTCAGTATTTTCTAGCTGACTAACCATAAAATGAGCACTTGTTCTTTAATGTTATGCTTGTGAATAATCTGTCAAAACTAACTAACCTTAACCCAAGCTGAGAAAGAGAAAACCTCATTTTACCAACAGTATAACTCACAATCTGTTTCTAAACATTATGCATATCGTCCAGTACTGATGAACATATGCCTCCTAGTGGCCATTAACAGTACTGTCAAAAATATCTACGTTCTTAGAGGGAACGTAAATATCAGAATAATTGATAATTCAGTGGCTTTTAAAACACAAAAAAATAATACAGCAGCTTTAACAAAAACAGCAGCAGACAGGACAGGTGAGACTTTAGTACTAGAAGCTAGGGCTGTGTAATGCATCAAATTTCAAATTAATTTTTATTATTTTTTAATAAGACAAAATAAAAAACGTAATTACTTTACCATATTGCCTAGCCTTACACTAAAATGATAATAACAATCGGATCAGAAATCAGACCCCCACACTGTAAAGAATACCAATCATTCAAAATCCATACTCCTTCATTACTCTGTGAACAGTTGTTCACTGTAGGGCTGGGATTGCTGCAATTCTTCAAATAAATCTCGCTAATCAAGTCAGAAGTCACCCACTAACACTCTACCTCCACACCACAATCCTGACAACCAATGAAAGGACAAATAAATAAAGCGGCAACATAAACACCTTGAGGAGATCCATCATCATTACTCTACAGTGTCAGGGGCGCAGTGTTGGACCGGGCCGAGCTTCAGTCAGCAGCGCTCCACTGGTTCAGACTGGTCACCCCGCACTGGCCTGCACACATACAGATGAAGGCAAGGAGTCACTGTTACATTTCAAACACTTAAATAAGTCAGGTGGTGAAAAACAATGTACTTCTTTTGTAACACAAACTATTTTAGAACTAGTAGCAGTATCAATACTGAAAAATTAACAATTGTACCTTTCCCAAAAAGTATTAGAATGGTTTAGATCTACATCAAAACAAGTATGAGACTACAATATAATATCAAAGAAACTACTACGACTAGGTTATGTTGAAAATGACATTCCATTGCCTAAAAGAGCACTGTGGTATCAAAATTGGTACTGGGTAGGGGGGAAACAAGTTAATCGATTAATAACAACCAATCAATTATCAGCTAATTTAAGTGTATTGACGAAAACGATCCACTAGGATCCTAACAGCTTCACTGCAACTTTATTTTGGTCAAATTTAGTAAAAATCTGAAGAATAGTTGCTAGACTGATAGCAAAATGATCTTTAGGTGTCGCACTAGTATTGAACATTATTTTTCTTAGTATCAAAATTCTGTTTGATAATTTTGCATTACTGTGACATTGCCTCGGGTATATTTAGAATTTTCTTGACAACTCCAACACTATGCCCAAACAAACTGATACAGAACATAAAATAATAATTGTCAAACTTAAGAGAAGACAACAGAAAATTTCGCAAATAGATATAAGTAACAGTAAAGTTTTTTTTTTCTCCATGGATGATGAATAAATGTGAAAAATATCTTGTCTGTAAATGTAACAGTTTCTTACGTTGCGTTTCAGCTCTAATTTAGCATTGTGTCCCGACATGACAGACATAATCTCCCTCATCAATAGTGTTTGTGTCATTGTTGTGATTTGGCCACAGTGTTGTTGACTGCTCTGATCAGTGAGTGGAGGCAGCTGTGGACAGGCCTGATTACTGACACCTGTATCTGAAGCTGAGCCAAAGACCATCGTCTGTGGAGTTTATCAGGCAGACTTTGTTAGGCTCAATGGACTGCCTGATACACAAATACAGGATTTTCCCATCGGAGGGCACCAGCCTCTGAGCGTTCTGCTGTTGAGAACTGCAGGTGTTTTAACTGTTCACGTCCTCTGAACATGGCAGCGGTGGTCCACATGACAAGGTACTAACATTGAGTTTTATTTGAGTTTAAGTCCCTTTTTTTTAAATTATGCTGTTTCCTGTTGGTTTATGGTCACAGTATTTTGCTGGGCTGCTGGATAGCAGAGGTTACCTATGCTGCATCTCTTCTAACCGGTATGTCACTGTTTGTCTACAGTTCAAAGACTCAATAATGTGATTGATAAAAGGATATATTTTTACAATTACCTAAGGACTGGAATGATTAATCAACTAATCATGACTTGTCGTCTATAAAGTATAACGGTTTTCTTTTATTTTTTTTTTTATGGACTAGACCATAAAATGCATTGAAAAATGGTGATACTATTAAATCAAAATGTCAAAAATAAACGTTCTGATTTTCATAATTAATACACTTTATTCAGATTAGGGCTGAAACTTGACAATTATTTTAGTCGGCGATTATTTTTTTGATCAGTCAAATGATTATCAGCCAAATAAAGCTTGAAATATGGGATTGAAGGCTTCTAGATAGAAAATATTTATGAAGTGTGTTATTGATGGAAATCAGCAATCCACTTTATTTTGATGTAATGTCACTGTCTTCATTATAAAAGGTCTTTTTACATGTGTTTTAAAGTCTATATAGCCCAGTTAATGATTACGATTATTAATACTTTTTTTCATAGTTGACAAGTCACAATTTAGATGATTATTTAAAAATCTAAATATACAATAGAAATTATTGTTTAGCTTGTCAAAAATGTATTAAAATCTGTGACTAATCTACTTAAAGTTATTTAAGTAGATTAGTTATTTAAGGGTTAAATAACTTATTAAGTTATTTAAGTAACTTTTAAGTAACAAATTTAAAGGCATCATCATTTATCCGACGGCAATCAACTCTCTTTGCTGGTTATACGTGAAAAATTTTTTTTTTTTTTTTTTTTTTTTTTTTTTTGGGTTGCTGTTTTAGCCAAGGTTTTCTTATGTTATTTAACAAACCAAACCACTTTCTAACCCCTGGCCTTAACAATTTTTCATAGCCCTATTCCAAAACCTAACCAGATCCTGAACCATTTGCCAAATCCACAATCATCAAAATCTAGCATTTCACTGGTACAGTAAACCTCAATGTCAACAAAGCTATTACAGGAGTTGTTTTAGATTAATGTTAACGATCATTAAACTAACCGTTAATCTTTTGAAATGTTTTATCCATGTCCAACACACATGACAGCAGAATAACGGTGAGTTCTGAAACGTTGGACAGCAATGTGGACACTTTGTGATATTGTTAAAGAAATTGCTGCAGCTAAAAGGAGCCTTTTTCTATATAGCCAAATTATATTTCAGAAGGTAATGTATGTTTTATCCATGTTGGAGGACTACAAACTGACAGATTAAAAGTAGAATGGCAGTCAAATTGCATTTTTTGTCAATGCAAATGTAAGTTAATACATTAAACTAAACATTGACTAGTTAAAACAAGTAGCAGGTCTTTTATAAGCAGTAAACTGTCCTTGTTTTTCTTGCAGCCTATGATAAGAAGCCTTCAGAAGCATGGCCATTGTGGCCATATCCGTCTGCCCGGAGTTGGGGGCATCCAGCGGCGAGTGCCTGGCAACGTCAAGGAGAATTTTCTCCCCTTTTACCTCTGAACTCAAATGCTGCCAAAAACACTGCTCGTGGTATAATCCCCTCTAAGAAATCTCATACAAAAATCGAAATGGCTAAACCCAGGACATTTGAGATCAAATTTCAAGGTCCTATGGCTAACACTGAGGACAGGAAAAGTGAACATGACCACTCTCATTCACATGGGTCTAGTCGCTTTCACCTGGGGAGCCAGTTGGAAAGTTCGTCTAGAGATTCTTTGTATACGGGTCCATTCAAGTACCCCGACAGAGATCCCCAAGGATCTTCAAAGCCTGGCTTTCATTTCAGTTTATCTGTCCCTTTACTTACAACTGAAGCCCCTAAACTTCCAGATAGTGTGGTCGATGTAAAAGATACTAGATTTTACACAGGGCCCTCACACTCAAGGTTTCGTTATCCACATCACATGCCTGAAGTAAATAAGCCAGTGTATCAAAATCCCACTGCTCAGAAGCCAGCAGAGAGCAAGATTGTGACATTTTTATCTGGACTATTTAACCAGAGGGGGCAAGACGGCCAAATTAATACTCATCCCCAACAAAACAATGTGTTTTTCAAGCCGGTGGCACAACGGCATCCTTCAGCGCAAGCTGGCTCTGTCTCAGGTCATCACCAAAACCCGACAAACTACTGGATGGGTAAAATGCACGTGTCAAGTTCCGCTGAGGCAGAAGGTGATGTCCAGAATCCTTCCCACCAAGCAGTCCAAAATACTGTGCACTACTCACCTCAGTGGTTCCCCGTTCCCAATCCGACCTCTGACAGTGCTGATGTTAGAAACCGTATTTTACAGTCTGCTAAATATGTTAATGGTCAACTAATGATTCCTTTAGAGAAGTGCCCCGGTTTTGAAAGATTAGCAGCACATATACAAAATTACCACCATGGCTATTCTCACCACCGCCACAATGGCCATTCTCACCCAAGTGGCCCAATGCCAACAAAACCACACTATACAAAGTTTGTTTTAAATATGGAAGGTGCAGCACCAAATCCCAATGAACCAACGCAAGGAACAAATGTGCAGCAGTCGGGGGAATACCATGAACGTCCTGTCAGATGGTGGCCAGGTACAGGCGTTAATTCTGTGTCTAGAGGAGCTCAAAATCAGTTTGTCAATCCCCTGCCCTATGTGCAGCCGGATTCCCAGCAGGCTATAAGGAAGCCTGGACACACAAACTATGAGGTAGAACTTGGGGCAAATATTGGATATGACAAAATACCTGACACGCAAAGTCAAAACAACTTCCGTTATGTAGTACCACGAAGACTGCACGCCTACTGATGTGTACAACTGCACAGGGAGATCAAGATGCTGTGAGTACTTTAGACAATTTGTGAGCTGTAAGTTACGTGTTCCTACATTAATCATGCTATTCATCTTGCAGGTTCCAGAAGGAGGTTAAAGAGTTTATTTTCTACTCATTAAAGTGAAGAATTTGTAATGCTGTCTCCTTGTCACTGAATACAGAGCAATACTGGTCACAATAACGGACTGAAATTTGAGACCAGATGTTAAGATTGGTTTAGGCATACTTATATTTATTGCTGACGTGTAGTATTGACCTTATTCTGCCCTGCCCACTTTTGCCGTTTTTTGGTGTTTTGTTGTAAACGCACTGCCATTTGACGAGAACTCCGTTTAAAGCTAATGACGAACGAGGGAAAAGTCTTGCCGCTAAAATGTTACATAAAGTAGGTTGATTTGTGTACAATGTTTAATGAACACGCGCAACAAGTCAACAACGCACCGATTTCCTGGGCAGTCAGAAAACGGCTTTTTAGTCTGTGTAGAACTTATTTTCTGTTGAGCTCGTCTGCTCCATATAAACCATAGAACTATAAAACCTGGAAGATGAATCAAAGATGGCCGCCCTGTTTATCCCTATGGAGAGTGCTCATTGGTGCATGACCCCAAAAAAGTTTCTTACTTCCGCATTTACTTCCTGATACGGAGGTTGCCATCTTTGCTTTAGGGTGCCACGTGACGACAATCCCCCACTTCATATAAAAACGGTAATTTCGGTGATTTTAGAAACAGTAAATAACATTTCCTTCTATTTTATTTAAATACCAATAATAATTCAGTACTGTCTGCAATTATGAGCAATTTTAGAAAAAGGCTGGTTCCAAGAGGCTGCAGTACCTCGCATGGCCACTAATCAATCTGGGACCACAGAGTATCCAGTTCTTTTAATACATCCATGATGTAAACTAATACAACGGAAACAAGACGGCGGCGCGTAAGGCAACTTCCGTAATAAAGTGAATAGCCTCTTAATATTCTGTAAGACATCCATTAATATATCATCGCCCATGGTATCATTAGGGCTTTGTACTTTTTTTTTTTTTTCTTTTTTTTTCCTACAGTTACGGTTTCACAAAATCAAAGGAATACATTGCAGTATGCAATTATAGTCCCCCTTAAAAGTTTAAGACCAGTTGAATAAATGTCAAGTCACGTTTTGGATCTTAACTAGGGTCCAAGTAGAGCTTCAATATGCACCAAGAAATGGGAGTGAGACCAAAAAAACTAAAAAATATATATTTTATTGAAAACAGCAAACTGAAATAGGCTGTTATGCAGCTGATCAAAAGTTTAGGACCACGCCTCAATAAACAACACGAAACCCCTCGGAACAGAAATCAAAGTCTCAAACATGAACTCGGTAATGAGTAGCTCCACCGATATTGTTCGCTTCAAAAATTCTTTCGGCAATGCTTGAGCCAAGCATTTCCAGGAGGTGAGGGGGAACATTTGTCCAAGTGGTGAAGACGGCCTCACGAAGGGAACTGCTGTCTGGAACTGTTGTCTGTTTTGTAAACTCCCCTTGCCACCCAACCCCAAAGGTTCTCAGTTGGATTTAGATCAGGGGAACACACAGGATTGTCCAAAAGAGTGGTGTTCTCCTGGAAGAAGTCTTTTGTCCTGCAGGCTTTGAACTGTAGCGTTGTCCTGTTGAAACACCTAGTAGTTCCACATACGAGGGCCCTCAGTCATGAGGGATGATCCCTGCAACATCTGCACAGAGTCAGCAACCATTTGACCTGCACCACCTGGAGCTCCATTTGCCTGCACCATGTAAACTACAACGGGAAAAAGATGGCGGATGACTTTTGCCATTCATTCAACTGGTCTTAAACTTTTGATCGGGACTGTGTGAGAAAATATTCAGAATACGGTACTCTGATTGGGTCATGTAAGAGAATGTGTTCTGTAACTAGGGATGCACCGATACCACTTTTTTCCAAACAATTTGGAGTACATTTTGAGTTCTTGTCGACACAGAACTGATACTGTTCTTAAATTTAAACTCTACTGAGTTACATTTGCAAACAAGAGTTATCGTCACTGGAAATAAGCTGGTTTTTCACAAGATCAAGTCAGCGTTTGGTGAGGAATGATTATTTTGTCTTTATATTTTCTTTCTGCAGTTTTGTTCTCACCTGCGTCTGCGTTCTCTCTTGTTCTCTCTGGTCCAATCATAAACCGGTCCACGCTAAAGCGACCTGGGAGGTAGTACCTCTCACGGCCCCCTTCGGACCCTCAAACGGGGCGGTATGGTTTACTTTTGTTCAGTGTAATCACGTCAGACCGTCGCTAATGGAAACATGACTTTAGTCAGCCTCATTCACTTTGAAAAACTGCTACATGGCTGACATCTCAGCTCCTCCCGCTTCACGCACCTGCCGCTCTCTGACTGCAGTCGCAACCACGTCAGGACAGCGGTGAGACGCGCCGTAAGTGAGTGTCTACGCACGTGAACTGCCATAAAATGACCATAAAAGGTATCGAGCGCCGGTTTCGGGTCCTCTTCAGTGAGTACTACTACTGCACCTGGTATCGAGCCGATACCCGATACTGGTATTGGTGCGGTGCATCCTTATCTGTAACTACGTTTTTTTTTTCTCTACAGTTGTTGCAGTACTCAGAACGAGGCCCAGTCCTGACAACTTTGAAGTTTAAACACAAAAATATTCACCTGATTGCAACACAGCCTAATAAGTGTTTCACCTAATATTATGCTTTACTTCAATAAAACTTATTTGCTATGTTTATTTTTATGAAGATAATGACCTTGGCTTCAATGTGTGCAGTCATGAGGAAATGACTGACTTTAACTGACTTCAATTGTTTAGTTACACATTAAGTAGAATGTAAATGACTTTGAAAATGTCTCTGTGTTTTCCATTAGTAATGGTTTTGTTTTACCCAGTATTAAAACTGAAGGGAGACTAGTGGTGTCACTTGTTTCCACACCAAATGAGCGTAACTGGAGCTTAGTACAACCGATTCTGTAAAAGACACACATGAAAACACAATGTAGCAAACTAACAAATACCAAACTAACACACAACAGTGTTCCAAAAGTGCAGGTTCAGTTCACTTTAGAAGCAGTTTAAAAAAAAAAAAAAAAAAAAGTATAAACCTGGCCCTTCTTTGAGAAGAATTGAAGAAGTTCACAAAGGCCATACACTTTCTATATTTCAGTTTCAATATGAACAAGCCTGAAACCTGCATTATTGTATTTTCATCTAACGGTAAGACTGCTGCTTACTCCAAACACATTAGTTTGTATCGGATTATGAGCATGACCGTTTTGGCGATTGAAATCTGATTTGTTTTAAACTGTCATTCTAGGGGCGATAATCCAGAATACATTGTTTAATTTGAGCAATACTGTTGGAGACAGAATTTGACTGAGTGTGTGACTATAGGCTGATAATTAACCATTTTTTGTGTGGAGAAATCATAAACTGTGTTGAAAGTTGTAACACAGAATTTTAGGTTGTGGCAGAGCCGTTTCTTTTATATTTCGGGCACAAATTGGATTAGACCTGCTCCCTGCACAGGATTTTCAGCTCCACTGGTTTGGTCTCAAAACCTAGTTCTAAAAAAAATTAGGGGCTTTGGAAAAACAACAGTGCTCAACAGTAAAGAGTGAAACTAATTAAGACACTTTGATAGAATTGATATTCCCTACTATTATCCCTACTATATGATATTGATACATGATACTGATGATTGAATTAAATGTAACCCTTACAAATAATTGTTTATTCACTCTGATTAATCACTTGCTTGTTGTGTGTCAAGTCAAACTATAGCGTGATTAGAATTGAGGTGTTTTACCCCACAAAAAAGTTAAACCTACTGCATCATTTTTTCGTTAAAATGTCCCCTTTTTTCGCGATGACCTTGTAAACCTTGCACAATATTGAAAACAGCCACTGTGTGTGATGCCAAGGTCATGTTCCAGAGCTAAGTCTTTGTCTAATGATGCTGTTTACAACTTCCCCCATCATTGGTCAACTGCACCCTCAGAGCAGATTATTCATTGACAATTTCAACAGCCAAACACACACCCCTCACTTTGTCCAAGAAACCATTAAAGTTTTGTACTTACACAGTTGCCCTTTGATGTTATTCTGACCTGTTGCTTAACACTGGTGTAATGCCTCCACTGGCTGCAATAAAAGCCGACCTCACGGGTCTGGAGAAGTAGAGATTAATAGTTCTTGTAATTGACCATGTTTTAGTGTTCACTGAAGCAGCCCTATTACATCGCTTTAGGCCCTTCCTGCTTTTTGAGGTCAAATATAAAGCTGCTCGTCTTGCCCCAGTCATGAATCACAATGAACATTTGGCACTGACAACACGTGGGGCTTTCAACAGTTTTGCGCACTTAAAAATCACACATTTTAACATTCCATTTCTCGTGTAAATGGAGTTACCAGTGCGGAGTGACGGTGTCCATCTCAATGCCAATGGAAAGGTGGCCTCTTCGTTGCAATTGGAAGACTCTGGGCACTTTGGCTACTTCGGTGACCGGTGCAGCGTGGCGTCCAGCCGCTGCGACAGCGCGGTGACCGGATACGACACTCTGGACGCACCGCCGCACTATGACTTTTACGCCAACACCGAGGTCTGGGGTCGACGCAGGCGGTTCAGGCCCTCATTGTACCAGCTGTACGCCAACCCCAAGGTGAGGATGACCGGGCCTTAAGACTCATTTAGGGGTTTTGATTAAAAACGGCGCTTGCAACATGTCATCAGTTCAACAGCCTACTTTGGTACATGATAGTTCTCACTAACATGGACAAATGAAACAAAATGATGAAATATGGAGTTATACATTGTTTTTATTTTGTAAAATAACCTGAATATTCTACAAAAAAGTTACATACATATGGCAGGTTTTCATTTGTGACCTAATTTGGGGAAACTGTAAGTATTTATCATAGTTACCTTTGTGAAAAACAATTTACGCATAATTAACACATTTTTTCTGACAGTGTAAACATGAATTTACCAAAACAAAGGTGTTTTATATTTGTCAAATAATTGTGTAAATTAGACTAGCTTTGGTCCTTGTTTACAGTAAAGTTTCTAGCTCTGGTACAGGACGGAAAATCATAAACTTGACCAAAAGTGCTAACCCAGAGTAAACAAGGTAATTATAAGGTAACTATATTTTAGTGTAAGGAGTAGTCATCTTCAATTTGGTTCAAATTATTTTTGTAAAGACCAAAATCAACCACAGATGCCTCAGAGGGCTTTTCAAAATTGTTGAATTTACCAACAGTGTCAATAACGACACAGAAGAGGACTAATGATATGACAATATGGACAGAGAACACAGGAGCTTGGTAGCTTAACGCTCAACTTCAGTCTGTGCTTAACCACCAGTAGTCCAACATTTTGAGAGCAAAGTACTTGGATTGGATGATATTGTGCAATATCATCTTTGAGGTAGGATGGGGCCATGCCATATTTATATGTCAAGAGGAAAATTTTAAATCTGATTCTAAACTCAACACGAAGCCAGTGAAGGGATTCCTCCCCTGGAGTAATGTGCTTTCTTCTTTTAGTTCCTTACTATGCTAGTAATCTTGCATACTTGTGTTGATGTTATAGTTCATTAAAAACTTTCCAGGAATAGGCACTACAATGACCAATCCATCATAAAAGTTCTGTGAAACAAGCAGTCCTCTCAGCAGCATAAAATGATTGTTTTAGAGGAGGAGCAGATGTATCAGGTTTTCAAAACTTTTCCTGCCATGGCTCTTGAGAGAACTTTTATATAATGATCTGAGTGACCTCAAGGCAGATTTACAGGTCTGTGCCCAACTTTTTATGCAGTAAAGAAAATAAATGTGGCACTTTCATCGCATTTAGATAAGCACCTGAAGCCCTTGTAGTTTGGGAATGTATCTGAAGTTGGTCATGTAAAATCTTATAGTATTTGTTAGCTTTTTTAATGTATTTCTTAAAACATAAATCATCATTTGCTATCATGAATCTAAAAATGCAGCTGCATTTTGGACCAGTTGAAAGCTTTTTATAAAGCTTTTTACGCTGCAAGCAGGTTTTTATATCCTTCATGTACATGAACAATCTGGTACCTATCCGATAAATAGGATTTAAACCAGCTGAGGGCGGTCCCTCTGACATCTACATTACATTCTAACCTCTGTAGTAGAATGTTGTGGTTGAGGGTGGCAAATGCTGCCCTGAGGTCCAACAGAACCAGGAATGAGCAGATGATAACATCAACATGACTTTAACTACTACAGTTTCTGTGCTATATTACTGTCAGTGATTCAAGCATCACATAATTGTTCTGTGTTGTAGGATGACTCCAGCCCCCCTCTCTATGAGGAGACCTCTATGGAACACTTGGACCGAGGGGAAACCACTGATGATGACGATGACGAGGAACAGAAGGAGCCGCCTGCTGAACCCACTCGCTTTGGATGGGTTCAGGGGGTCATGGTGAGACCAGATAAACTATTTGTTTGTGGCATTCAGAAATCTTACCATAGTAAGAATATAAAGTAGGAATATAGATTCATAATAACTATGTAAAAAGTAGTAATATCTTTAAGCAAAAGTATTTCCATCCGTTCTCCCAAAGGTGTTTATGCAATTGCAATTCTGCAGTTGATGGTGTGCCAGTCATTAGTGTCTGGTGGTGGGTAGATCTCACTTACATTTATTCATTTACTTGAGTAACTTTTTAGTAACTTTTCCACCTGCATACTTCTACTTCTGCATGAGTAATATAATTTACAGTGTAACTGTATTCTTACTGAACTATTCTGAAGTAACGTGACTTTTATTTTAGTATTTTTTTTTGCTACTCTACCCACCTCTGATGGCTATTAATGGTCTAATATGAATGCAACTGCTCTATAAGGTTATTATCTGACTGTAGATACGATGCATGTTGAACATCTGGGGTGTTATCCTATACCTCCGTCTGCCTTGGATTACTGCTCAAGCTGGTATCGGTAAGTCAAACAGATAATGAATGATCGTTGGTGACTCTCGCACAGTTGATGATGATGTTAAACAAGCTCCATGTCTCTTTGTGTTGTTTTTTTGTTGTGTTCACTAGGGTTAACCTGGGTGATCATTCTGCTGTCCTCTACGATCACAGGGATCACAGGCCTCTCCACTTCAGCCATTGCAACTAATGGAAAAGTCAAAGGAGGTCTGTCAGTAGTAGAAGTGGGAGATATATTGAAAAACGCATTTGTTGTTTTGAATATATGCAAAATTTCAATATCAAATGTATCGTCTAAGTTTTTAAAATAACATAAAAATAAACGTCTAGTTTAATCTCCTAAACAAGAGTATAAAGTGATATTTCTGTCCTTTTGTGGTGAGTTTTATGGTCCATTCATGTTTTGTGCGATACTTGAACCTCAACCAAGACATTTACATGCACATTTGAACATATTTCTGATGCATTGTTAAAATCTTGTCTGAATATTTTTATCCAGATAATTGTCAATATTGCCCATCCTCAGTCTGTAGTTTATAAAGAGATATGTTGTGTATATTCACTTCATATATAACTAAATGATGCTGATCTCTATCCCACTCTTGCTCTCAGGCGGGACATACTTCCTGATCAGCCGCAGTTTGGGTCCAGAACTGGGAGGGTCAATTGGTCTCATCTTTGCCTTTGCCAATGCTGTAGCTGTGGCCATGCACACTGTAGGGTTTGCAGAGACTGTTACTGACCTCATGAGAGTAAGTAAAGTGTGCACAGACGGAGATAGGAACTGCTTATTCGCGTTTGTGGAATAACTATGGTTTTCTTGTAGGAGCATGGAGCTGTCATGGTGGACAAATTAAATGACATTCGAATCATTGGCATCATCACTGTTACTTTTCTTTTGTGCATCTCTTTGGCCGGCATGTCTTGGGAATCAAAGGTAGGATGCTTGTTGGCAACTGCTAGTCTAAAAAAAAAGATTTACTGCAAATAACATTGACATTTTAGTATTTACAATAGCAACTTTGGAATAGTGATACAGACTACTGTATACTATTACTATACTATACTATTACTATTTTATTATTTTTATTTTTCAACAGCAATGCAAATACAATCAGCCATTAACAATAAGAACATTCCCACAGACATTCATTTTAATCCCAATACACGGACTGCAGAAAATGTTCTCATAAATCATTTTACAATTAAGTCCTGTCTATTGTATCTCAGAATAACAATTAATTTTTCTTTTCTCCAGGCCCAGGTTGTGTTCTTTCTCGTTATTATGATTTCCTTTGCCAGTTACATTGTTGGAACCATCATCCCCGCTAGTCCTCAGAAGCAGGCCAAGGGTTTCTTCAGCTACAGAGGTAGCACTAATCCATAACAAAGTTTACAAGTTAAAGTCTGTGATGAATTAAATCATCTTTATCCTTTAATAGCTGATATCTTTGCTGCAAACTTTGTGCCAGAGTGGAGAGGAAAAGAAGGTAGCTTCTTTGGCATGTTCTCGATTTTCTTCCCTTCAGCCACTGGCATTTTGGCAGGAGCGAACATTTCGGGAGATCTCAAGGTTTGACAGCATGTCTGTATGTGCTGACAGTGTTTTTCCTCATGAAACTAATAAGAAATCTGTCCTGCTAGAATCCAACAGTAGCCATCCCTAGAGGCACACTTTTGGCTATTTTCTTTACTACTATGTCATATCTCATCATATCTGCCACTATTGGTAAGTATTACCATATAACTGGACTGAAAAGAGACTTCCTCAAAGCCTATTGCCTTATAAATTGCCTTAAATGTATAATCTTTTTTCCATTTAACTAAATACTCAACTCAATAATTTATTATTCAGTGTCACACATGACAGTAGAAGAAACATAATAGTCATTTCATTCCACTTTTGTTGAGCACTATAAACCATGTACATAAAACTGTGATGCAAAATACGTATATGATTTACACGAACACTTACATTTGTAGTTGTACACTTAAAGTTGTGCATAATTTTCATTAATGCTTATCTTGTGGATCAGTAAAGTTTATCTGTTTACAATGAATGAAAAAAGGCAGTGTTGAACATGTACATGGGTGGTTCCTCTGACTAAATAGTGACTGAGGGATTATAGGGGTTTAGTTCTCGGTACTGTTGTCACCAAAAGGTTCTTGGCCTGACTGGCAAGTACCTGACCCATAGAAAGAGCTGAAAAGTCCCTTGTTCCTTCAAATGAGGAGCGAACTTCAAAAGGTCGCTATAGTGTGAAAACCCAGAATTGTTCATGAGTAGGTTTTGTAGCATGTTAAAATTTAACTGAAATCAGATTAATTTAAGTATTTCGTCTTAGGTTCTTGTGTAGTGCGCGATGCTTCAGGTGTATTGAATGACACTTTGGCGGCCTCTTCAAACCCAGAGTCTTGTGTGGGCCCGGCCTGTCTGTATGGCTGGGACTTCTCTGAGTGCATTCAGAATGGCACCTGCATGCACGGCCTCATTAACTACTACCAGGTAAATAAAGGTTCCACATATGCTTTGAATAAATAGTATTGGTTTGGGGTTTTGGGATAAAGATCTAAAGATCTAAGAAATTGTCTTGGTCCATGTTAAATTATTTTTTAATCAAACCTACATTGTATTATAATACTTCCATGTTATTGGTTCCAGACAATGAGCATGGTCTCAGCCTTTGCACCCCTCATCACTGCTGGCATCTTTGGAGCCACATTGTCCTCAGCTTTGGCCTGTCTGGTGTCTGCTCCCAAAGTCTTCCAGGTTAGTCACACACCACCGAATTTGGGATAAATAGAATAGTCTGGATTAATCATATTATTTTTCCCCAGTGTCTGTGTAAGGACAGGCTCTATCCTCTTATTGGCTTTTTTGGCAAAGGTTATGGAAAGAATGACGAGCCACTTCGAGGCTATCTGCTGACATACTTCATTGCTTCCTGCTTTATTCTCATTGGTAATATAATTTTCTTTCAAGTTTACAGTACATTAAAAATGTATGTATAGCTGGCTAATTTTGTATTTTGAGCAACGTTTATTTGATTTATTTTGAACCAACAAAAACACAGTACATTAAATACTATATTAAAAATTGTAGGAACAGAGATTGAAAATGAACAATTAGAAAAATAACTGTTGTTAAGCAAATCTAAATTAGCCAGCTGTTTTCATAATAGTTGTTTTAATTATTACATGTTAAAACTTTTCTCTAACACACAACTGCATTCTGTCCCACAGCTGAGTTAAACACCATTGCTCCCATCATCTCCAACTTTTTTCTTTGCTCTTACACACTGATCAACTTCAGCTGTTTCCACGCTTCAATCACCAACTCACCAGGTACAAAACATTTAATAGACATCCATTGGAGGTAATGTGAATAATAATTGGACCTGTGTTTGGTAGGCTGGCGCCCTTCATTCCGGTTTTACAATAAGTGGTTGTCGTTGCTGGGAGCAGTATGTTGTTTAGTCATCATGTTCCTGCTCACCTGGTGGGCCGCTCTCATCGCCTTTGGAATAGTCTTCTGTCTTCTGGGATACACCCTCTACAAGAAACCTGGTGCGTCCATGCAAGCACCTTTGTCTATGCTGGTCTCCAAACTCCTTGTCTTGCTTAACAAACATTCATAATTTTAACAATCTTGCATGAACAAAGGATTGTTTTCTGTCCAGCTGTAAACTGGGGCTCATCAGTACAGGCCAGTTCCTACAATATGGCTCTGAACCAGTGTGTGGGCCTTAACCTGGTGGAAGATCATGTCAAAAACTACAGGTAAGTCAATGCATTTTTTTTTACAAAATGACAATGTTACTAATTTTATCACAAAAGATTGTGCTATCCCTCAGGCCTCAGTGCCTGGTGCTGACAGGACCACCCAGTAATCGCCCGGCTCTTGTCGACCTTGTCAGCTGTTTCACTAAAAGCCTCAGTCTAATGATGTGTGCAAATATTGAGGTATGTCATGATTTAAACTCAAAAGTTTATTAGTAATTTCAACTTAACATTCTTGTTGTGTTTCAGTGTGGCTCCAGCCCCTCCGCGATGCAAAAGGAAAGCAGTGAGAAACATGTGACGTGGTTAAACCAACGAAAGGTGAAGTCCTTCTACAGAGGAGTGGTGTCCTCAGAACTGCGCTCTGGAGTCAACATGTTAATGCAGGTCTGATTCACAATTAATAATCAATCACATTTATTTATATATAAAATATATAAAAATAAACATGGTTGACCAAAGTGTTTCACAGGTACAGTTTCAGAAACACAAACACACATATAAACTGTAAAAATTATACATTAAAGTTTGAATATAAACCATGGTGTCTGCCCAAGCAGTGTTATGGGCCAGTGTAAAAAAGTATGTTTAAGTAATGTTTGAAATGCTCAATATATTGTGAAGCTCTAACGCAGAGAGGGAGATTATTCCACAGTTTTGGAGCTGCAACTGAGAATGCCCAGTCCCCTCTGCTCACAAGCCTGGAGCTAGGCACTTCCAGCAGGAGCTGGTTAGCAGACTTCAAGGCTCTGGCAGGTGCAGACCTCAGGGCTCTGGCAGGTGCAGACCTCAGGGCTCTGGCAGGTGCAGCTCAGACAAGTACAATGGGCCATTTAGACATTTAAACACAATCATCAAAACCTTATAATGAATTCTATAATGGACTGGGAGCCAATGAAGAGCAGCTAAGACAGGGATTATGTACTTTTTGGTCCCTGTCAGTAATCGGGCAGCTGGATATTGCACCCCCTGAAGATGGCGAAGAGAAGATCCAAATCCATATACACAGCATTACAGTAATCAAGTCTTGATGTTATAACGGCTTTGATAATAAATGTCTTTCTCAAAATCTCAGGTAGGGAGATATGTCTTAACTTTGCTCAGTGTTTTAAGATGGAAATAGCTGGACTTCACAGCCGCATTTATGTGTTTATCAAATCTAAAAGAGGCCAGTAGGTCAATGGCACTGCCGCAGCTGTGGAATATAGATCTGCAAGTCATCTGCATACATGTGGAATGCAATGTTGTGTTTTTTTAATATCAGACCAAGAGGAAGTAGGTACAAATAAAATAACAACGGGCCCAAAATTGAGCCTTGTGGCACTCCACAATGAACAGAGGACACAGATGACAAGCATGGTCCAACATGAACAAAACTCCTTTCTTTTAAGCAGGAGTGAAACCACTACACATTTACAATGTTCTCAACAATTTGATCAGCATGTGACATTTTCCAGTATAAGTCACAAATATGCAAATAAACAGATGCACGATTTAAAAGCATTAAAATAATGCCTACATCATAGAAATGCACTGACAACAGCTGTCATGATTCTTTCATTTTACCAATTTTATTATGTGCATATGTTATCTAGGGGGCAGGATTGGGCCGCATCAAGCCTAATGTTTTGCTGTTGGGTTTTAAAACGTCCTGGCGCAGTGTCTCTCCACAGGCTGCTCATGATTACGTTGGCATCTTACAGTGAGTAGTGGGAGAAAGTCCATTCATTTTATTGAAAGTCTCACGTATGGGCTTATCAGTTAATATCTGACTGAGGCGCTGAACAATTGATGCACTTGTGTTTCAGTGATGCATTCGAGCTGCAATATGGTGTTTGTGTGCTGAGGATGAAGGAAGGACTGGACATCTCTCACTCTCCTCAAGCTCACAGTAAAGTTTTCTTTTTACTCGAGTTTTACATTCAAACTTTTTTTTAATAAATCTATAATCGAAATGTATGTGTGTGTTTTTAGTCAATCCTGCCTTTGACGAAGGGTCAGAGAGCGTCTGCAGCACATTGTCCCAAGCACACGTTCAAACCAGCTCTATTTGTATGTAAACTCATTACAATAATTACATTTGTTGTGTTCAGTTCTGCCTTTGGGATATTGATGCGAGAGCTATTATTTACACTTTATTATTGTGAATTTTAAAGCTCTGTACTGAACAGTTTTTCCTTTTAGTTAAAATGAAACTAGCCCTATAGAGTATAATGTGAAAGCAGCCATAGGGGAAACATTTTTTGTAAATCACGCTGTTTGAGGAAGGGAGAAATTGGGTACAGAGCCTTTAATAAATGAATGTAATGATTAAATAATGAAATGAGTGCTTGAAATTTAAATTGTGTCATCCATTATAGCCACTATCTCCAGCTCTCCTGAACCTCAGCTGACTACAGTATTCCAGAAAAAACAAGCAAAGAAGACCATAGATGTGTACTGGTTATGTGATGATGGAGGTTGGTTTCTTTGTTCATATATACAGTTTATATTTTAGTATCACACACTTTTCCGCTACACTTTAGTTTAGGGATTACTTATTAAATGGCTAATCGGTTTTTAAAGGACACATATTATGCTACAGTGACTTTTTTGAGCTTTTAATCGTGTTCTAATAATGTTCCGGCATCAAAAACATACCTGGAGTTGCATTTGGCTGCTACTCATTTGTGGTTTGTAAAGGGTTACTATGTTTCCTTATTTTTATTAGAATGTCTGTGAATTGTGTCCAGGGCTTATCCTACTGCTTCCCTATCTGCTGACCAGAAGGAAGCGCTGGGCCAGGTGTAAAGTCCGAGTCTTTGTTGGTGGACTACAAGAGAAGAAAGAAGAGCAGAAACAGGAGTGAGAACCATTTATCATATACAGAACATTATTAACCAAATCATAAAGCCATCTTTTGTAATAACAACTATACTTTTTATGTGTTTATTTGAAACGGTCTCTCTTTTTCAGGGTTCTTGAATTGATCAAGAAATTTCGTCTTGGTTTCCATGATGTTGAAGTTCTCCCTGATATCTACCAAAGTCCCCAACCTATGAAGTAAGACAGACACAAACAAAACATAAAAAATGAAAAAAAATCAGTCTTACACCCTCAATTAGAATACACCCTCAATTAGAATAGGTCCTCATAAAGTTCCCATACAGATCTGGAGCGGTTGATGTTTCAGAATTTATACCAGTCAAACAGCACCCCCTTATGGACCAGGAGTAATAGAGCATTGTCTAGACAGGCCAAAATCAGCCCCGTTATATTTCTTGTAATTATACAAAAATACCCCAGAGTTATAGGAAATCGTACTGTCCACATTTTTCAACATCCAGTAGCTGATGTGATGGCTTCCATTTAAGCTATCTAAATTCATTGTTACATTTGTACGTCTACACATTGGTCTCAAATCACATTAACACCACACCAGAAAGACAAATGCAAAACAAATAACTAAAAGAACAAAAGCATGTTTTTACGTTGTTATAGCTTTAAAGAAGTAGTAGTTGTCCTGGAGGAGTCTCCACCTTCTTGTTTCCATGGAAATATTGTTTGTTTGGCTATAATATTCTACAGTATGCCATAAAACTTATCCATCTCCAGAATAAAATAGACTATTATATATGTATTCTACAAAAAAGAGCTCCCATCCTCGTGTATCTATTAAAAATGAGTGTATATAATTCTCAGCTATGTAATTTATGTAACTCTTGTGTGTAATAATCACTATTAATCAAATCATTTGATTAACTGGACAGCTCAGTATCAGCATGTTGAATTATGGTTGAGGCTCTGACACATTGTTGCAGTTCTAGTTACATGTTATTTCTATTATCAGACATGCGGTAAGGTAGATGTTAATCTGGAGCATTTTTCTTTGACAAGATATCAACAGTTTGATCCCAGCTCTGACCAGCTGCCATTGTGTCTTTGGGCAAGGCACTTTAACCACCTTTCATATGTGAATGATTGGTGGCAGAAAAAAAGAGAATAATAATATAGGGTTTGGGCAGTATGTCATAAAAATCAAGTAGTTACTCAACTTTAAGTTAATCAAACAATAATGTTACATTTTGAGTTATGAAAAGAGGGCTCGTCCGGGATTTGAACCCGGGACCTCTCGCACCCTAAGCGAGAATCATACCCCTAGACCAACGAGCCATACACTTGTGGACTGAACACAAACTCTAAATCTCCACCCCTGTCCCATCCAGCTCTGGAGATTGAGGGATGCACTTTTTTGATGATGTGGCAGCATTTCAATCTGGTCAAACAGCGCCCCCCATGCCTCACTGTTAGTAACGCATTACAGTACATTTGAGTGCCAAAAAAAGGTCACTTTGGAGGCTTTTGGTAGTCAATTTCTTGTTTCTTGATCAAGCAAAAGTTCTAAACACAATCTTGATTCTTTAATGTCATGATTTTTATAATTATTATCATTATTGATCTTCTTTAGTGTGCAACTATTTGAGAATATGGTGGCTGGATACCGAAAGGACATGAACCCCAAACAAGACATGGGATGTGGACCAACCAGAGTCAGTGATGGGCCATGGCAGATCACTGAGCAAGACTGGGAGAGGAACAAAGCTAAGGTGGAGGACACAACACAAGCATTCCATTCAACTGCATTTCATTCCTTGCTCAACTGATTTTTCTCTGTCTAATTTAGACTCTACATCAGATCCGCCTAAATGAGGTTTTACAGGACTACTCCAGAGAGGCTGCTCTAATCCTGATGTAAGTACCGAAAAACTGAAGTGAGTAAAATTCTGCAGTTAATAGGAATTTCATTATTTACTGGATAGGGTATTTAACTTCATAATAACAACAAACCAGTGGTGTGAAAAGTGCAACTGTGTAAATACAAGGTTGGCTAAACTATCTTTAACTAAAACTTATCTGATGATTGAACCTTTCAGCACGATGCCCGTGGGAAGAAAAGGTGTGTGTCCAAGCTCTCTCTATCTGGCCTGGCTGGACTTTATCTCACGTGATTTACGACCTCCAGTCCTATTGGTCAGAGGAAACCAAGAAAATGTCCTTACTTTCTACTGCCAGTAGTAGTAGAATTTGTTAGCCTTCAAATTGATAATAGAAATGTATTATTTAGGTAAAATGATTTTGTAAGGCTGACTATAAATAACTGCAAATACTGTAGAGAAAGTAAAATGAGAAAATTGCAGTGTATTTGTGTAGCCTAAATGTCATCATAAAAGGGCTATAATAATAATAATAGTAAAGTAGGCTAAATTCACTGTTTGTTGCTCGACTTTGCTGTTTAGATCACAGGTGTTTAATGAACCTTGGACAATGACCTGTGACTGTTAAGTTATATTATGCAATTCCATGAAATGTGTTATATTTATAGGTTTCAGAGTGATGAAAATCTACCGCCGTTGCCATAGCAATTGACAATTCAAAACTAAATATTTTATCTTTTGAATGTGCAAAAGTCCTGAAATATCACAAACAGGACACTGATATTCTGAGGACTTTTGTCCATTAAACTATATAATTTTTCTGTTATTTTCATCACTCTGAAACAGGTAATGGAAACCCATGACTTGTGTATTTTACTTTTGCTCATTTGTGTAATTGATTAAATAACATTAATCAACTGCACACACTTGTGAAGTTCATCCATTGTGATTGTGAAGGAACAATACAGTGGTTATTAATTGTGTACAGATATTTCCCCCCTTAACTACCTAAAGAAAAACACTGAAATTATGTGTCCATGTCAATTTTGGTCAAAAACTGGTTGCTTATTAAACAAATGATGCAACTTCTGTAACAACCGGTGGGCGAGGCTACCGCGCTCAAATTGAGCCGCCGACTGTAGGCTGCCATGTTTGCAATCTGCTGCTGACCGCTAGGGGCTGGCTGCGGAAGTAGAATTATTCAATGCAAGTCAATGGGGAGTTAGACGTCTCAAAACCTACTTTAGAGCCTGGCTCAAAATACGGCTTTGGTCTCAAACGTTAGCTTACGGCTCTGTGACAACGCTGAGGGGGGTGAATTTTTTTGAACCAGGCTGGTTTAGCCGCTGTGATTTTTTAAAGTTCTTGTAGAAGGCGGGCTTTACGCGCCGGAAATGTCAGGGCTCAGCCATTCACCTACGAGTGGGCGGTAAGCATAGGGGCAATGACAGCAGTACGTCAGCAAAAGGCCGCCCCAAAGTCGCCCTCTCCCCGCCTCCCCACCGAGGGGGGAGTGGTGGGGGCTAACCCGCGGCCATTTTGAATTCTCCATGACTGAGCCGCATTTTCATGAATGGGGCGGAGCGACGATCGTCTGTCCACTATTTTTTATGTCTATGGTAACAACAGCACTTTTACTTGAAAACAAAATGTGCAAGAAGAGTCCCACTCCTGTCAGTTGTTAGTAATGATAATGCCCACCAATAAAGCTAGAGGAATAACCGCCATGGCAACCTAACCAGTAACACTTCCATTTTCTGTCCACTCAAGAACTCATGCACATTAGAAGGGAGCAGGACTTTTAATTCTAATTTTCTTTGAATTGCTTTGATAATTGAACGTTTTTTGCATTGTTGCTTTCTGCCTCGATGAGATCAAATCAGCCTTTTCCTACTCTGCACCATGGCCTTGGAATAATTTACAAAAATACCTTAAATTGGAAGCTGTATGTCACTTGATTGAGAATTGTTTGTTTTTCTTGAGAGTTGTTTTTATAAGGTAATATTTTGTAATTTTCTGTACTGTGTTGATTGTGTTGTTCAGTGCTCTTGCAAAAGGTATTCTGAATCTCAGTGGGACCTTCTGGTTAAATAAAGGTATTTTTAAAAATGTATGCCCATGCTCTTCCATATTATTTTGAAGAAAAAAAAACTCTTTAAATTAATTTAATATAAGTCTTTATAATTAATTGACGTGAAGTAAACCGAATAATAATAGTGGTTGGGCTCATATGGTTTGTGCATTGACACACAAACATAGTTTTAGCTCTTATTAAATCTTTCTTTTTTGGGGGGGTGGATCGGTAAATAAACATAAAAAAAGAATCAAAATTTTCTAGACTTTATCGTGCAGGCTTATCTTGACAGACAACTCCAACAGACGTGTGGGGTGTTGTTTTTTTTCTTTTTCAAGAGACGATCTTTGCACGGAAACCCCCCACTGCGCATGCTCAGATGTGGATCATTTCACCAGGCTCCACGTCTGAGCGCGAGCGTCGACATCCAATCAGCAGCTTCCACACTGTTTGGAAACAACACCCCACCTCTCTAAAAGTCCCGTGTGTCAGGCTGTTCCCACGATTTGATTAAGTTTCTCATAAAAGGTGCAATTTCGCGTCGATTATTTAGCATTTCGCGATTTGTGTCAGAAACAGTAACGGATTAGATCAGCGACACATTAAACCAAACATGGAGGCGCGAGGTTCTCCGCTTAAGACTATTTCGATCGTCGTAAAAACGCCTAACCAGCACCAAGAAGACCAAACCGTCAACGGCGTCAATGTCAGCTGGACTGTAAAGGACTTGAAATTACACCTTTCTACTGTTTACCCGACGAAACCGGTAAGTTATGGAGAAAATATAAAATGTCTTCTCTCGAAAAGATGAACAGGAAGAACGTAATATCCCTTTGTTTCTGTTCTGGAATGTCAAAATAGTAAACACCGAGAATCACCCAAGGGCACGGCTAATGTCATCAAGATAAAACGCAAACTTTCAAGTGTTTTATAGAAAATCGTGCAATTCAATTCATAAAGGATTTACGCATAAGTCAGAGAACTACATCTGACTGCGTTTAGATCACAAAGCACATCTTAATGACAAGGGTTGGGTTAGTGTATTGGAAACTATACATTTAAGACACAAAACCTTTGATTCTAAGCGTTTTTTGTTTGTTAATAGCTGTAAAACATTATAACATTTTTGTAGTGAGAAGAAAACAGTTAAAATGTATAATGTGTTGTTCATATGTTGAAAGTGGACTTTGTTTTTCTTCAGGCTGTGAATGAACAGAGACTTATCTACTCTGGCAAACTGCTCCCTGACCATCTCCACATTAAAGACCTCTCCAGACAGGTAGGCACACACACCGGATTGGGTGTTGTTGCAAACGTGGATGTTACCTTGTTTTTGTAGTCCTTTAAAATGGGCAACAATGGTCTCCAAGTTTCTTATCCCAACACATCCGCTCTCATGTTTCATCTGTTTTGTTTGTTGCATGGATTCCTGTCAAGGCTCAAATTGCTGATAACAGATCACCACAGAAATAAGACGGTCCTCAAATAATACCCTTTACCTAATTCACACGATATTTTTAAAGCCCAGCTCACTAGAAAGCCAATTTGATCCACCTATTAAATATACAACAACAAAAGTGTGGAAATCAAGCATTTGAACCCTGTCTCTGGCTGGCATTGACGTTCTCTGTCATTTTCTTTTCAGTCTGATTTCACACTAACATTGCACTTGGTCTGTGCTGTGAAGAACGCCCCACAGGTAGGATACAGATTATTTTTATTTTATGGTTATAGTCCACTTACAAACCAGTGAATTGGTCCAGAAATGTTTTTAATTTGCCCATACAATACAGCTGAGCATATGTATTTATTCTTACAGACATGAATGTGTGTTTTTTATTGTGTGTGTGTTTTTTTGTTTTTTTTTTACTTTTTTTCACCTTACTGTACAAGTATTCAGTTAAAGCTGGAGTGCTGTGTAGGAACAGAGTGTACACCCGGTTGAACAACAGGTGCATAGTTTCACATCTTGACTCATTATCAGCCAACCATGGAAACAAGCATTTTCACTTCTGTTTTTAGCTTTATTCAAAGTGTTTCAAACAAATGTACGCCATTTTCATTTTTGAACGAAATGCATCTATTACAGCTATTTTTACTGATGACTAAATTAAATCAAAGAGCTTCTGTGCACTATACATAATACAGTCTAAAACAGAGTCCTTTAACATGTGTTTTTTCAAAATCCATGTATTTCAGAGTAAAGAGCCAGAGACCTCACATTCCAGCAGTGCGTCCACATCCGCTGTCCAGAGTCAGGCCGCTCCAGAGCTGAGACAGAGGAGAGCCCCTGTCGCCCCCACTGGAACGCCCACGTGGCCCACAGCCCAAATGTAAGAAAACCAATCCAGTCCAGCATTTTTATGAGAAGATAGATTAACTGTGTTTAAGCGTGTTTATGGTAGTGGCTTTGAACACATTTTCAAAAATCAGGACAAAAACTAGTATTGAATCTTTAGGAGAACTAGTTTAAGATCACATGGAAGAAGGATGTACTATTTTTATTTATTTTTTTGTAGAAATTTACAGTCTAAAATTAACATTATTTTTTGTTATCTTTGTGGTATCGAGGTCAGTATTAAGTCTATTCCTATTAGTGTTGAAATCAACTTCAAAATGTTTGTGTCGTGAAAACACTTTCAGACAGTGTACAAAATGGGAACATTTTATGAGTTTGGTGTATAGGAACCTTGCTTTTCTTAATTTTAACTGAAACAACTCAGACTTTTTGTATGTTTTATGTTTTATTTATCTCTGTCTTTAGGTATGGGACTCCTACAATGACTCCGCCGTCCTTCCCCACATACTCTTTGTACAGCCCCCAGCAGCTCCTGTGGCTGCAGCACGTCTATGCACGGCAGTATTATATGCAATAGTGAGTTTATTATGGTGTTTTGTTACTTCTGTTACACCGTCAATCACTCATAACACATTTGATGTCCCTGTAACTGTGCGTATCTTCTTCACCAACAGCCATGCAGCACTGGCGGCAGCAAACACAGGACCACTGCACCCGCCCACCACGACCATCGCGCAGTACCCCCCTGTACCTGCGCCTCACCAGGTACCTGTTCCCGCTCCTCTGGCCAATCAGAACCCAATCGACAACCTGCCAGCCAACCAGAACCCGGCTCCGGATGCGGCCTTCATCAACCCCGGTGTGGCCAATCAGAACATGCGGATGAACGCGCAGGGCGGGCCCGTGATGGAGGACGAGGAGGAGATGGAACGAGATTGGCTGGACTGGTTTTACTCCGCTGCCAGATTAGGAGTTCTGCTCATGATCGTTTACTTCAACTCCAACCTCAGTCGCTTCCTGCTGGTGATGGGCATGCTGTTCTTCATGTACATGTAAGTCCACACGGCTACATGTCCCACGAAGCAGAGCAGGTCGACCATAAATAATAATCGTTAGTGACAATTTTATCATCAAAGTCATTATCTGGACTCTAAAACACATATAAGACTTCTTTTTATCATAAAGACATTGGCACTATTAAATCAAAACGTCAAAAAAGAATAAACAATTTCTACTTTTCATTAATAATACACTTTATTTGTAAATATTCTCTATTAGAAGCCTTCCATCACCATATTTAAACCTTAATTTTTTTGATAATGTATTTAAAAAGGCTCAATATACAATACAAATTAAAGAAAAAATGAATCGCTGACAGGTCGACTGCTTAAATAATCGTTCGTTGCAACCCAAAGTAAACAGCCTCATCTCCTAGAACATGGTCCACGGCATAACGGCAGTGTTGGTGTTGTGCTGTCCCAGTTTGCTGAGGTCAAATAGCATTTTAAACCTGTTGAACAAGTGCGTCTTTCACAGCAAACAAAAGGAATCATGAGCCGACACCTGAGACCGTGCATCCCTCGACTACACTTGCAAACAAACGCCTTGTCACGCAGGTTTAAAATAAATAATAATAATTGTTTAGGGGTAGATAATATGTCAAAACAATAATATCACAACTTTTTTTAAAAACCAGATCATGATTTTTTGGGTTTATCACGATTTATTTAGACTTGGTATAGTTATATTGCTTAGTTATCCACTGCTCTTCACTGTGATTGGTTTAGAGTTTGACCAATAGGAGGAGTGGGTGGTAAAATGTGTTTTGAGCCTAGAGCTGCATTAAATGGAAAATTACAGTTTTTTAAAAATCATATAAACAGAACAAAAAAAAAAAGAACACAGAACACAACAGAGAGAGAAATAAAAGGTGAGCAAAAGACTACGGCACATACTTGGCAACAAAAATGTCCCATCTAGTTCAAATTTTGTTGAATAGTTTTTCTAATGTCTACTATTATGTCAGTCCAATCTTTAATTGTCGGTTCCGTCTGACAATTTTACCAAAATAACAGATCGTCACAAACAGATTTTTATCGCCCAGCTCTACATGTGCTTGTTTGTGATGTTAAAACAGTCATTTCAAAGCAGTGCAATGCATTTTCACTTGCTGCTTGTTGTCCAGGATCTACCATACTAAACCAAAAGTACTATTTTACCTGTAACTGTTTAACTGTTAAGCCCTGCCGCTATAAGGAGTAATATCTTTTGTAACCTGTTAGAATTCAACACAGCCAGACTTTACACTTCTTCCGTCAAAGTAGTTTGCTATCGGCTATGCAAATCTCACTATTTTCTGGCGAACTAGAAAAAGCGTCAACTGAGAACATAACATATCTCGATCTAATCCCATGTTTTGAAGGGATCACATGTCTCCTTCTGTTACGCAACACCTGACCCTTAGAAAATACACATTCCACTGACATGTGCCTCTCACAGATGAGTGTTTGTGTAAAGAAAACCCCTTCACTCACAGCTGTTATCCCTCACATTTGTATGTTCCTTTTGTACACTAAATATTTGCATTCAGCTGTGTTTTTCTTTTCCCTTAAAGGCACACTGTGGGATGGTTTCCGTTCAGAAGGCGGGCAGTACAAGTCCAACCCCCCAACCCTCCACAAGCCCCCGAGAACCAGAACCCAGAACCTGTAAGCACACAATTCATCTCTGCTTTCATTGGATTTAGAAATCTTTTTTTTCGATGTTGTTGTGTAAAATTGCCCTTTCACAAATATTGTCCCCCAGGCTGCTGATGAGGCGGACAGAGCCGGTGAAGATGCTCCTGAAGAAAGCACTGAACCAGCACCAATGACTGCCGTGTTGGTGCCTCCTCACAGAGTGTCTGTAATGTGGACCGCCTGGGTCTTCCTCAAAACCTTCTTCGCCTCTCTCATCCCTGACATTCCCCAGGGAGTAGCCAACTGAGACCCTTTTCTTACTCTCTCGGAGTCCTCCAGGGACGGGAATCTTACAGAAAGGACTTTCCTTCTAGATCTTAATGCACAATATCGCTGATACTGTGGACCGCTAACCCTAACCCACTGAACAGCAGGTGGCAGCAGTGAACATGTTCCATACATGTGAAAGTGTATTTGTCTTCTTAATGCTGCATGTTACTGCCACTCAAAGCTAAAGTGCATGTATATATTTTGATATACTAAAACTCTAGTTCTTTCATTGAACTATTGATTTTAAAGTTCACATAAAACACAGCATCATTGAGATGTTTCACTGGAGAAAGAAAGCCTTATTAGTCATGACCAAATGCAAAAAATGCTCTTCAGTTGTAAAATATGGACATAATATTCTTATATTTTGTAAATATGTTCTATATGTAAACAAAGCACTTTATAACATGTATGTAAACAATTTTTATTTTTAAAGTGTGCTCTAAAAAGTAAAATTCAATGTAGTAAAGCATGTTTGATTAACTAAGATTCATGGGAAATTTATTTAGTTTCTGTTAAAAGTGAAAAGTTTATGGGTGAGCGACTGTTGTACAAAGTGATGCAATAAGACACAATAAATATTTTTATTTGTAATAATAATAATTAATTTGTTTCTTTACTGAAATATTGCATCACATCCTGGTTTTACTTTTCTATATCTTGTAACATTTCAGTTTGGAAAAGGTTCGATACTCAATATGAATTTTGATAACAAAATTATAGTAGAATGTAATTTTCACCACAAAATAATTCTTCATGGCCATTCAAAAAGTTTCAGGAAAGATCCATGTTGTCCTACAGATATGATTTCTTTTTCAGTGACAAAACTTGATCAAATTAGCATTGATCAACATGTGGATTTTTTTTCTTGACAAACATAATAATTTGTGTTCATGTGACATCACAACATTGTTGAATCCAAATGGTTTGAAATGGAGCTGGGGACAGATTTCTGTGGTAGAATTTGTTTAGCTGTCAGATTGTGAATTTCTTGACCTTGTTTAAGGTTCATTTTCAGATTTCTTGAGATGAATAAAAACTGGCACGAAGTTCAACATATTCTCTGTCAGTATAAATAAAATAAAAAATAAGAGTAAGAGTTTGATCACAAAAATAAAATCATTGATTGTCCTTGAAAATAAATGTGCTGTCGCTGGCCTAAAGTCAGCTTGAGTGCAAACTACATGAAGTTACTTGTGTATGTTTTACTAAAGTAAGACTGCCCATAAAATTGAATACAACTAAAATAACAAATGTCAAATCCATCCATCCAATTCTCTGTTTAACCAGTGTGAAGTGTCAGGGTAAACAGGCCCCCTGCGTCCTTATGTTTACAGCTCACAAAAGAGCGGGAGTCAGGGGTCAGGACACAGTGTACTGTCCTCAGAGCTGACCATTTGAAGAAACAGAGTATACACCAGGCTTATTCAGAACAGCCAGAGGATCTGGGCGCAACTGGAATTCAGTCATTTTTAAACTCCTGAGGTCTCCTGACTGTGGGTGGGTAGTAAAGAAAAAACATCTATTCTTTTTGCCTTTGTTTTAACTCAGTATTTGTTCTTGTCAGAGTAAGTTGCACTTTGTCCAGTTTACTTCAGGGAATACTGCTACGCTGTTTGATCAGTTCAAGTCACTGCTCATCATTGGTTAAAGGCTCTCACTGCTGGACAGTTAAAGGGACGGCCAGAAGAAGCCCGGCTAATACAGATATTCATGTTGAAGAGAAAAAATGCCTTGGCGGTGGTCATTTCTTCTGCTGGTGGTGTGTACAGGTGGGATGTCCCAGGAATGTGAGCAGGACTCTGCCCTAGTGTACAGTTTCACGGGGGCAGCCTGTCGCCTCACCTACCCCGCTGCTGTGGTCTGTAAGTCTCTGTTCTGTCGCCATGATAAACAAATTGAGCTGTGTCGAAATTTCCTTGGTGTCTCAAAATCCTTTGAATGACATAATACTTAACTTCCAGCGCAGGTCTTAGTGGCTATTTTGATACCCTTAATTACCTGAGTATAATATACAATGTACAACCCAGTTTAAGTCTTTATTTAAAGGGATCATACCACATGCAAAACAGACTCATGATATTTGACCATGTCCTAATGGTGACCCTTCATCATTCGCTGACTCACTCACTCACTTGTATTTTGATTCATTCATGTATGTTTGGATGTTATGTTTACAGTCATGTATTTTAATCCTGTATTGTGTGTCTGTATTGTGAAGTCTAGAGTAACGTGCTTTGTTCCAGTAAATGAGAAGACCACTAAAGTGATAGAAGCTGCATTTCAACACACCAAGTATCCCAGTATAAAGGGAGAGAAGACCCTGCTGCTCTGGAGCAAACTTGTCTACAGACTGGACAAGTGAGGATACACTTGGAAGACAACATTGTCATGAGAACAGAATAACTGAACAGAAGTCTGTCTGGGGCTCTTTATGTTTTAAGTTTAGAGATTCACAACCTGACCATCGGCCAGAGTGTTTTCGAGCTGCGCCCAGGCGAGGGCATCGCTTTGAACATCAACAATGTGTCTGTGGTGTTCAGAGGCACCATACATTATGAATGTGGCAGCTGTCTGTAAGTCCATTACTGCTGTAAAACACTGCAATAATGTCATCATTTATTTATGCAAATGTTTTTATCCAGAGTCAGTTTTGGACAGACGGTGGATTTTGAGATTGAGTCTCAGATTGATCTCACGATTAACCCTAAACTGTGTAAGAACCCAATTTTCTGTTAAAATCATAATCAGTGTTAGAAAAGAGTAATTTGCAGTTTTAAAATACTTCAAAATCCTATCAGTGAAATGTTTGTGGTACAGTTCCTGTTTTAAAAGTAGGCTTATTTTGTACTACTTTTTAATGCACTTGAAAAACACGTTCTAGACTGTGGTAATGCTAAAGTGGCAGCTGACACGTCTGACTGTAACCTGAAATTCCATAAGCTGGACCTGCTGCTGCAGGGAGACAGAGAGTAGGTCACAACAACACCATTCACAAAAGTACATATTTGAAACATTTGGTTGTGTTTGCTTTAAATTCACTTTCCATGTTTTATAGACCAAACTGGCTCAAGAAACTCTTCACCAACTTCCTCACTTTTACTATCAAAGTAGCTGTCAGATCACAGGTGAATTTAGTCTGTGTTCACAAATATACAGTATCTTAATTAAATAATTGGTAACACAAAAAGCATTTTGCACAAAACATAAAAAGGCCAGTACAAATACATCTCATGGACTGTTCTGGACTGGCGCGGCCCAGAGTTGTCTCCATTCTATCTGTTATTTTCTTTTCAGATTTGTCAGGAGATCAATAAGGTGGCAAACATACTCGCAGACTTCATCCAGGAAACTGCAGGTAGGTGTCCCACTCTTCCTGATGTGCTCCTGTTTGCTCTGTTCATGACTGATTGGTGTTTGCAGAGAACCTTCTGACAGATGGAGACATCGGTGTGGACATCGGTGTAACTGGCACTCCAGTCATCACCGCCAATTACATCGAATCATATCACAAGGTTCAACAGACACACGTTTGTTTATTATCCCATGTTCGTCATTCTCTTTTTCAGTTTATCAAGATTTGTTCTTCTTTAGGCCTTTACAAAATATAAGAACACCACAACTGTGGTGGAAAAGTCAAATTTTAAGCCCCATCATCTGACAGAGAACAGGATGCTGTACTTCTGGTTGTCAGGTGAGCTACCTTCAACTAACACCTTTTTATTTTGATGATTGCAGATATTCCTCCTGATTATTTCGTGTCATTTCAACACAAAAGACTTCATCTTCATTTTGTGTCAGGCTCTGTGTGTTTTTCATTTCAGATCAGCTGCTCAATCCAATCCTTAAAGCTGCACACCAAGATGGACGCTTCCAACTAAACATCTCTGGACCAGAGCTCACTGTGAGTGCTGCAGCAACTTTCAGCAAATACTGGAATTATAAATATGTATTGATGTCATTTCAGGAACTTCTCAAGACAAATCCTCCTGATGCCATCCCTGAATGTATTCAGGAGGTAATGTAGTACTTCTGCTGCTGCTGCTTTCTCTCTCTACTATAAATACCACTACTTCTTATGTTATTCATTCATCTCTGGTAAATATAATATGTACATTACAGTTCAAATATAAATGTGTAATTTATGATATCCATTGTTTTTAGATGTACTCATTTAAAGTATAAGGGAGGGTATATAGAGGTAAACACATTCAAATCCTGTATTGCTTTTTGCTGATAACAGTTATAATGTTGATTTATTCTTAATTACAAAAACATTGCACATTATAGTTAAGTGGTTTATGTTGTCATTTGTGTGGGTCCAGTGCATCATGGAGTCCAGTTCTCCGGAGCTCAGACTGAGCTCATCCAATGTGTTTCTGAACACGTCCCAGGGCTTTGGGACGACTGTGTGGGCCGGCGCCTTGGGGCATCTCTACTGTGGAGGGTCCGCCACCCCACGCATGTCCTTTGAAACGGTCAGTTACATTCTTTCAACCACAACAAACCTGTGTAGTAGGAGGGACCTCGATGAATGTTCATTATTTTGCAATGGGACATATTGTCTTCAGCTTCTTGAATCATCACTGTAGGCATTTTTTTTATCCTTCCTTGACTTGTTTATGTGATCATTTTTTCTCTCTTTTTCTGCACTCTTCTATTATGTCCTAATTTATTATATCTATTCCCCACAGGATGTGACAGTTGAGGTTTGGGTGTCCTACGCTAACAAGAAACTGTCCCTGCATGGAAAGATCACAGAGTGAGTTTATGCAGCCAACAATAATGAATAGAAAACGTTTCAAAAAGATCTAATAGTAGTTCTTGTTCTTTAGGGTCAGTGTTAATGTTGAAGTTGAGAGCCCTGTCAAATACCAAACGGTAATATATTAATTCACACACATTACAATTAAATTTGACAAATTATTATAAGAAGCCTATGTGCTTGTGCTGTGGTATTTTAGCTTGAAGATTATAATAAGCTTCATATATACATCCAAAATGCAGTGGAGAAGTTAGGCGTGCCCAAGGTCATTTCTGGTAAGATGGAAATCCCTGATACAATTGGAAAACATTGGTGTTGACTAAATAAAGATTTCCTTTGCTATGATCATACAGTTCTTGAGACAGAAATAACCCGACTGCTCGACAAGCAAGGGGTCAATCTGTTTGACATCTATAATCCAGAAGTGATTCCTCAAGATGTAAGTGCTGTTTACTGGATTTTAACTCTGTTTTAGTATAGTTCCCCTGTTATTTCGCGTTTTGTCTTCAGGGCTATGTGGTAATCCAGATGGACTTTGGTTTTCCACATCATCTTCTTGTTGAGTTCCTCCGGAAAACACTGGAATAGATAATCCAAGGACAAAGGGAGTGCTGTGTGTTCTGTGTTTTATCAGTCTGATACAGTCTGTAGTCCATACAGGCCAAGAGCACAACAAGTAAACTCAACCCACTGACAGTCTAACCTATTGTTGTAAAATATCATCAGTGTATTAGTATATGAGTGTTTTCATGAATAAATGCAAACGCATATTTTGTAAATGTCAATGTGTCGTTCAGTTTGGTCTTCTGTCCTGTTGCTGTTTGTTATCTCATATTTTTTCAACTCTCAAACAAACACAGGAGTATACATTGGGATAAGTTGGGCAACTTTTTACGTTGTTATTTTTTTTAAATCTCTACGTACATTGTAGGATGTTTCCTAACTCTACATTGATTATGTCCTGTACACAGTTGCAGAGTAAATGAGTGTAGAGTAAATTGAAAAGGTTACAAAAACAAACAAACACCTTGATTAGACTGTCATTTATTTATGGACTCCTATAATAATGGATATAACCACTATAATATGGATATATCATTATTATAGGAACCAGTGGTTCCAGATTAACACCAGCCGCGACACGACTGCTACTTCGGGAGGGTCGTTTGTTCATTCTCTTGAACATGTTTATTCATTCGTAGTAGGATTAACAGCAATATTAATTTTCAGACAGCCTGGCGTAAGTGACTCACGTTCAATAACCACTTATATGTAACGATAAGATTTTATTTCACTGCCTGTCACAACCTTTACCTTATTTTTTCAATAAAGCAAAAAACAGAATTTCGCGCAGGATTTGTCAGGATGGCCGAGCGGTCTAAGGCGCTGCGTTCAGGTCGCAGTCTCCTCTGGAGGCGTGGGTTCGAATCCCACTTCTGACAACAACATTTTTCAATTATGTTAGCTTGAATACATTTAACAAGTGTGATCAGTGCATTGACAGAACAGCACACTGTTAACTTTAACAGACATAGCCTATACACAATCTTGTGCCATCGTCTTGAGCTAATTGTGGACAAGAATGTGATTGTAGGTGGGCGAAATGCACAGGTTCTCTTCTCTTCTTTGTATTTAATTACCATCATTATATATATTTTTCTTTCCTTGAGAGTAAACCTACTTGTAACGGTGCTGTTACCCAGCCGAAAAATCCTGAATCCTCAATCCAATTTACAGCCACCAGATGGCGCTCTTGAACAACCAACAGCGCTGAAGGGCATCATCTTTTATGTACTTAAAAATTAGGATTAATGTCATAATCACGGATCTATAATATATCATAACCTAACATGCAAGTATAAAAACTTTGTAAATGCAGACTGTTGCGTGGTCAAAGTTAAATAATAAAGAAACAAATTATTAAATTTTAAGAAAACTTAAACTAACTTGATTTAATCTTAAAATAGTTGGAAGTGGAACACTTATAAAGTGCAAACAATAACAGTAAAATAGGCCTTAAAAGGGGACAAATCTTTCTTGGTATCACAAAGCTACGTTGATAGGGCTGTAGGCAGCAATACGCCTAACTGCACACACATCCTGAATGAAAACAGGACACAAGAAGACACACATTTAACGACTCATTCTGTTCTGCTGAGTTGTGCCTTTTTCCGGCCCGTGTTGGTTCTGTCCTCTCAGGCTGCACCTCCTGGCTGATGGATTCACTGTGAGATCCAGCTCTTATTTATCAAACGCCCGCAGCAGGTGGTCAGCTCGATGTAAACAAGCCCAGCCCCGCTCGGCCCAGCCCTGCCTTTGTCTGTCCATTAAAATTCCTTTGCTCTGCATTCTTCACTCGTCTGGTGCTGTATCGGTGCACAAGGCATCTCACGGCCCTTTCCACACGTCCACCTCAGTTGGGCCAGCATTGGTATTTTATGCATTTGCACTATATGCAGTGGTCGAGAGGGTTGTGCTGACATTGATCTATAAAAAAAAAAAAAAAACAACATTAGGCCTATCGCACAATGTGCTGCCATTTGGTCTTTTTGATGATTAAAAAAAGTTAATATTGTGGAAATTCTCCTCTAGGTTTAAGCAGTGGCCATAATTGACAAGTTGAATAATCTGTTTGTGCCTTTGCTCATGTTTCTTGGGTATATAATATTTTTGCAGTTGCATCTTAATCCAGGCAGGTCATTCTCAACCTTGAGGTCGGGACTCAAATTTGGGTCCTCAAAGATTCTCAGGGGGTCCTCAAGGTTTTTCACAAAAGAGGTCCAAACTAGATTGTGTGAATTTCAATGCATAGATTGTATGTTAATTGCTTATTCAAAGTATTTTATAGTCATTAATGTTCTTGTACTTATGAGGCAGCATCTCAGATTGGAGAGGGGTGTTAGGATCATCAAAATAGGGGTCGCGGGGAGGAAAAGGTTGGGAACCACTGATCTAGGCTACTTCAGCAGGCCCTGTTGACTTGAGAGTCGGCCATCATGGGTTCTGTCACTGCCCTCCACCTGCAATGACCTCTGCAGTTCTCCAACCAAACACAGACAAAACCACCATTTACCGCAGCACCCCATTCATTTAGTGCTTATCAAGCGTTCATAACCATTTGTATTTTCATTCTCTGTGACTGATATTGCAATGTAAACTGCTGCTTAGTCTTAGTCTGTCCGAATGAACCTGGTCTGGTCCTAGAGTAAAAGCTTATAGCTGTGGAAGGGTTGGGTTTAGTCCTGCTCCTATAAAACTCACCAGCTCTAGTAAAGTGTTATTTTTTTCTACTCTGAAAGTCAGTGCAAAGTTTGAGAATCACCTTATGCTTGCTGGCTTGTATTCAGGGCAATCCCATTAAGAGTAAATGCCACTGCGTCCATAAGTCTTGGTGCTGTTGGCATCTTTACAGAAATGTACTCAAACTATTAATTCTCCTCCAATTTGGACAGCTTTATTTCCCGTCTATTACTTTGACAAAGCAAACTCCTGCCCTGTGAGTCCTTGCCCGTCACCATTTAGAATATAGACAATTTTAATTACAGTCACAGCCAAAACTGTTGGAACCCTTGAAAATTTTCCACAAAATAACATATTTTCCCATAAAAGTATTGCAATTACACCTGTTCTGGTATATTTTTATTTCCTTTGTGTTTACTGGAACGACACAAAAAACAGAGATAAAAAAGCAAATTTGGCATAATTTCACACAAAACTCCAAAAATGGGCCAGACGAAAAAATTGGCATCTTTTCAAAATTGTAGATAAATACATTTGTTTAAGTGTGTGGTGCTCATTTAAACCCACCTGGGGCAAGTCAAATGAGTGGACAATATAAAAATCACAGTTAAAAATGCAGTTAAAAAGGAGAGAAGTTGACTCAGTCTTCTTTTTAAACTACATTGTGCTTGAGTAAAGTCCTTATTAAACTAAATACAATTTTGCATGACATAGGAGGGCCTCATCACCCTTTTAAAAAAGAGGAAAATCATTGTTGACATTTTAAGTTGTTAACAAATAAAAATAGTGATTTTAATTTGCAGCTATCTATTTTCTTCTTGTATTAACATGTTTCGAGATGTTTGTATAATTGGTCTAGTTTGCAAGAACAAACAGCATTGCATCATAAGCTAGAGGCTACACAACACTGAGTTATTGTCAGGTGTATGAAGAAAAAATATGTATATTCTAGCAAAAATGAAAAAAAAAAAAAGTATATATATATATATATATATATATATATATATATATATATATATATATATATATATATATATATATATATATATAAACCAGATTTGCTATGCCCCTGTGCCTCCTTAAAGGTTAGATGGTGAGCATTAAATTAGTAAACCCGACTCTCATCATTAAGATGATTTAAGAAACACTTACAGTGAAACTGTTGATTGTCATTTATTTGGAAGCTGGCAGGAAAGTGATGTGTAACACCAACACATGGATGTATTAAAAGAACTGTGGTCCCAGATTGATTTGTGGCCGTACGAGGTACTGCAGCCTCTTGGAACCAGCCTTTTTCTAAAATTGCACATTATAATTGCAGACAGTACTGAATTATTATCTGTTTTTAAATAAAATAGAAGGAAATGTTCTTTTTTACCGTTTCTAAAATCACCGAAATTACCGTTTTTATATGAAGTGGGGGATTGTCGTCACGTGGGCGCCTAAAACAAAGATGGCAGCCATCGCTTTCAGGAAGTAAAACAAAGATGGCAGCCATCGTATCAGGAAGTAAAACAAAGATGTCAGCCTTCGTATCAGGAAGTAAATGCGGAAGTAAGAAACTTTTTTGGGGTCATGCGCCAATGAGCACTCTCCATAGGGATAAACAGGACGGCCATCTTGGATTCATCTTCCAGGTTTTATTATAGTTCTATGCACCAACAGTTCATGTAAACGGTGCATGCTGGTTTATCACAATACTTGATTGCCAGTAGTTTATAACCAGTTTATGTTGTGGTTTTCATGAGAGTGACACCTGCTGTATAAAATAACTGATGGTCACATTTGGTAAAATAAGGACCCAAAACAAGCAGCAATTGTTGTGTAAACACTTGCACGATCTACTTGGGTTCACTTTAGTATGACCCTGAAGATTCACTTTCTTAAAGCTGCCTGACAAGAAGGTCACCAGCCCACTTTCAAGGAATCCGTTCTTCTTTAGGGAAGGTCAAAAGTCACACCAAAGAAACCCCTAAGCATTTGGAGAATGCTGTTACTCAGCATCCAGGCTTAGATGAAGTCAAAGGTGTCTGATCTGATTTCAGGGAGAGGAATGACATTATGTAATTGGTGTTTCTCCTTAACTCCCACCGTGAAATTGGAGCCACAACTCACATATTTGTCTAAGTGTTACCATGTGGTCATTATATGAAACATACAGTATATGTACTTTCTGTGCCTAGTGTTTGCACAGAGGCAGGTAAAGGGGCATTTCAACATTCTGTTTCCTCATCATAGAATCATTTACGCAAGATCTGGAGATTAAAAGAATTGATTTCAATAGGTCAATTTAATCTATGCTGAAAGGTTTGGAAATGAGATCTATCATTTGTAACTGTTTTTAGGGAATTTGTTTTATGTGATTGTCCAGATTGTCTGATGTATGTATAATTTGTGCTGCCATTTTGGCCACGACTCCCTTGAAAAAGAGATTAGTAATCTCAATGGGACTTTCCTGGTTGAATAAAGGTTAAAAAAAAAAAGTGTGGATTCATAAGCATTTACACTATTCAGACATAATATTTTTAGTATAATACTTAACTATCCACTAATATTTGTCTACATTTAATCATAGTAAGTTTCATAAAATTAATCTAACATTTCCAAATCCCAAATGTTCAAGATCATGACATGCACATTTAACTAGGCTAAAAATCACAGAATTATTTTACTTTATATGGACTAAATAAATCCGTGTTTATATTTGTGGTAATATGCAAATATTACAATGACACCAAATTATTGTTGATATTTTATTGATGCAAAGCAAATGCAATATGTACAGCTCAGTCATTATTTTGCTAATACTTCACGTGAATACACATTACCCCTATAGGTGCGTGCGTTATGAGTATGTGCATGTGACTGCATAGATTAGCATTATCGTTCACATCAAGGAGGTTGTGGCACAGAACAAACTGAAAGCTGTTAGAACGAAGTGATTTGTCTATTCTTTAAATTATTCTTTTTTTAAATTGGAATTTGTTGATTATCAAGATTTGAGAGTGGGGTTTGTTCTATATTGTGTGAAATCACTGATACAAACTATGGGACAAGTGATATTTATAACAAGAATGAACAGGTATGGAATGTACAATACTAGCAGATTAATATACACTTGAAAATGTGAAAGAATAAAATTAATAATGTTTACAGACTTGCATGATCGCTCACATACATCATACTTTTTATAACACTGCAATGTTGCCCCAATAGAGAAAATACTGAGATGTACCAAAAACTGTTCCCCTTTCACTTCTCCACAAAAACAATCACCTGTCTCCAAATATTCCGCTTACACATGAATCACATTATTATTATAACACATAATAAACTATACAAAATAAAAATGTCCAACAGTCCCACGTGCAAACAGTGGGTTGATATCTTTAAAGTGCCTCCATAGACATTCAAACAGTTGCTGGTACCACCAGCAACAAGTGTCATCATTGTGTTAATTGTCATGGTCCAGTTTCTGACACTTTGGCCCGACTCCACCTTTGCCTCTCACACTTAACCTCAGAGGGCCACAGGTCAGAGGAAACCAGTGCCTACTACCATTCAGAGAGTGGAAATAGTTTTTATGCATGATAGTCAATGCCTTATAGCTTACAGTAGCTTACAAATTTTACTGCGATACTAATGGACCAAATATAAAAAAAAGTGCATTGCAAAAACCAAACAGTTGGTTTTAAGCATCAACTGAGTTTTGATTATCATTCGTACATTATCAATAGATTTGCTAACTGTATAATAAATTTGTAATCTTTTGTGTATCAGGGCTAGTGTTGAGGCACAGAAACAGGAGGCACAGACCACCACCTCGGACTATATCCACAATAACAGCAGTATGTATGTTCCCACCAAAGTTGCTTTAAAAACACAGTATTATGTTGCTCAAGTGTGCTGCGTCAGAATAAAAAGATCAAAAGTGGATTGTTTTGGCTCAGACTCAAAATGCTGTAGATAAGTTAAATTCATATACAGATACACTCGCAGGTGATTCAGGTTATTTAACTGACTGTAAACATTTTTTAAGGAGTAACAAGAGCCACCCATTAAATTAAATTTGGTGCATGTTGTTTTGGTGAGGCTTACCAATTTAAATATGAATATGCATATGAGAATGTTTCTTTCTTATAAAATAATATACAACCATTTAAAAGAAAAAAAAAAACACCAAGTGTGGACCAGTGTGGCCTGTCACAATAAAGTCACAGTTTGGCCAGCCCCTAAGTAACAGTAAGGGCCAGGATACTGGCACAATAATATTTATATGTAATATACATAGCTAACAACTGGCTGTCAGTTAGCAGCACTCTACCAAGAGTAGTTCACATTTTGGTTCCTCCCTACAGAGTGTAAGGGAATGATTCATACACATATAGGCCTACATTGATGCAATGTTTAACATTTCCAATTTATCTGTAGTGTCTGTCCAGCTCAGACGTAACCCTTGTGTTAGTGTGTTCTCAAAAGGCAGAAGCTGATTGTACATGTTAGTACAAAGATGGTATCTCTCTATTGGCTTTCAAGGAGTTACACAATGTAAACTTTGAGCTGCAATGGATAGTGAGCATACTTTTAAGCATGTGGCTAGAAGAATACAAGGCTTTGGTCCAAAACCAAACATCGCCTGAAACCTCTGCTGCAGGGAGTGCAAGTAAAGCAAGTGCCATCCTTCGGGTGCTCCACTGCCTTTGGTTGTGATTCTCCAACCCCTGTGTCTGTTTACACGCCCAACAACCTCTTCTGCTGGAAATATGCCTCAAATCTGGCCTGGGCATATTCCTGTAATACACACAAGAAATACAGTTCTTATAAATAATAATATAAAAACATAGCATTGATATACAATAATGTATAGTATTCATGTATGTACATATCTTTGCATGCAAAAAAGGGTTCAGACAACACAGCTGGGTGGGTTTACAAAATATCAACCTTTCAGTGTTGACTTACTAGATATCCAAATTTGATGGTGGAAATTCGGGCCTGGATAGTGGACCATAAGCCCCAGAAGAAGTGTGATGCCATTGAAAACCTTTGGACAACAGGGACAAAATTATTCATATATTAAGTTATTACTGATAACACAATTGATTGAGATCTTTGAGGTCGAACCCACCTGTTCACCTCCACAAACATCTCTGCTTTCAGCTTCATTTGGTCCTCTTCATCCAGGTTATCAAAATCATGCTCGTACTCGCGCAGATAGTTTTCAATGAAAAACATCTAGAAACAAATAAAACACAAATGCAATGCATTATATCAAGAGTGTTGCTAAAAATGCAATCCCACTAACACATTCAGGGCATGGTGGGAGTGCCTGAAGTGCCTTACCCACTAACAGTATTTGCATACTATAGCAGCAATCTGATGTGTAAGCTTTATGAGACTGTAAACAGTACATACCTGCTGGGCTTTGGTGGGATAAGCCTGAGTGTTCACTTTGAAGAAAGGAAACTCTTCACAGTTGTAGTCATACATCCATTCACAGAAATGGTTGCCAACGTCAAATCCTCTGTTACACAAAAACCCAACAAGATTTAACACAAAGCCATTTTGTTAAGGACTCAATATGTGTTTTTGGTCTAGACATTGAGTTTTCATATTAACTTCAGTTACTCAAAAGCTGTGCATTTCATCTCACACCACTGTTTCCACATTGCTGCGACATCCCTACCAGTTCTCTGCATAATAATGAAGAGAGTGTGGGCGTGTCTTGGGTCGCTCACGTGTGGGGAATGGGCCACAAACTCACAACACGTGTTTTGTCACTCTGTTTTGGGGGCTGAAGGGGGTCTAGAATGACTAGGTGCTGTGAAAATGGCCTGACAAGAGAGCTTTGTCTTCAAGAGTGTGAGCCAAGGCCAAGCACTGCGTTTCCCACAGCAACTCAGGAATTCACAGACACAAGGCACTTCTCTGGAAATCTACTGCGCTTTCCCCCATCAATAATTTTGTCAGGTCAGGGGATGAGGTTATCCCTCCATTCTGAGCCCTCTGATTGGTTGGCTAAACTCTGGTTACATAACACATTCAGTGGAGGGTGGTGCTGGTAGAGAGACGCAGCAGAGGGAAACACTGATGGAAGACCAGGCGGTTTTCTCACTGTCATAGTATCTAGGTTACTGCCTAACACAAAACAAGAATTCTCAGTCTGCATATTTTAGAGGCCATACAAAAATGTATTCTCTTACTCATAATAAAGGACAACAGGGAGATAAACATACAAAACAGACCAAAAAGCATATGCTCAAAAACAAAACTATTTAAATCAAAATGTATTAAGCTGAGGTTACACTAACGCTTTATAATTAATTATGCATTGTATAGCGTTAGTTTTTATCCAGCCAGAGCTGGTATCAATAATACTGATCTCAATGTCTAATGTCAAACCTATCTTTTTGTGGCTGTATGGACATTATGCTACTGGAGCAGCAGAACACTTTTAGACTCGGATGTGACACATCGCTTAGATTCTGTTCTGTGTAATGAATAGGAATACACTGGCTCAGTGATTTGAAAACGCTTATGGCAGTTAATTGTCAACATACCTGTAATTGTAGCTGCTATACTCAAAATCAATGAGCATCAGTTTCTGTTGAGAGCTATGACAGCCCTTCAGCAGCAAGATGTTACCTTGAAACAGATACAAACAAAACGTAAACAAACAAACTAAGCTGAAAATAGTGTGTGTTGAGATTGAGTAAGCTTTACCTTCCTGGCAGTCATTGTGGCAGAACACCACGGGAGATGGTGTGGAGGTCAGCAGCGCCCTGGACAAACAAACATGGACATTCCACTCATTTTTAGGCTCAAAAACAAATCTCTGCAAATATGTTTCAGCCTCCTGTCATCTCGTAAATGTTTGTGGCTCATAGGTGTTGTGGGGACCTACACCAGTTACATAACGCAGCTGCTGGAAACTTTCCATCCCAGTGTCGGTGGTTGTCGTTGTTGAGTCCGTATGTATGTGTGTGTCCTGTTGTGTGCAGACGGACTGACCTGAGAGAGTCCATTTCATGAGGCAAGTCGTAGCTCAGCAGGCGGTTGTAGAGGCGCAGCTGGGACTCCCTGGTGAAGTTGAGCCTCAGCACTTGACTTAGATACCTGAGGACAAATAAATGCTTGCTTATTATTGCCATATCTTAATAATAATAGCCCAGCATTCTCTTTTTGCTTGTTGTTTTGTTTAATGGATATGACTTCTTCTATATATTTAGCTACCATTTTATTCATTTTTTATGTTGCACCTTACTGCCAAAACAAGTTCCTAGTTTGTGAATTTTGTTCACCGACAATGGTAATAAACCTTTTTTCTGATTTGTTACATCAGATGCACTTCCTATTATATTATCATTACCAAAAGACCATGCATTCATCTAACCTCAATGGAAACCGCCAGCATTTCATAAGTTAAGAAGGTCAAAGTGTGATGTTAAAAGTTAGATAAATCATCTATTATCTTATCTATAGGGCTACAAAGGATTGTCATGGGACTTTTAATTAACATTTACTGGAATTGCTCCAATAAAAGGACTGTTGTGTAAATACAGTACTCTAAGAAGTAGTTTTTATTATTGTTTCCACATGCACAAAACACTGCCATGTGTATCGTCAGTCGCTATGTATATGGATGAACAACAGTCACAGGATGTTCACAGATTCCTTTTAGAAGAGTCACTGCTGTTGCACTCATTCATGTAACACTGATAACAAATGTTTGACTATTTGCACTGAAATTTAATACAGATTTGTTCAATTTGAGAAATGAAATAAATGTGTGTTTTTCGTTGTTGTTGTATGGCTGTATTTTCAATCCATTGTCAGCAGATCAGTTCTTTCTGATTCCAAAGCAATGTGGGAGAGCATAGACAGGCTAAGGTAGGAAGGAACAATTTAATGCATTTGTTTATATTCTTTTTCATTTGTTCTCAAACTTGTTAATTGAGAACATAAGAATCCTGGCTATATCCAAATTGAGGGTCAGTCTAAATTAGTTTAAAATGTTCACTGAGGCAGGAAAGGAAAGACTGTCTGACACAAGCTTTACCTAAGGTCAGATGAAACTTTGGAGCCGGTTTGAACAGACCGGATGAGTTGATTTGACAATGGACTTTATCACTACACTCAAACATTGCACAACATAAATAAATACTTAAAATGAGCTCACAGTCAAAAAAGTGTAGATTGTGATAAGCCCGGTGTTACAGTCCAGTCACTCACTTTTCCATGGTGCCAAACAGCCACTTTGGTTCTTTGTTGAACGGCATCCTCATCCCATGAAACTTGGCCATCTTTTCAGCCACCTCTGCTGAGATACTGGGAGCGCTTAGTTCACAGGTTTCCAGCTTACGACTCTGCAAAAAACAAGTTAACAGTTCAGAAGACCAGATGTACAGTAGTACTATTGACCCAGATTCTGCACAACCCAAGCATTTATGGTCAGTATTGATTTGACTGGAAAACCACAGTTTAGGTCAACATAGCATTCCATTTTTGGGTCAAGCTGTTCAAACTGAAACGCTTGTCCAGTAATTTTATGAAACCCTTACATAACAGTGCAAATAATAAAGTCTACTCTCACTGCGGGTTACAAGATGGCAGTAACGTACAATTACAACAATTATAACCACACTGCATTTATTATGGACTTTTGACATCTATTACTATACAGTAATTTAAATAACAGATCTCATTATTGGTCTGTAATGGAATGAGACGAGGATTATAATGAGTTGTGGTCACTTACCGGGACATACTGCTCCAGTCGTCCATGAGGAAAGATCCCATACAGTTTGGGTCCTAGCTCTCTCTCTGCTAAAATGGCGAACATCACACTCTCCAGCACCATGGCCTCAGTTCCCTGCCAAACAAAGTGAGATACTCTTAAAACAAAATCTCATTTCTGTATGTGTCAGACTTATTTTGTTATTTTAGGTGTTAGTGTTAAACTGTTCGTCTAAAACTGACTGAACAATGGATACAATATATTACTGTCCATGCATTTATTAATATTTACAACATAAATTGTTCTTATAGTAATCATTATGGACAAACTGACCACTGTTGAAACTGTAGCACTACAAAAAAGGAGGCCACTGAATTGATTTTGTATTAAAAATATGACCAAACCAAATATTCATTCCAAAAGAAGTGTGTCTAAAACAGAAATTCTGGATGAACTTCAGTAACTTGCCTGAGAAAAACTAAAGTACCAAGCAGGTTGAACGAGTTTAATTAGAGAAAAGCTGGCACTGACAAGAACAGAGGGACATCAAATACTCAGGGAAAAGTTGGCAGACCAAAGCACTCTCACTGCTGGAGCTGATGAAGCAAGAAGACAGCCCTGTCCTTTCCTTTTATCACAGAATTCACACAAACAGCAGCTCAAGGGGGGCCCAGGTTAACACAGGGAAGACTGTTATTGTTGGTCACTGTAGTTCTCAGACCCAGAACAATGGTCCTATTACGATATGGTCCTATTTTAGACACAACTTCAACTAAAAGGGAGTTTCACTTTTATGTTTCCTGCTTTTGAAACAGAATACAAGGCAGGATGCAGCGTTGGTGGTCTAACAAATAAAAAATAATAAACTACTCAAATCCTGTAAGTGAAGTTCTGTTCATACTTGTATTTCTTATTAGTTTATTGATGGATTTTAAGTATTCCTTTCCCCCCCAAACAAAAATACTTGAATAACCTCTAATGCATTTCCTTTGACCAGTTTTCTACAGCATCCTGAATGTCAACTCATGGATGTCATTTCCAGCAAATGAGTTCAAAGCATGCCAGGCCTGACCTTCAGCTGTGGAGCACAGATAAGAGGAAGCTGCTCGGATTATGCTGTTCTACGGTTCACATACAGATGAAACAGTGCGACATGAACGTGTGGGTTTGTGCCATAGAAAATGTCAAACCGGTTAACAAAGACAACATTCCGTTATGATTTGCATATTAACTCAGGTCATTAATGAATGACTGATTTTAACAAGGGTTGTTAGCTAATTTGATAAACACAAGAGGTTTCGATTAATTGCTTGGTTGTTGAGATCACAAAATACATTTTACTAAATTTGACCCAGAAAAAGCTGAAGGACAGCTGCTTGAGGACATTCTAATGCACAGACAAACTATATTTGTCATCCAAAACACTTTTTGGTGTAATTCCTGCTCTTTTTAAGTCATACAATCGCTTCTCTCAGCCCATGGCATATTTTGAAGAGCAAAAAACAATTTTATTCAGTAACTGATAAGTTCTGATTAATCGATTAACTTGTTTCAGCCACATAGGACCAACATTTTTAGCTTTTCATATTTATATGTTTTATATTAACATAATTATATTAACAGGACCACAAGTGACCTTTGCCTTGCTCAGTCCTGACTGAATAAATAGAACGTTGAGCACATTCTGCCCCATTCCCAGTGTGAGTTTTGAGGTGAGTTCTGTGTTATGTAATGCCTTATCTGCAGACTAAGGACCACATGGTATTTTGAATCTCGTGTGTGAATTATGCTTACTGTTGTATTACTATAATCACCCTGACACAGATGAACCAGACGACAGTAGAGAGCAGTGGAAGATTTTTGACGGCCACAGCCCTGCAGTGAGTCAGCAACAGCCCACATTAGATGATTAGATGAGATCAGCAAATGAACTAAACCACTGAAGTAACACAACAATGTCAACAGCCAAGGTTGTATGCAACTGAAAAACGATTTAAAAGATTATCGATAGAGTTGTGTCTTGGCAGAGGCCTGTACTTTGTGACTATTTCAAGCTCTGTTTTGTAACTGTTTAAGACCACGTCTGATTTTTATTTAAGACGACACTACAGGGGAATAGGAAAACATCTTGAATTTAAAGATATCAATTTGAAACTTCTCCTGTAGTTTACTGACGAAGTATTTCATCATGTAATATTTTCATATAGAAATAAGGCATTGTATGTGTAAAAATGGCCAAAATTGCACATATTTAGGACATTTAAATCTGAAAAATAGGTAGAAACAGGTTTAAATTTCTTAGGGTATTTTTGATATCTTATTTAGTTTTTGACTAAACTAAAAAAAATATCCTTAAAAATTCAAATATAGCCTTTTTTCAAACTTTGGGTTAGAATAAGATAACAAATCCTTCCATAAACTCTGTTACATGCAAAATTGTAATGTTTGGTGTGTGTAGGAGCTACTTTAAGTGCTGATCCTTATGTCTCTACAGGGAAGTTACAATGTCCCATAAAAATTAACAGACGCAAGAGGATTAAATGAAATATTTAAACAACTTTTGGAGCAGGTCGGACAACTTTGTCGATTCCACATGAATGCCTATAGGTTGAGAGAACAAACTGTCAAAAAACCGAAATAAATAGAAAATAAAGAGTTTTGCCTGCAGTGTCTCGCCTTAAATCTATGATAGTATAACAACCAGAGAGAAATCTGACTCGTTATGACCTGCAAAGTACCTACAAATAAATGTCTGAGACCTATATGTTTGGCAGCACACACTTTTGCTTTAAGGATAAGCTATAGATCAAAGCAGTTGTTAATTTACATGTCATGGATGGATTGCACGTGGCGTCAGTTGAGAACACTTTTTAACAAACGTCAACCCGGTGTGACCCAGCGCTGACAGTGCTGATGCTCCACTATCCTCTGGTAGCCGCTGTTCCTTCGTTTCCAGTGACCTATTTCAGATAGTCCACTTCATATGTAGGCTGTTTGATAGGCTATCGTTCCTATGTCACCCATTCAAAGTTTCCCATTTTGCAAACTTTCCAGTATAGTTAATTATCAACAACTGGGTCAGCATTATGCAAGCAGGAAGTTCAACAAATCTCAAAAAAAAAAACCTCCCCCAACCCATTCAAAGATTTCCATTTTGTACTACAAACAGAAGCTCTCTCTAGTTCTATTGGACAGCCCTTGTGTTAGCCTGCTGCTGACGCTAACTGTCACAACACATGGCCGGGACGCACAGTAGGAATGTATATTGCCTTATCTGGGCTATACGTGTAACAACGGCCTTGGAGAATTGGCACAGGTGAAGGGTCAGCGCTAGCAGCCATTGACCTCATTAGTGCAGCTGTATTGTGACTGCCAATGAGCCAGGCCATAGGTGTCACAGTGATAAAAATCCAGCACCGTTGCCATGGATATTTACAATTCCAAACATAATATTCTATCTTTTGAACGTGCGAAAGTTAAAATTCACACAGGAACCTGAAACTCATGAATAAGAGACAGACAGTGAAACAGCAGTCTTTTTCAATCGACCTGGCTGACAGATGACAGACCTGGCTGACAGACGCATTTCCGACGATTGGGAATCAATGCAGAAAACAACAACTCAATAAAAACAAAAATTCTTCAGACAGTTACAATTACTGGATAAGATGGGGGATACAAAGATTCGTCACCATCAACCACCAATACTATACTACTACTACTACTACTACCACTACTTCAAATGCTACTACTTTAAATACTTTAGTAGTGAAAAACAGCAGGTCTAAAACAGTCTCTGCCCACGGTTTACATTTAAGCGACACAGAAAAACCAAGTGGAAAAATAAAAACATAAATAAATAAAAGTGGAAATAAATACAAGTAAATAAATATACCAATAAATAAATATGAAAATAAATAAGTTGCAAAAACATAAATACATAACATTAGTCCTTTGTACGGTAATTGCAATGCTTTTTAAGAAAAATCTGAATTAGATATTTTTTTTTTAGTAAAAGATTGAATTCTGTCAACGGGTCAAAGGTTTTTAAAAGGCCTTTTGGATTTTAACAATGGACAATTATTAATGGTAAGTCCATTAATAATTCTACTCCTCCTTACTGTAACAACTAATGTGTGTGGTCCTGTTTTCATGTGTATGTGGGTCAGTTCATGTGCTTTTGGTCAGATGCAGAGAACACACTCTATATCTGTTTGTGATTCAGTATTTTGGGGCAGATTTGCCCCGGAATATACTGCATGTATCTTAATTTTTTACTTTTTTTGAGACTGACTCGTGCTAACGACTTGGGGCAAAGTGCATGTGCAAAATCCAGTCGGAAACTCGTATTTACGGTTTAGACAAGACCCCATAAAAGCACCATTAGTTTAAGAATATATCTGTCCCTTCAGACAGATATTTAAGACAGTGACTGACAAAAACCCTGTCAAAACTGAAGAAGCTGCTTGGATGAGGGTGAAACATATTGACTTTTAATAACTTTTGTCCAGTAAGCAGAATTTTCTTTTCCTTTGATGAACGACTGAGGATTTACACAGACGTTAGATATTAGATTGTATTGCTGATTTATTCTTAAAGACGTGATTGTAGTTCATTTTTTTAAACCAGTAAGGGCGTGGGTTGCACACAGTTTCGATTCCACACCTTTTTCTTAACAACCTTCTTTCAGGAAATTGAAGTACTCTGCTTTGCTCTGTCTGCGCCACTATGACGTTGAGGATTAATTGGATCTTGAGTCTAATTGGATTGGGCCTGAGCAGATATCATTGTGGCAGGTGCGTATGTCTGACATTGACACAGTTACTTGAGCATTACATGTACCATATACGTGAACTGGACCAGCGTGGAGTTTGAATGACCTCACCTCAATTACACAATATCCTTGTGACTCAGACTGGTGTTTTGAAGGCCAATATCACATGATGTTGAGCAATAGAATGTTTTGGGTCAGAGGGTAAAGCATTTGAGCATTAGCTTTGAAGTGGCTAACTAGAACCGCAGTCGTTGTCCACCGGGGGGTCGAAATGAGAGATGATTTCATGGGTCCTCTGATGATATGGGGGAAATGGAAAATGTATGAAAAAGTCTTAAACAAGGCAAGGCTTGGCACCATTCAAGTGCTGTGGCAAATTTAGATTTATTTGTTTTAATACTAAATGTGTTTATCTTGGCCTACATCCTGAAAAGTAAACCAAACAATACTCATTTTGTGGGTCGCGAATACCAACGCTTCTTGTTATGGAGGTTGCAGTTGAAATTGAGAACCATTGCAACCACAACTAAATAAAGGTCCACTATGATTCTGTTTGCCTCATTCATTTAGGTCATCAGGATTGATAATTGCAGCTAAATTGATCTTTCTTATGACTTCAACAGACACTAATGCATTGGTTTAAACTAAAAAGGTAAAAGTCTCATCTTACATGTTATACATATGTATTAATCCAAAGGTTGACGTGAGTTCATGATTTACTTACTTGAAAGTGATTCTCTTTGTTTGACTGTCTGGATTCCCCCTTATTACAGGACATCTATCAACAAAAAGAAGGAAAGAACTATCCATGAATACATTTGCAGTTCTTATTATTAACAATATTTTTTGAAAGGTTACACGTCTGAAGGATAACAGTACAGTATGAGCTCAAACACACTTGTTCTAACTTATGAGCATACAGCTGAGTGCTTTCACAAAATGGTTGCACCACATGAAACTTAACTATCCACATTTTTCCAGTGCTGAGAAACCACAGGCCTGATTTGTTTAATCATTACTAGTATCTTAATAATATTAGCCTTTTATTAGAGAGACATGGCTTTGTGCCTGGAGTTTCCTTGGTGAAGAACACCCTGCTTTTGCTCTCTGAGGACATCCGAAGTAATAAAAGCTAAACGCTGATGTGCCCATTAACAGACTTGAGTTAATACTTAATGAGCAAGCACATAAAAATGACTTAATGGACGCTGATGCTGCACAGATTCAGCCAACTGGAACATATCTCTTTATTAGACTTTGATAATTCAATTACTACAGACAGTTTTGGTTATAAAATGTTCTGTCACTATTCAACTGATTACTTACGACAGTTACGCAATATACACACGTTGGATGTGAGAGCAGGAAGTATGTGAGAATGTTATCTGTTATATAAAATCTATCCCCAACATGTGAGTGACATTTGGTCCAAACTGCTTTTACACTTGGAGCTCGTTGTCTTATGAGATAAAAGCACACATATCTTTATGTGCAATATATTATCAAGCTGATTATATGCAACCTGATGCAGTGCGCAACATGTGCACAGTTGCTCCTAGTCTTAGTCAATTTGTTGACTAGACTAAAGATAAAGAGGCAGACAGCCTTTGAATGGGTGCTATATTCAGAGTGTGTGCTACAGTTTTGTATTAGGCTGAGATTTCAGATCTCTCATACTGTACCGTGTTTATGGGTGGATTCACCTGGGAACAAGAGTGCCCAAGGCACGCTCCTTTGGAATGCCTACGGCAAAGAACACATGCAGGTACAGCCATGGGGGTACATCACTATGTACAACAATGGCTAACACATCCACACTTCAGCAGGCAAACACGGGTGCTCTATCCATCCACACTTCTGATGGTGTCAAACACACAGCTAATACAAAGGGTTTTGGGTAGTGCATGTTTTGTGGCTCAGTAAATGAATTTATGTGCTCTAAAGAAACCTCTGACCCAACATTTAACATCTATAACAAATACTGACTACTTCCTCTTTGTAACATGTTGCTTTCACAGCACTTACTACTTTCATATCCTGATTGATAATTCACATTTCAGAAATATTTGTTTTGTTTATCTGTATTTCTCCGTCTGTTTAGATGCTGTGCCTCTTGCATGCATGATTCAGTTGGTCAGTGTATTTTATAGCAATAAACTGAATAATATAATAACACCATTGATATAAACAACTCGACAATTTAACCGACAAGTTACTCACTTATCTCTAAACAGAGTAACACAGTAAACACGCATGCAATGTATGTTAGATGTGGCCCCCACCTGCAGGATGGCCCCATAGAGGCGCAGCAAGACACTCCTTGGCTCATCCCCAACGGTGTCCATGCAGTCAGGGAGACTGCACAGGAAGAGCTTGTTGCTCAGACCACCCCTAGAACAAGAAAACACAAATGTGTGAGAGACCAGTCAACACAAGGAATAAATATACTAATAGACTTATAGTACATTCATTTAAGAGCTACAAACAGTATAATTTCAACAAGGACATTTAATAAGACTTTTTCCCAGGCTAACCTGTTTCTCCTCTTTTGGCAGTCAAGAGACCTTGATTCATAACGGGCATATTTGAGTGTAAAGGCTCCCTGAGTTCTCCAAGGACTTGTGAGGGTTTGGTCCTGCAGATGGTAGCATCTGAGGACCCTCGTGGGTGGAGCCAATGAAAGTGGCACTAGGAGGCCAGTCACAACAATAGACTATAAACATCTGGACATAAAATCCGTTTTCGTTTTACATAGGCAAGGCTAATAAAGCAAAAAGAAAAATCGGATTTAAGCCCCAACAAATACCGAGCATCACTGTGGTACGTGTGCAACTGACTAAATACATAAAATAAAATACAACAGGCGACAACAAATTAGGTAGAGCACCATTCCCACTATATTTTCAAATACATTCATGTCCTTCTTAAAACATATTGCATTGAATTGACTTGATGGGAGAGCCTAAATAAACGGGCCAGTGAAAGAATGCATGCGGAACACAATGTACCTGATTATGGTGATCTGGAAGTTGTCCTCCGCCAGTCGTTTCCAGGCTCCGTGCAGAAACTCACGGCACCAGAGATAAGCCTTGTGCTTGGTGTCTGGGTCGAGCTGCTCGGGGCGGATCAGCTCCTCACAGTCCTCCTGGACTTGGGGCTGGACGTGTAGAGCGTTTTCCGTCACCAGCAGGCCCAGCGACATGGAAGGGGACGAGGAAACACCGTTGATAAATTTGGTTTTCATGGTTTCTTTTATTAAAACTAAAAAATAAACACAAATTAGACAAAGATAAGCGCCTGTTTGCGACTTGGCCTAGATATCAATCTTCAACGATACGCAGCGAGTCTCTTAATGATAAAGCACGTCTAACAAAATGTTACACGTAGTTTGGTCTTTATTCGCAGTGGTCTACTTTCAGGCGGAGATACCGATGTCTACTCACTGACATCAAATGAATCATGAGGCGAGAGGCGCGCCGTTTAACAGGGCTGTGGGAGGGGCCGGGGTCACGTGGGACATCAGACCGCCGCCGCAGCTCACGGATTGGCTCACGTGGACACTGCCCCGTAGAGGATCAAAACAGAAGCGACATGCCTCTGTTAGACTATGTCGCGGTAAATGAATGTGCCTTTTTTCATTTCCTCATTTCAAAATACTGGCCAGACTGTTGGAGTTTCAGCTGTATTTGACCTACTCACACAGCTCCCACGTCGAGTTGAATCTAGCCTGTGGCCTATGACATGTTACACGTGAAAATAATACATATTACAATAGATCCATGATATTAACCCACACACTTGCCAGTTGCCTTTCCAGCCAGTGTTCAGGCACGGTCTATGGCTGTGCTCTCAGGGGTCTATGCCAGTCTATGCCGAGGCGCAAACAGCGGTCATGCACGTTTGTTCTTGTTATGTTAGCCTGCCATCTACTGGTGATAATGAGGTAGAGCATGAAGACAAAATTTAAAACGTAAAGTGATTATTATTATTCATATTATTATATTATATTACTATTGTACAGGTGGATGACACATGCACAAGGCAAATTATGAACTCAATATTGACAGACCCGTCAACAGTTTCCATAGGAACAAATCCACATAAAAATGTAAATTTCTTAAAAGTAAGGTACGTTTCAACATCTAACACACACAGAAAACGAAAATAGTGTTGTTATGTATTCATTATGTCATGTGTAATAATGTTGCTGTTGTATTATCAGATTTCTTATACAAAGTCCTTTCTCCCATAAGTGGCAAGATTTATTTCCTTACTAATCTCCCTTTGTAGCTATCCTGTTAGGTTTCTGTAAGATAGCATTATTTGACAAACATAGACACCACTTTTATATATACTTTTATATATTTTTTCTGGTTTAATGTGTTAGTTTTTTTAGACGGAGACAGACAGAGCAATAGCTTTTCTTCATCGTCATGCTTTCAAAACATGACACTTAAGCCAAGAAGGAACACTGTGGAGGAGTTGATGTAAAAAAAATATATAGTTATTATAATAATAATGTGTGTTCGTTGTATGTTCACAAAACTACACGCAGTACAGGCAGCAATTCCCCCTTTTGACTTCTGTATCGGTACAGGACAATGCAATTCAATTTTTGGATTTTTCAATGGATTCCAAAAAATATATCTAATGATTTTATGCCTTAACAAGCAATTAAACGTGTGTGTAATCACAGCTTGTTCCTTGGTCTGTTTTTAAGGCTTCTTCATAAGACCATAAGACAGTCAGAGCAGGGTTCAAGACTGATGGTCTCCGGCCTAACTGTCAGAAATGAAGCATAAGAACTATACGAACGAAAATAGATGGTTTCAGGATGATGAAAAGTTAGGACAGTTATCATAGTACTTAACCAGGGCTCTCAAGTCTCACGCATTGACCGTGAGACACACGCATTTGGGTATGTTCACACGCTCACACGCCACACTTCATATTTCTCACGCTCAAAACTAAAGACGCCATAAAATAAAATAAGGCCATGCTCCGTATTCTGATTCAAAGTCCGCACTGTTACATTGCACTTTATGATGAGCGGGACTCAACGCTCCGAGAGTGAGGCGCGAGAGCGTGCGCTCTGTGCTGGAGGCTCGTGCGCTCAGACAACGAGCCTCGTCCGTTCCGTGCGCTGGGCCGGACGCCCGTGCGCGGGTCTGGTGCACCGGCGAGTCATTCAAGCCCGCCTCAGCGCTTCTGCTGCGCTCAGCGCCTTTTCCATGCGCTCCTGTCCACATCCTCCAGACAGTTCAGAGAAAAGTCCCACCTGAGGCTGGGCCTCATGGCTCCGTGTCGGTCCACGCCTTTTTTTCTCTCTCTCTTCACAAAATCGCAGAGTGCTCTGGCTCACTGCAGAGCCGAGAAGGGCTCAACCTCTAACTCATCCAAACTAATTCATCCTAACTAATTCGTCCTAACTAATTTGTCCTAGACAAGGACCGAGATGTGTCCAATATTAATTTTGTCTATAACCTGCGCAGCCTCAAAACTGCAACTGCCTCCAGTTTTATGTACATTCAAAGTGTTTTAGTTAATGTACATTCTAAGTGTATAGTTGACATTGAAATCTGTCAAATGCAGAGATAAGGCAGTCAAAACCCACCGTCCCTGATCAGGGACAGTATCAGAGTTTTTACATACATGCGTCATTCATTAAAAACTAATGTTTTCAATACAGACATGTTACATGTCATTTGAAAGCTTAGAGTCACCACTAAACGTCTAAAATGTTCGCTAAATCACCTCACAAAATACTTGTAAGCTATCAAACTGTAACATAACCAAACTGTTCATCTCACATTTCTTACCTTTCGTTGGCTCCTCCAGACGCAAACAAAATCCAATCCAGAAGTGTGTGCACTCTTTCTGCCCATCACAGTCCACAAAATAAGAATATCTAGTTGTTATTTCAAATAATATAATCCATTTGTTGATATCCACCAGAACGCTATTCTTCATTTGACAGTAACACAAAAGCAATAAAAACATAACATTTGGCGCATCACTTTGCAGAGATATCTTCGCTTGAGCGGTTCGCTTAAGTATGATCGCTTTTCCTCTCAGTCTTGTCTTCAAACGAGCCTATCCGTGCAATTTTCCGCCGGTACTTCTAGAGGGAGAGCCCTTAGAACAAAGCTAACGAATCCATTTTGACACGAGGAGGCGCCAGCTCGCGATGCGTGAAGGTGTCACAGCCTGGAATGCCATTGGTGATTCATTAAGTCAATCACAAATTCTTCTGGCCAATCACCAGAGCTTTCAAATGAGGGGTGGGACTTGCAGGTTCATTGAGTGCAGGAGCTGGTTTTTCCGCGCGTGAAGAGACGGAAGGCACCATTTTACGCATCATTTACGCAGAGCGAAGGTCTTTACGCACGACCTGCCTTTTGATTTAAGGAAGTTTATGAAAAAAATAATCTATGAGGGATATTTATAGTCACCAAAATGACCAAATGTGGTTTTCAGGGTCATTAGAGTGGCAAATGCATGAAAAGCAGTTTGGCACATTTGGAATAGAGAAGGACCTCCTGTTCGGATTAGGGGTTATTTCATACAAAAGCTGCTCAAAATCAAAATGGTTGGACCTAGAAGTCAGAAATTTCACACAGTTGTTGTCAACAAGGTGGACAGCTGCTGCGGGGGGTTTCAATAGCACAGCATGAAGTATGTCTTCAGGAAGACATTTTTGTTGTCTCTTTTTTTTTCCAAGACCAAAAAACAACTTTTGGGTTGTGTTTGAACAGGTGTACTGCCGGTTGTGTTTCACTCAGACAAAGCACAGCTTCTGAAACTAGAAGGTCTTAGCTTTCAAATGACACATTATACAAGCCTATAGACTGTAAGTTAGCCATACAATAAGCTTTTTCATTTGGGTATGTACTTTTCGAGAAAAACTGCCAAAATGAGGTGGGTCTTAACAGGTTAAGTGCAAGTGAAAGTTAGTTTACTGCAGCGGTATCCGTGCTTCTTCAGGGACCGTCAGCAAATTACTGCACAGTGAGGTAAAGAAAAAAAATCCTACAGTGCATTTTTTTGTTGTTGTTGTAGGGCATTTGACCCAGTGACCCCAAACCGCCTTAATAATATGACTTTATATTTGGTTAGTGGTTCTCAAACTATGGGTGAGGGTTCAAAAGTTTCAAAGTATAAATTCATTCATTCATTCATTTTCTACCTTATTCCCGTTAGGGGGTCAAAGGGTGACTGGAGCCTATCCCAGCCGACTTTGGGCCTTAGGCGGGTACACCCTGGACAGTGGCAACTCGTCGCAGGGCTGAGGGTATAAAATAAAATATAAAATAATATTTACTAATTTGTTCTTAATCCAATGAAACATGTGCAATTTAATAAAATGCAGTGGGTGACCAGCTCCGTGATAATTGGAAAAATCTGTAAATTTAAAAATTATGAAGAAAATTGGGAACCTAAGTTGGGTGACTTTTCTTCTTTTTTTTTTTTTTCATTTTTGGGACAGTAATATTATAATACAAATATATCAGGTGTTTTGCTCTGTAACTAGTAATATATAATTTATTACAATTTTTACTTTTGTGTTTTAAATTCTATCCATCTATCTATAATACATTGTATTTATTTATTTTTTAAACACAGGTTGACTAACATTAAACATAACTAGATAATAGACCAGTTTTGCAAGATGAAATCCAGAAGGTACAATCTCATGGTCCCACCTTCTCACAAGTAACAGTTTAACAAGTAACACAATGACAGTCAACGGAGTTCAAACAATAATTGTTGTTTTGTAATAAAAGACTCATGTGTGCCTAGAAAAAACGCTTATTTTTAGTTGCTCAAAACCTCTTAAAATGCACCAGAATACAAGAAATAAGTCTCCCTTGGGAAAAAATTTCTGGGGAACCCCAGACCCCGCCAGGATATCGCTGATGACTTAAGAACACACCGGCTAAGCCCCTGCATCTCAGCAAATCCTAGAAACGCCCCTGGTCTTTATTACGCTTTGAAAACATGAATGCTGCCAAGCTAATGGTCCGTGTTGCCTGCCTCCTTGTCATTTGATTCGTTTTGAAGCCGAAAATCCCAAATCCGAGAGTCAGCCATTATTTACTTTCACCCTGTAAATCAGAATTATTTGCCACTTTTTCTCGGGTAGCTATTTAGTAGTTATTAGTAAATTAGTCATGTTAAATGAAGATGTTAAAATATATATGACAGGTTAGACTACATATTTCACTAAAATGTAGTGAACATTATTATATTTATGGTGGGACACTACAGGTGAATTGGAAAAAACCTTACATTTAAAGATATCAATTGTAAACTTGTAAACTGTAGTAGTCCACATAAATGTAAGGAAAAAATGTATTACAAGTTTTCATTGTAATGTTTTCATGTAGAAATAAGATATTTTATGTGTAAAAATGGCTAAAATTACATTTTTGTCTTTCAGTGTTCTTTTGATTTATTACCCTATTGTTCGGGTAAGTTAGATCATGCAGAAAAAACGAAGAGTCTGTTCTATGCTCCAAGATACTTTTCAACTCACTTTACCCCGCCTCCGGCCAAAATCTCACTCTAAGCTCTGATCAAAACTTGAGAGCCCTGACTTAACAAAACAAAAAAGTATATATTTTTAACATAGAAAAGTCCTCAGAAATGTTACATATAACAGGAACCTGAAATTCATGTATATTGATATGAGGACAGTTTATTCAGAATCAAAAGCGTAAGCAAATTTGTCATTTTTTCATTGTCCGCTAGGGGGCGTTGAGCTGATTTCAAGGCGACTTTTGATGACATCATCATTTCCGAGCCACAACAAAAAACAAAAACAAGCTCAGCTGTCTTCCACTGCTCTCCACCCTAAATACAGTTTTGAAGTGTTTTGAGGTTGAACTATGACTGTTTGTTGACATATACGTGACATCTATGCTATCATATAGACAGATAAAAACAGTGGTGTTCGGTTCATTTCATTTGAAGTGGCAGAAGGTGTATATAATGCTCTCTTTGTGTTCGCTGCTAGCACATTAGCTGTAACTGCGGAAGGAAGAAAACACCCCAACCCTAAGGTAGTGTTTTATATATTTGTTTTTATGTTATACACTTATCAATTCGAAATATATCTATGGTGTGTCGATTTTTTATAATCTCGAGGGTAGAACAGTTTGCACATAAAGTTAAGTGCATATTCATCTTACAGTAGAATCAAACGTTATCTTTAAAGATACTTTGCGACATTGGGGTTTGTTATTGAATATAGTATATTTAAGGGATTCATACAAGAAAGAAACTACCATTAGTGGTTATTTTATATCTATCTGTTTGTAGAAGTAAACAAGTTAAGTTTAGTTTTAAATGATGTTACAAGCAGATCACTAAAACAACTAAAAATCTTGTGGTTGCTGCAAATTACTGCAGGGGCAAAGCTGTGTGATTCATGTGATTTTGTGTCACACTAAAACAATCAGCAACTCTTTGAAGAGCATGATAACCATATCCCTAGGAGTCAGCCAAAGCATGTAGTTATAATGTCATTTTAAATAACCTCTAATAGTTGAATAGTTGATCATCTATTTGTGAAGCCTTCATCGTTTTTTTCTCTTTTTTGGCTAGATTTATTAATGGCCAAATTGGACCACAAGACAAGTCGGTGGAGATTGTGACCTCCACTGATGAGCGCAAGTATTATTTCTCAGTCTGTAGCAGTCTGTAGTGATGTCTCCAAGAAAACGGCCTCTGCTCCCGGTGAGCAGTCGGCGCAAAGCATTGGACGACCACTTCCCTTTCAACCTGCTGCCAGTGGAGTGTCAGCTGCATGTCTTATCTTTCCTAAATGAAGTGGACAAATGCAACTGTGCCCTTGTGTGTCTGAGCTGGAGCTGCCTGGTGCGCTCATGGAAGCTGTGGAGGGTTGCGGACTACTCTCGTCGAGGGGTCTTTCATCTCGGGCAAGAAGGTCTGCTGGTGTCCAACCGTGAGTTTGAGAGGTGGAAGTCCTGGGTCCACCATTACACACACCACCTGATCTCCCGCAGAGCCAGTCTGCTTACATTAAAGGCAAGCTTCGACCTGGGTGACCGCTGCCACAAGTGGAGTGAGCTGCTCACTCACCTGCTGGACAACGTGCACTGCAGAGACCTTAGCCATCTAGACCTCAACTGGACCTTCACCCTTCTGGAGCCTCTGGACCTACGAGTTCACACCAGCTCTAGTTCACACCAGGACAGTATCACCAAAATGGACCAGGTATCTGTACTTTGGTAACATTTATCTTGAAATTCAGTTCTAATGTTCAACTAAATTTCCATAGTAACAAACAATTGTAACTGTTTCCCTGTTTCCTTTTCACACACACACACACACACACACACACACACACACACACACACACACACACACACACACACACACACACACACACACACACACACACACACAAAGCATTAAATCTGTTTTTTAAGGAAACTTTTTTTTTTGATGAATGATTATAATATGTTATATTTCCTATAACAGGTGAACAGCTTCCAGGAGCTGCTCACAAAGCTGACCCACAACTGTCCTCGAATCTCTAAGATGCGCTTGCACTTCGACTGGTCGGACGAGTCTGTGGCCCTGCTCACACAGTTCCGGCAACTCAGGGTCCTGGAGCTCAAGTACTTCTGGGTTTTTAAAGGGGTCACTCCTTCTACGCTGCAGACCCTCACCAAATCCCTGCCCAACCTCAAGTCATTGACTCTGCACATTCTGGTACCGCTACGGAACCTGGGCATCTCTTACACTCTAGAATCCAAGTCTATTGAGTTTCTTGATGTGTCACCCAGTAGAGGTTTGGTCTTTTCTTGTCTCAATCTGCCAGCCCTTCGTGAGCTCCGGGCCAAGAAAATTGTCAGAGGGATTACACTGGATCGAAGGACCAGGCTGAGGATTCAGAGTCGCTGGCCATGTTTGTACCATGTCCTCCGGGAGGGGACGCCCAAACTGCTGACCCTGAACAACGAGAGGCTTCTTCCCACGTGGAGAGATCAGTTGTACGGAGAGATGTCGGCCATACTTGATCAGTCATGTTACTGTGTGCAACATTTAGACAGCTGGCTGTGGTAGAGCGGTGCACACTTAAAAGAAATATGGAAGTTTTCTCAGTAGGATAGTATGTTTGAAGAGTTGTTTTGAATAGTTTGTTTTATAACTTAGAGCATAAACATAGGGCCCAATCTTCCGCACAATGCACTGCAGGCGGTGACCAAGTTATGCTATGTCGGTGCATGTTTATGTGGCGAGGCAGTGTTGCTTTATAAAATGAGGTGTGTCATCTAAAAATGAGGCCTTATTCCCCTGAGCAGGTGTACACTACTCATGAGCATTAGCTATGAAACAAATTCAGTCTAATATATTTGTGCATTTCTAATATTTAGGCTATAAGGACTATGCTTGCATAGGTGTAATATCAATTATGAATTCCTAGAATATCCACACATGTATCCCATTCAAAAATGTCAAACTTTATGGGCATACTGCAGTTCAAGCTGCAGAACCAAGTGCGTCTGATCAAGCTCTAAATATGTGGACTGCACCGCATGGAAGATACTGATTTTAAATTTCATAAATATGTCCAGATATGAGAAAACGTTTAAAACCAAATATTGTTTTTAACAATGTTAAGCTGATTCATTCTTTTAACGTGATGGTGAAGTTGTAAATCAGGAAATAGTGCTAGTGCAGCTGCTGCAGCTCAATGAGGGAATTCTGGAGGTTCTGAGCTGAACATGAGCCATGGCCTGTCTATGAACTGAGAAACTTGTGTGAGTTCTCTATATAAGTGAGACTGCTGCATCTAAATGACATGCAGCATTATAAATGCACTGTGGTGGGCGATAAGTGGAAACATACATAGCTTTTAATATTTTTTATCTGATGCATTTACAAACAATAATTATTACATCAGTTATCTATTTAGGCCTAAAGAATATATCATTTTCATATTACAATAATGTTCTCTTGGTGCAGTGAGAGGAAGGAGACCTGTGTATTTGCATAAACTATCTTCAGAACCTTGCATAGCCAAAAATCAAAGCTTAAAGCTTGTGCTTTGTGCAATATGACTGGCAAGATTGGGCCCATAATGTTGAAGATAAAACATTGTCTTGGAGAAGAAAAAATATCTTCTAAGATCTCTTTACAATTTACTTGCAAATTATACATTTCTAATCTATTGATCTGACATGAAATCAGCACAATTAAACACAAATTAACATTCACACTAAAACATTTAGTTTTTCTTGTTTTTTTGTGTTTCTTTGTGGCAGTGGAGCCTCACTGTTGTCTAGAGAACTACAACAAATAGGTCTGTACAATACTGATAGAGTTTAACCTCTTTTCAAAGTTACATTTTTAATCTGATTCCATCTTAACATGGTGTAATAGGATTTGGTCCTGTTTCGACTGAAGCCACTCTAATCTGACTGTAATAAGCTTCCCAAACATGAAATGACAAGTTACTAGAGCTTGTGATGTTGTGATTGGTCATAGTTTAGCAGAGACCGTTCTTCAGTATTGAATGATCTAGTTTTGACCAACAATTGTCTAAGGTGCTATGTGCTGTGCACACTTTGTTTTACTGTCCTCAAGTCATTTCAGGTTGTTGCTTGGACTGTGTTTCCAGACTTCGAGAGTGAAAAGAAAAAACATTCCAAGTGTCAGTTTATAGGTGAATGTGCATAACATTGGTGTACAAAAATGTTGTGAGAGTAACTTCTAAATGTGTGTCTCAAAGTTGCAAAATGCGTCTAATCATTTGATTAATCTCACTTGGTAGATTTGCAAGAGTTGCCTCAGCACTGCATTATTGAGAGAACAGAGTCACATGTACTGTGCTTTGAGTAACTTTCTTTTTCCTTTCAATTATGTAGACATTCCTTTAGGTTTTCAGGGGTACACAGTTTAAAACTGTACATACTTTTGTATTGATAAGTTATCAATCAATAAATTCACTTGTGTATCCAGTTCTGTGTTTCAGTATATTATTATCTTATTAAAATCTAAGTATTAAATGTAGAAGTGATAACCAGTAGAGGCCTTTATTCTCAAAGTAGCTATTTTGTCTGTTATCTGTCATAGTTGCGTGAGCAATATTGATACTAGGGCCTATTGCAGTGTAACAGCAGTGACGTCATTACATTATTACTTATTATTAGCAGTAGTTTGTATTTGTATGGATAAAAATATGTTTGTTGGATGAAATGAAAAAATCCACAAAAATACAAAAATAATTCCCTGTATATATTACATTACAGTGTATTTAAATACAACACTATCAAGGAATCATTTTTAAGTGCTTTTCCATATATCATTTTAGAGTCTAGAACAGGGGTTCTTAACCTTTACCTTGAGACCCCACTTTCCCTCAGATAAAGTAACTTGAGGCCCAATCTCACATTAAATGTATTATATTTTAGTGATTATGCGGCCCTCAAGGAGGTGCTCGTGGCCCTACTTTGGGCCCCGGTCCTATGGTTAAGAATCACTGGTTTAGAAGATAGATGTTCTATAATAATGAGGTTTTTAATATTCAACTAAACATCCATTGCAAATTAAGTCTTTTCGGTTTTCATTTTATGTTTAATAAAATACATCTAGTCTATTCCATTTTAATCATTATATTGAATCCAAATTATTTACTCATTTTTACTCACAGACTTATGAACCACCTTTAGAATGCACTGATCTCAGAAACTAAGAAAGGTTGGGCCTGGTTAACTTATGGATTTTTATTTATTAACCTTTATTTAAGCAGGAAAGTCCCACTGAGATTTAGAATCTCCTTTTCCGGAGAATCATGATATGTTAAGAAGTATTATGTTTACAGTAGACAAATCATGAGATTATTCTACAGAGCTTCAACAAATGTGATAAGGTATGGGTCCAAACACAGACATCGCATATCACTATGTAGGCTATCTAATGTCATTAAAATATTTTAGAATAATAACTCCAGAACTTCTCACTTTTTAGGATTAGTTTGAACATTATGATGAGATGTCCTGCCAGAAGAATAATTAATGAACAACTGACCATGCTGTGCAGATAGTTTGCTGGACATACTTATCAGTTGGGAGGGTCATGTCTTAGAAATCTGAGTAGTATTCCCACAGGTTTGATTTGGAATAGTCTAATATTACATGTAGGTTATTTTGAGTTTCCTCGGCCATAGGTTATAATACATTTAAACTCTTTTATATGTTAAGACTTGTTAATTTGGCCAATTGAATGCTCTGAAATATTGCTGTGTAAAATGTTTACACACACAATCTGTTTCTACAATGAAAAATGTGACATTCATAAAGAGTTAGCAGGTCATACAAGATCAATCTCAAATAGCCTTTTTTCTGTTAATCTGCCAGGCTGTCAAGAGTTAACATTAACATTTTATCTTAACATAAAGCTAAAGGTATAGTATAGTTATTAGAAGACTGTGATGACTTTATTCAGGGATACATACTCCTTCCTCATGTCATGCAATGATACAAATCCTACAATCCAACAATGATTATCCTTTAATGGCCATTTATAGTTGCTTGCTTCATTTTATTGTGCACAGAATCATTTCAACATAGTGTTTTATTATTTGTTTCAAAATATATTTTTGACAGACTTTTGACCTTTCTTCTTTACATTTATGTGTCCTAAATTCCAATAAGTGTGAGTTACTGTGTTGTCTTTAAACCTTCTCATATGTGCTCTGGGACCAGTGAACCACCTGTGAATCATTGTGCGGTTTTATTTACCCTGACGCACATGAGGCTAAATACATGGAATTTATTTGAATTTGTGTGCAAACACAAGCCCCTCTGCACATGATAACTGTCTAAAATCTCCTGTTTATTATTGTGCATAATACAAAACAGAAAGTCCTTTCTCCTCATTCTTGTGGCACCTCACTGTTTAATTATGGTCATGTTGTTTGATGTTCGCAACAACCACAAGTGCAACAAGCAGCTCCGGTTTACTCAAGTCCTGAGGTGAACGCTCTACTGCATGTTTTTGTGGGAGAGAGTCATGATTGGTAGTCTCTGGGGTCAGTTACCATTTATTGATGTCCCAAATTACTCCATTGTTTTGACTCACCACATCTTCTGCAATTGTCCCACCCCCGGAGCTCTCCTCCCTCACATGCCTGTACTTTCAGGAGTTTGTCAGTCGTGCTCTTGGATAAGTCTGACATGCTTTTTGGAGGCTCAAGGGTAGAAACGTCTTCAACTTTTCTGGACATCTACATTCAAAGATCTTTTCCTTACAATTTCAAAACTTTGTTGGACAGCTGTGGTGAGCAAAGGATGGGATGTTTCAAGAATGCCAGGTAGAGTTGTAAGCATACAAAGGAGGAAAGCCTTTCTCCTTCCCTTTTGAAGTACATTTAGTTTTAGGTCCTTTAGTTGTTAATAGTACTCAAAATATTAATTGAACTAAGAAGAGTTTGCTGCATAACAAATTTGTGTAGTTTTACTTTTGCATCAAGTTTTGTTCAAATAAGGTAGTCTTGGATGGACAATATTCAACATTTTCGGAAAATGTCCTATAATATTGTATAATATTTGCAGTGCTAGTAACAAATTCATTTGATATTTCATAATAAAAAACAAACAAACAACTAATTAGCTTGAATTGCTTTTTCTGGATTGCTGTAACCCATTCTAATAATTGGTGAAAAAAAAATTCAAGAGTGCCAACCGACTAAAATCTATTATTAAAAATACATTTACTATCAGTACAACAAAAGGTTTTAATGTGTTAGTACATGTTTTCAGTGATACTTGAAGTGATATTTGAAGTGAACGTCACAGAAGAATCTTCCCCACTGGTCCCACCAGTTAACTGGTTCTAGTGCCCTTGTCAGTGTTGACTGCATGTGTTGGTTCCTGGTGTGGATAAAGTGTTCCTGGAGGTTA
>CM033628.1:24998124-25199032 GCA_019453435.1 Rhinogobius similis | reverse complement strand
TTTTATATATTTGTTTTTATGTTATACACTTATCAATTCGAAATATATCTATGGTGTGTCGATTTTTTATAATCTCGAGGGTAGAACAGTTTGCACATAAAGTTAAGTGCATATTCATCTTACAGTAGAATCAAACGTTATCTTTAAAGATACTTTGCGACATTGGGGTTTGTTATTGAATATAGTATATTTAAGGGATTCATACAAGAAAGAAACTACCATTAGTGGTTATTTTATATCTATCTGTTTGTAGAAGTAAACAAGTTAAGTTTAGTTTTAAATGATGTTACAAGCAGATCACTAAAACAACTAAAAATCTTGTGGTTGCTGCAAATTACTGCAGGGGCAAAGCTGTGTGATTCATGTGATTTTGTGTCACACTAAAACAATCAGCAACTCTTTGAAGAGCATGATAACCATATCCCTAGGAGTCAGCAAAAGCATGTAGTTATAATGTCATTTTAAATAACCTCTAATAGTTGAATAGTTGATCATCTATTTGTGAAGCCTTCATCGTTTTTTTCTCTTTTTTGGCTAGATTTATTAATGGCCAAATTGGACCACAAGACAAGTCGGTGGAGATTGTGACCTCCACTGATGAGCGCCAAGTATTATTTCTCAGTCTGTAGCAGTCTGTAGTGATGTCTCCAAGAAAAGCGGCCTCTGCTCCGGTGAGCAGTCGGCGCAAAGCATTGGACGACCACTTCCCTTTCAACCTGCTGCCAGTGGAGTGTCAGCTGCATGTCTTATCTTTCCTAAATGAAGTGGACAAATGCAACTGTGCCCTTGTGTGTCTGAGCTGGAGCTGCCTGGTGCGCTCATGGAAGCTGTGGAGGGTTGCGGACTACTCTCGTCGAGGGGTCTTTCATCTCGGGCAAGAAGGTCTGCTGGTTTCCAACCGTGAGTTTGAGAGGTGGAAGTCCTGGGTCCACCATTACACACACCACCTGATCTCCCGCAGAGCCAGTCTGCTTACATTAAAGGCAAGCTTCGACCTGGGTGACCGCTGCCACAAGTGGAGTGAGCTGCTCACTCACCTGCTGGACAACGTGCACTGCAGAGACCTTAGCCATCTAGACCTCAACTGGACCTTCACCCTTCTGGAGCCTCTGGACCTACGAGTTCACACCAGCTCTAGTTCACACCAGGACAGTATCACCAAAATGGACCAGGTATCTGTAGTTTGGTAACATTTATCTTGAAATTCAGTTCTAATGTTCAACTAAATTTCCATAGTAACAAACAATTGTAACTGTTTCCCTGTTTCCTTTACACACACACACACACACGCACACACACACACACACACACACACACACACACACACACACACACACACACACACACACACACACACACACACACACAGCATTAAATCTGTTTTTTAAGGAAACTTTTCTTTTTGATGAATGATTATAATATGTTATATTTCCTATAACAGGTGAACAGCTTCCAGGAGCTGCTCACAAAGCTGACCCACAACTGTCCTCGAATCTCTAAGATGCGCTTGCACTTCGACTGGTCGGACGAGTCTGTGGCCCTGCTCACACAGTTCCGGCAACTCAGGGTCCTGGAGCTCAAGTACTTCTGGGTTTTTAAAGGGTCACTCCTTCTACGCTGCAGACCCTGCACCAAATCCTGCCCAACCTCAAGTCATTGACTCTGCACATTCTGGTACCGCTACGGAACCTGGGCATCTCTTACACTCTAGAATCCAAGTCTATTGAGTTTCTTGATGTGTCACCCAGTAGAGGTTTGGTCTTTTCTTGTCTCAATCTGCCAGCCCTTCGTGAGCTCCGGGCCAAGAAAATTGTCAGAGGGATTACACTGGATCGAAGGACCAGGCTGAGGATTCAGAGTCGCTGGCCATGTTTGTACCATGTCCTCCGGGAGGGCGCCCAAACTGCTGACCCTGAACAACGAGAGGCTTCTTCCCACGTGGAGAGATCCAGTTGTACGGAGAGATGTCGGCCATACTTGATCAGTCATGTTACTGTGTGCAACATTTAGACAGCCTGGCTGTGGTAGAGCGGTGCACACTTAAAAGAAATATGGAAGTTTTCTCAGTAGGATAGTATGTTTGAAGAGTTGTTTTGAATAGTTTGTTTTATAACTTAGAGCAAAAACATAGGGCCCAATCTTCCGCACAATGCACTGCAGGCGGTGACCAAGTTATGCTATGTCGGTGCTTGTTTATGTGGCGAGGCAGTGTTGCTTTATAAAATGAGGTGTGTCATCTAAAAATGAGGCCTTATTCCCTGAGCAGGTGTACACTACTCATGAGCATTAGCTATGAAACAAATTCAGTCTAATATATTTGTGCATTTCTAATATTTAGGCTATAAGGACTATGCTTGCATAGGTGTAATATCAATTATGAATTCCTAGAATATCCACACATGTATCCCATTCAAAAATGTCAAACTTTATGGGCATACTGCAGTTCAAGCTGCAGAACCAAGTGCGTCTGATCAAGCTCTAAATATGTGGACTGCACATGGAAGATACTGATTTTTAAATTTCATAAATATGTCCAGATATGAAGCGTTTAAAACTAAATATTGTTTTTAACAATGTTAAGCTGATTCATTCTTTTTAACGTGATGGTGAAGTTGTAAATCAGGAAATAGTGCTAGTGCAGCTGCTGCAGCTCAATGAGGAATTCTGGAGGTTCTGAGCTGAACATGAGCCATGGCCTGTCTATGAACTGAGAAACTTGTGTGAGTTCTCTATATAAGTGAGACTGCTGCATCTAAATGACATGCAGCATTATAAATGCACTGTGGTGGGCGATAAGTGGGGAAACATACATAGCTTTTTAATATTTTTATCTGATGCATTTACAAACAATAATTATTACATCAGTTATCTATTTAGGCCTAAAGAATATATCATTTTCATATTACAATAATGTTCTCTTGGTGCAGTGAGAGGAAGGAGACCTGTGTATTTGCATAAACTATCTTCAGAACCTTGCATAGCCAAAAATCAAAGCTTAAAGCTTGTGCTTTGTGCAATATGACTGGCAAGATTGGGCCCATAATGTTGAAGATAAAACATTGTCTTGGAGAAGAAAAAATATCTTCTAAGATCTCTTTACAATTTACTTGCAAATTATACATTTCTAATCTATTGATCTGACATGAAATCAGCACAATTAAACACAAATTAACATTCACACTAAAACATTTAGTTTTCTTGTTTTTTGTGTTTCTTTGTGGCAGTGGAGCCTCACTGTTGTCTAGAGAACTACAACAAATAGGTCTGTACAATACTGATAGAGTTTAACCTCTTTTCAAAGTTACATTTTTAATCTGATTCAATCTTAACATGGTGTAATAGGATTTGGTCCTGTTTCGACTGAAGCCACTCTAATCTGACTGTAATAAGCTTCCCAAACATGAAATGACAAGTTACTAGAGCTTGTGATGTTGTGATTGGTCATAGTTTAGCAGAGACCGTTCTTCAGTATTGAATGATCTAGTTTTGACCAACAATTGTCTAAGGTGCTATGTGCTGTGCACACTTTGTTTACTGTCCTCAAGTCATTTTCAGGTTGTTGCTTGGACTGTGTTTCCAGACTTCGAGTGAAAAGAAAAACATTCCAAGTGTCAGTTTATAGGTGAATGTGCATAACATTGGTGTACAAAAATGTTGTGAGAGTAACTTCTAAATGTGTGTCTCAAAGTTGCAAAATGCGTCTAATCATTTGATTAATCTCACTTGGTAGATTTGCAAGAGTTGCCTCAGCACTGCATTATTGAGAGAACAGAGTCACATGTACTGTGCTTTGAGTAACTTTCTTTTTCCTTTCAATTATGTAGACATTCCTTTAGGTTTTCAGGGGTACACAGTTTAAAACTGTACATACTTTTGTATTGATAAGTTATCAATCAATAAATTCACTTGTGTATCCAGTTCTGTGTTTCAGTATATTATTATCTTATTAAAATCTAAGTATTAAATGTAGAAGTGATAACCAGTAGAGGCCTTTATTCTCAAAGTAGCTATTTTGTCTGTTATCTGTCATAGTTGCGTGAGCAATATTGATACTAGGGCCTATTGCAGTGTAACAGCAGTGACGTCATTACATTATTACTTATTATTAGCAGTAGTTTGTATTTGTATGGATAAAAATATGTTTGTTGGATGAAATGAAAAAATCCACAAAAATACAAAAATAATTCCCTGTATATATTACATTACAGTGTATTTAAATACAACACTATCAAGGAATCATTTTTAAGTGCTTTTCCATATATCATTTTAGAGTCTAGAACAGGGGTTCTTAACCTTTTTTACCTTGAGACCCGACTTTTCCCGTATAAAGTAACTTGAGGCCCAATCTCACATTAAATGTATTATATTTTAGTGATTATGCGGCCCTCAAGGAGGTGCTCGCGGCCCTACTTTGGGCCCCGGTCCTATGGTTAAGAATCACTGGTTTAGAAGATAGATGTTCTATAATAATGAGGTTTTTAATATTCAACTAAACATCCATTGCAAATTAAGTCTTTTCGGTTTTCATTTTATGTTTAATAAAATACATCTAGTCTATTCCATTTTAATCATTATATTAAATCCAAATTATTTACTCATTTTTACTCACAGACTTATGAACCACCTTTAGAATGCACTGATCTCAGAAACTAAGAAAGGTTGGGCCTGGTTAACTTATGGATTTTTATTTATTAACCTTTATTTAAGCAGGAAAGTCCCACTGAGATTTAGAATCTCCTTTTCCGGAGAATCATGATATGTTAAGAAGTATTATGTTTACAGTAGACAAATCATGAGATTATTCTACAGAGCTTCAACAAATGTGATAAGGTATGGGTCCAAACACAGACATCGCATATCACTATGTAGGCTATCTAATGTCATTAAAATATTTTAGAATAATAACTCCAGAACTTCTCACTTTTTAGGATTAGTTTGAACATTATGATGAGATGTCCTGCCAGAAGAATAATTAATGAACAACTGACCATGCTGTGCAGATAGTTTGCTGGACATACTTATCAGTTGGGAGGGTCATGTCTTAGAAATCTGAGTAGTATTCCCACAGGTTTGATTTGGAATAGTCTAATATTACATGTAGGTTATTTTGAGTTTCCTCGGCCATAGGTTATAATACATTTAAACTCTTTTATATGTTAAGACTTGTTAATTTGGCCAATTGAATGCTCTGAAATATTGCTGTGTAAAATGTTTAAATCAAATGATCTCAATCTGTTTCTACAATGAAAAATGTGACATTCATAAAGAGTTAGCAGGTCATACAAGATCAATCTCAAATAGCCTTTTTTCTGTTAATCTGCCAGGCTGTCAAGAGTTAACATTAACATTTTATCTTAACATAAAGCTAAAGGTATAGTATAGTTATTAGAAGACTGTGATGACTTTATTCAGGGATACATACTCCTTCCTCATGTCATGCAATGATACAAATCCTACAATCCAACAATGATTATCCTTTAATGGCCATTTATAGTTGCTTGCTTCATTTTATTGTGCACAGAATCATTTCAACATAGTGTTTTATTATTTGTTTCAAAATATATTTTTGACAGATATTTGACCTTTCTTCTTTACATTTATGTGTCCTAAATTCCAATAAGTGTGAGTTACTGTGTTGTCTTTAAACCTTCTCATATGTGCTCTGGGACCAGTGAACCACCTGTGAATCATTGTGCGGTTTAATTTACCCTGACGCACATGAGGCTAAATACATGGAATTTATTTGAATTTGTGTGCAAACACAAGCCCCTCTGCACATGATAACTGTCTAAAATCTCCTGTTTATTATTGTGCATAATACAAAACAGAAAGTCCTTTCTCCTCATTCTTGTGGCACCTCACTGTTTAATTATGGTCATGTTGTTTGGATGTTCGCAACAACCACAAGTGCAACAAGCAGCTCCGGTTTACTCAAGTCCTGAGGTGAACGCTCTACTGCATGTTTTTGTGGGAGAGAGTCATGATTGGTAGTCTCTGGGGTCAGTTACCATTTATTGATGTCCCAAATTACTCCATTGTTTTGACTCACCACATCTTCTGCAATTGTCCCACCCCCGGAGCTCTCCTCCCTCACATGCCTGTACTTTCAGGAGTTTGTCAGTCGTGCTCTTGGATAAGTCTGACATGCTTTTTGGAGGCTCAAGGGTAGAAACGTCTTCAACTTTTCTGGACATCTACATTCAAAGATCTTTTCCTTACAATTTCAAAACTTTGTTGGACAGCTGTGGTGAGCAAAGGATGGGATGTTTCAAGAATGCCAGGTAGAGTTGTAAGCATACAAAGGAGGAAAGCCTTTCTCCTTCCCTTTTGAAGTACATTTAGTTTTAGGTCCTTTAGTTGTTAATAGTACTCAAAATATTAATTGAACTAAGAAGAGTTTGCTGCATAACAAATTTGTGTAGTTTTACTTTTGCATCAAGTTTTGTTCAAATAAGGTAGTCTTGGATGGACAATATTCAACATTTTCGGAAAATGTCCTATAATATTGTATAATATTTGCAGTGCTAGTAACAAATTCATTTGATATTTCATAATAAAAAACAAACAAACAACTAATTAGCTTGAATTGCTTTTTCTGGATTGCTGTAACCCATTCTAATAATTGGTGAAAAAAAAATTCAAGAGTGCCAACCGACTAAAATCTATTATTAAAAATACATTTACTATCAGTACAACAAAAGGTTTTAATGTGTTAGTACATGTTTTCAGTGATACTTGAAGTGATATTTGAAGTGAACGTCACAGAAGAATCTTCCCCACTGGTCCCAACAGTTAACTGGTTCTAGTACCCTTGTCAGTGTTGACTGCATGTGTTGGTTCCTGGTGTGGATAAAGTGTTCCTGGAGGTTAACCTAACCCCTGCATTAGTGGCACTACCACAGTAACCATCTCCAGATGTGCTCTCCGGCCCCATCTCACACTTCACACACAACCAGCCCCAGTGACATCACTCCCCATCCTCACGCCTTCCTTTAGTCTTTGCTCCTTCAAGTTAATACTTAATCCCAGTGACCCTTAATCGCAGGCCAGTCAGGTTTACAGGAGCGAACCAGGCTGGGACTTGGCGACAGGCAAGATTTTTCAAGTTTTAAAGTTCAGGCAAGCAACAACCAGCAAGATGTCGAAAAATTCAATGATGTCCAAGATTTTTGCTTCTACTTTTGTGGTTTTGACAGTCATAGTTATTGGGAGTCTGGTAACAATGGTTATAGTCTACAATATCGAGTTAAAGAGGTTGAATCCAACGCCACCACCAACTGACCCTGTCACCACACTGGCTCCACCACCAGAGATGCGCCTCAGAGGGGACATCCTACCCGAAAGCTACCAGGTATTCATCCATATTCATCTCTACACCAGGATCATTGAAGAAGTCAACGTAACCAGTCCCAACCAAACTTTCTTTTTTAATGGGAATGTTACTATCCACCTGCAATGCGTCCAAAAAACCAAGACTATCTTCCTTCACAGCCGTGACCAAAAGCTCTCCAAACCAGTGGTGAAGGACCGTAACTCGAATAAGCAGTTTAAAGTTGAGGACTATAATTTGCACGGAGATCAATCCGACTTTTTAGAGATTTTATTGTCAGATCCACTGGAAGTTGGAGGAAATTATAGTTTGTTCCTGGCCTTTGAAGGAGAACTCAGCGATGATTTGGATGGACTGTTTTTGAGTACGTACGAGGAGGGCATACCAGAGCATGAAGCGGACACCAATGTGGACAGGTGAGTTCAGATAATTAAATTTGCTTTATTATAATTACATTCCATTCCAAGTTCTGACTTTGTCTTTGTCTACACACCGCAAGAAAAATGCAGAAGAAGTCAAAATATATAGATGACTTTCTTAATCTGTTATTTTTCCTTTTCCTTATCCAGAATTATGTAGAACCATAAAAGTTTGTGCCAAAATAACCCTTGTCCTTTATGAGTCATGGTTCAATATTCCAGTCCGTGACTGTCTCATACTGAGGATATGACCAGGTTATACCGTAAGACCCAATATGTTTTCTCAAGACTTAAATTTCAAAGACAATCCAGATGTCTCAGAGCCTTAACTTCAAAAGATAAGTGTATATACGTATATTTTATTTCTCCAGGTCAGGTTCAGGTTCACTATAATTGCATCTGATAACGTCAAGCGGGTGAACTGAGGCTTTGTTTATGGTAAACAGCACTTTATTGCCATGTTACAGTTAGATTTTTGTGCCAGACTTCCTGCTTCTCAAGAAATCTTACAGAAGTTAGACTCACTGGTGACAAAGCACTTTAATCACATTGTCTGGAAGCAATTTTTGTAGATAGGCCTTTTTATTAGAAATTAGATGGGCCGTTTTTTACATTTATTACTACTTTTACCTCAACACACACACGAAGAGACTATACTATACTACTAAGTCTGAAAATCACTGATTTGTTTGTAGAATAGAGCAAGCGATTGAAGCTGCTGATGTCATGTCATTACTGAACTGATGTTATTTTTGTGACTTCACTGCTTACATTGGTTGGGTTGTTATTGGGTGGACAGGTTTGTCTGTGGACATCCCAGTGGATGATCTCATACATCCTTCCCAGTTGGACGTGATAATCTCAATTTGATAATTTTTCTAATATCTTCTGTTATAAGAAGAAATGTAGCATCCAGCAAGACCCTGGTTGAAGTTCGTGAAATGTAAATCAGATTAGTCCCTGACATTTGTACACTTGTGCTCTCAAATACATTTTTGTGTTCTCGGGTCACTGTGATCAGATAAAAGAGAAAGAGCATCATCATGATCATTGGTTCCTTAAATCACATCTGTGGAAAAAAGAATAGAAAAAATAGTGTTGTGCTCACTGGTGGCGGTGTAGTGCAACCGCAACCTTTTTCAGTTGCAACCTCCCAGATAACAACAATTTACATTTGCGACCCCCAAACACAAAAAACAGGCGACCTGCAAAGTGCTAAACTACCCTTATGTCTAATATTTGATTATTTTTTCAGAACATATACCTAGTTGTAACTGTATTCGAAGAATGCCAAGCCTTTCACTTTTTCCCATCATCTGGGAAATCATTTCGTGGTCCCGACCCCCAGGTTGAGAACCACTGGGGTAGTGGATTGAACCGCAGACCATTATGTTGGTTTACCTTGTGATTTGAACATGGCTGTCTTTATGTTATGACAGATATGTGGCTGCCACACACTTGGAGCCCACCCATGCCCGGACAGTGTTTCCCTGTTTTGATGAACCCGCCATGAAGGCCCGCTTTAACGTGACCATTATACACAGGAGAGAGACCATAGCTCTGTCCAACGAGGATAGAGCAGGTAACTTTCACTTGTACTCGCAATGCAGCCAAGAATTTAGTTAGTTAAAATACTGGAACAAGTACAGTGATGAATTCTTCTGTTTACAGAAACAAATATAATAGATGAAGAATGGCAGTACACCCGCTTCCAGCCTACACAGGTGATGTCCTCCTACCTGTTTGCCCTAACTGTGTCAGAGTTCACTGCAAAAGACACTTATCCTCTGAATCGCAAAATCAAGGTATATCCACTGGTCCTAACCAAATAGTTAATCACTAATTATGATTAGTGCAGCAGCCTTTATCAACTTATGCTGAGCATTCCCATTCCACAGACATATGCACGCCCTGATGCCACTGCTGCAGGACACACGGCTTACGCTGCCAGCATCACTGGGAATATTCTCGACTACTTCCAAAACTATTCCAACATCCGTTACACCCAGAAGCTTGGTAAGACACACAAAAAACTGATTCAGATTCATAATAACATAAAATCAATGGTGGAAACCTGTAACGACAGTGTACTACAGTAAACTACAAAATAATGTACTTAAGTACAATTTTGGGCATGGTCTGCTTTACTTACTTTTTTGCCCCTGTATCTGTACAATTGTGTAGTTCTTTTACCACTGTGTAAAACACACTTTTTGCTGGTTAGCCAAAATATAATTTTGATAAATACTCATGTTCAGACTGTGACCACATGAGCTGCTGCTGTAACTGCAGCACAATTTGCCTGTTGTCTAACTCACCTTGAACCTACCAGTCCATTTTTCTTGGTCCTAACAACATTTTCACTTGGGTTACTCAGTTCACCTGTCTATCATTATGACTGAAGTAATAGATTATTAAACTTTTTTTTAGAATTGTATTGTTGTGCCAAATGTCTTTATTTCAATAATTTCAACAATCTTTTTACTGATAGTGACACAAGGATATAACTTGTCTCTTGTGTAGACCAGATAGCCCTGCCGGACCTGAGCTCAATGGCGATGGAGAACTGGGGTCTGGTGATGTACCAGGAAGGGTCGCTGCTGTACGAGGAGGGTGTGTCCTCTAACCTGCACAAGGAACTAATCGCTTTTGTGATCGCACACGAGCTGGCTCACCAGGTCAGGCTGCCATTATCGGTTTAAGCTTCTTCCTTATGGTCAAGAAATAACATTTCCTTATTGGTGAATGTTGTGTCCCAATGATCTCTTTGGTCATTGTTTTATGCCTTTTTTGGAGGCTCTGAATCCAACCAATGCCTCCTTTCCACATGCCTCGGTATTTTAGCTAGGGGTTTCACACTGTAGGAACCTTTTTAGTATCCGCCTCATTTTGATGTATTCATGTGGAGGGAAAACTACTAGGGACTGGGGCACAGTTTGGGAACTTTTTTAATTCTTGCTCTTAGGCAGTTAGGTTACTCTCCAGTTTGACCAGTAACCTTTTGATAACACATATATGTACAACATTCATGACACATGACATATTTTTCATTCAATCCCACACTGTTATGTATTAAAACCCTTTACATTTAATGTCCGCTGTTCCTCATTCCCCCTCTGTCCATCGTTCTTGAAGGACCACTGCAAGTCTGCTCCAGGTCAAACGTTTTTATTTGCTTTTTAGATAAAAGGAACATGCATCAAGTTGTACTGAGAACTGAAACATCCAAGGTTGTTTCACACGTTTGACTCTGAAGCAATAAACATGATTTGCCATTCAGAGCAGAACACAATTATTTGCACGTTTAATGACATTTCCGAATCCATTGATGTTTTGGTCTTGTGTCTGACAGTGGTTTGGAAACATGGTCACGATGAAGTGGTGGAACGAGTTGTGGCTCAACGAGGGCTTTGCCACATTCATGTCGTACCTGGCCGTGGACCATGTGGAGCCTGCCTTCAAAATGGTACACAAAGGGCTCAACTTTGAGAGTAAAATAGTCTTGGTGGTGGTACATCACTATAATGGCTAACATGTTCACATTTAACTTATTTATTACATTAACATTTTGTGTATTTTGTAGAAATGTATAGAAAAGTCAGCTCATATCATTTGTCTCTTCAGAGGGACACATTTATCTCTAATGAACTGCACACAGCATTTGAAGCAGACGCCTTGGCCTCGTCGCACCCCCTGACCCCGTCTGCAGCAGAGGTCCAGACCGCAGACGAGATCCTGGGGATGTTTGATCAGATCACATACTCCAAGGTACACACTGCGTTTATGTGTCTTTAAAGTTTGTTACAGTGGCATAAGAGCTGCAGCTGTGTGTTTGTGTTGCAGGGGGCCGTAGTGCTGAAAATGCTGGCGGATGTGTTGGGAGAAAAGGTTTTCCAAAAGGGTGTCAAAGTAAGAAATATGCACAGTTTGTTATTGGAAGAGAAGCAGAGCGGATGCTAAGGCGACATTTATCATATAGAAAATTGTAGCGACGGTTGTTCCAGGAAGGGTTCATTATAGTCGTAATAATGCGAGCTGCTCTTTTATATTTTTATTCTTAAAGGTAATTGGATGAAATCTCCATTTAAAATGAGGTACTACTCTCAGTTTACAGCTAAACCCAGTGACATGGTGACAACATGTCTTTAGTCTGACCAGATACATTCTTTCTCAACAAATGGTCTCAATTCAGAGCAGTTAGAGAATTGAAGTTTGTTTGAATGTGAAAATAAAATTAAACATGTTCACAGTAATGGTCCAACATCTGGCATGTGTCTATGGGACTGGAACTGACAGCTGGACCATGAGGGAGACATTTTACAAATACAGCCAAACGAGTGCCGTTATCTTGACTTATATTCCTCCTATTTTGAACCAAGTGCATTAAGGCTTCATCCGAAATGGCCCCAGGGCATTAGCCAGAATTGGGAACATATGCAACTTTTAACTTTAAACAAAAGCTGGCATACTCTCTTGAAAGAAGAAACTGTGAAAATGAATGCAGTGAAATCGTAATATTTTTGTGTTATTGACTGTGCAAAAAGTCTAATATACTTATCAATTGTTCTGTGGTGTGTCAAAGAAAGAAATCTCTAGTGTGAAATGAATAAAAAACAAAACAAAAACAAAAAAACAGAAAGAGGATGTTGCATGAATCATAAACCATCATAAAGTCATACATTTATAAGAGTCCAGTTTTTTGTATTATTCATGTCAGGTACATTGCTGTCCAGCTGTGCGACTGATTTGAATCAATACAAATCCAGATGCTCCTCATGCAATAAGCCTTATGTGACCTTATCTTGCAGCCATGATTTTCCCTGATCGGAAAAAAAAAATTCATTTGACATTACTCAACTTAGTACAAACAATTGTTGCTTTTATGTTTTAGATTTATCTGGAAAGCTTCAGGCTGAAAAGCACTGATCAATATGACCTCTGGGACGCCATGAAAATGGTATGCATCGTGATGTTATATACAGTATAATGAATAAAATGTCATTACAAATGAATGGAGTAATAATGTTGCATGTTTTTGTAGTCCCAAGCTGAATCCGGAGGTCATGTGGATATTGAGAAGGTGATGGACACATGGACCAATCAGATTGGTTACCCAGTCATTACCATCAACACCAGCAGCGGAGAGGCCCACCAGAAGCATTTCTTGCTCAATGGCACCTCTGAATCAAAGTATGTACATACACCATTGTCAAGAATATGTCTCTATTTACTATTTTTATACGCTGTTTTATTATTTGTACCATAACAACATATATATATTTATTTGTTTGGTGTTTAGTCTTTTGTGGCAAATCCCTGTTAGAGTTGCATCCAGCTCTGGTCAACAAGTTCTGGAGTGGATATTCACCGAAAGAGGTAACACAAAAAAAGCTTTTACACAACCTTAATTACAAAAATTAATGCTAAGTCCATTTCAATATTTGTTGTTATATTACTTGTTAATGTTTTAACAGTTAAAAAGGAGACATTTATATCAAAGAAAGGAGAGTGGATATTGGCCAATGTGAACTGTGCTGGATACTACAGAGTAAATTATGATCTGGCTAACTGGGCACGGCTGATATATGAGATGGAGACCAACCCTGAAGTGCGTATGGCGGTTCAAAATCTCATGAGCACCCCTGGGGGGGGAAAAATCAGTTTTAATGATTTAGATTTGCACAGTTAACGCAAGGATTTTTCTTCCCAGCGCATCCCATTGTTAAACAGAGGGCAGCTTATTGATGATGCTTTTAACTTGGCAAGGTAATGTGTACCTTAAGCAGTTGAATTTCAAGGCTTTATGATCCTTATATAAACATAACATAAACTAGTAAAGTTTATGTTTAATAGTTATACTTACAAAAGGGCATTTTTATGCCACAGTACTGTGCTGTGTATGTCTGTATTCAGACAAAAAGCAGAGAATTACTGTATGTAGAGAAATATTATATATTAATATTATATTATAATATTATATATTTGATCAATGTTTTATTTCTGAGTCCTTGGACTTGTGTGCGTCTGCAGGGCTCAGCTGGTCAGTGTGTCTCTTGCTCTGAACTCCACTCGTTTCCTCTCCAATGAAACTGAGTATATTCCATGGCAGTTTGCTGTGAAAAACCTGAAGTACTTTGTCCTGATGTTTGACCGCTCCGAGATCTACGGGCCCATGCAGGTGCTCAAACACACACACTATTTAGATTTGTGTTGGTTTGGTTGCATTCACCTTCTCGAATTTGATGTGATGATTTCATCTGTCACTCTGTGGGAGATATATTATATAATATAACACATAATCCACAATCCACAAATGTTGAGTCTCATCATCAGGGATAGAAAAATTTGCCATAAAACATATACAACAGAATTTTCAGTTAGTCCCATGTTAAATCAATGGATATTTTATGATGCTTAATGCTAAAAACTTGGCGTTAATTCAAAAGTATTCTCTATGTATTGATAAATGTATTTACCAGAAGTGACCCAGCAGTTTATCAGGTTCTTCCATGTATTTTTTGTTCACTTTTTTACATTGTTTTGGCTAATGTTTCCAGCTACAAACACGGCGGATTTCCACGGTAACAGCTGTTTTTTGACGTTCTGTCTCGAACTCTATTGTACCAGAAACTGGAAGTGCGTTGTTAGCATGCTAATGTTTGTTAGCTTTGGGCTCATTGCGGTGAAGATACAGGGAGTGCATAAGTAAGCGACACATGTTACTGTTGTAAAGACAAACTAGATCTTAGTTTTACGTTTCAAAACAGTTCAAATCAGATACAGCGCCTAAACTATAAGCATTCTAGAATGTTGTGATGTTGTGAATATAATATTCAGGTGCACCCTAAGAAAGTCACAAAAGTTACAATAATGACAGTATCATAATTGTTTTCTGGTTGTGAAGAATCATTGACGTTTCCATTTTACTTAAATTATTTAAATTCCTAAAAAAAATGTTTCCTCATTCTTCTTCTCTTGTAGTTGTATTTTCGGAATCAAGTCACAGGTCTTTACAATAACTACAAAAACTACACAGACAATTCATCCGTGCCAGAGGACTATACCTCACAGTAAGGAAGCACTCCACTCAATCAACTTGTATCTATAAGAAATTATACTGTGCTTGTATTTATTGAACTACATGTGCACATATCCATTTAACTGATCATTTTAAAATTATAGTTACTGAATACAGTGATCAGAATAAGTAACATACTGGTCTTAACCACAGGAGCAGTCAGTTACTTGCCATCCAACTGGCCTGTTCCAACGGTCTCCCTGAATGCGTGGACATGGCCAAAGAGTTGTTCAATTTCTGGATGACCAACAACACAAACAGGTAGAATCATTTTACATTTTTAAATCATACAACCCAGCAGTGAAAGTGAAATGTTCGCTTAAATTAGATGTTAATTGAAAGCAACGATTTGAAGTTTAAAAACAATAATAAAATGCTTTTAATTTAAGTATTTCAATATTACTTTATTTATTTATATTTTGAGTGTTGTTATTATGTTATAGTTTGTAATTTATAATATGTGAGGGAAACCGTATAAGTTCACTATGGAACTTTTCTGATGGAGGGTCCCGCCACCATGGAGATGTTATAGCTTTGATAAACGTATTCATCTCCATGGAGACATGTGATTTTGGACAATTAGAAATATAATAAACCTGATGCCAGAAAAATGACAAAGTCCACCTTTAAGTACTATCAACAAAAGCATGTCATTTACGTGTGAAGATATTGTTCTTTGTAGGATCCACCCAAACCTGCGCTCAGTCGTCTTCTGCCAGGCTTTAGCTGCTGGGGGCCTGAAAGAGTGGGAGTTTGCATGGGAAAAGTACCAGACCTCCACAGACACATCGCTAAAGGACCAGCTCAGAGAGGCGCTGACCTGCACCAAGAAGATCTGGCTCCTGAACAGGTGAGACATACTGTAAAGAGAGTAAAGTTTAATTAACCACATTTACACCACTTATCCAAAGCTTGAGAATTGCAAAAGTCCATTCCAGGAGATATTTTCACATTTAATTTCCCACCATGACAGAAGCGTGTATCTAATACCCTCGAAGTGGGTCACAATTAGTTGAATCTATTTAGACTCAGACAAACTTTATTGATCGACAAGGTAAATAACTTTTTTAAACCTTAATTTAGCCAGGAAAGTCCCATTGAGATTACTGATCTCTTTTTCAAGACACTAGTGGCCAAGACAGCTGCACAGATGAATCATAACATCAACACACATTTAGACAATCACAATGTGTTCCTAAAAACAGATCCCATTTCAAACCTTTGATTTTAGATTTAATATTGTATCAAAGAGCAAAAATAATGGTAGTAATAAAATTCAAAATAAATAAAGTAACAAAGACGGTAAAGAAAAGTGTGAAATAATGTACAAATGTGAATTAAAAAATAAAATGAAATATAGTAAATGCAAAATATAGCTAGATTATATACAAAAGGTGGAGAAAGGAGATACAGTGCACAGATTAAAATGGTTTACCGGTATATAATTGAAATTGAATATATTTGTTGTAGCAACGACGAGTAAGATTTATTATTCAATGATTCAACTTCCAGTTACAGTCAACCGTTCTATTGCCGCAAATAAATCATTTGACACTGAATAGCTCTTCCTGTAATCCAACAGATACTTGGACTACACCTTGGACCCTAACAAGATCCGTTTGATGGACGTGTCCTCTATTATCACCTCAGTCGCTCAGAACGAGGCGGGACAGGCCCTGGCATGGAACTTCGTCAGAGCCCATTGGGTCTATGTCAGCCAACTGTACGTAACTGCACACGATACGGCAGTTTATGGTCATACAGTGAATATTGTGTTTACAGTACATGGTAGTGGCCCATATTCAGTCCTGTTTTAAACCTGGCTCTTCATTCATCAGTTCTAGTTTTGTCCATAGTGCTGGTTTGGTTTTATCTGGTCTAGATGTTGTTGGTGTAACGCAGAAAAACAGTTTTTAGGGAAAGTCCTACAACGTTAAAATGGAATTGGGAAAACCCAGTTAGTGTGTGCATATTATTTTCCAAATCGCATCTTTATCATTTCCACAAATACAGCCTTGAAACCCAAGCGTGACGCAAGTAGTTTGGTTAGAGGTCAACAATACACACTTATTTATATTTAGGGAAAATTACATGTAGCGATGGTGGAGGCCGCAACATGTGCAGGGTGGAGAGGCAGCAGAAAAAGAGTCAAACGCCACACATAAAAAATCTTAATGACTGGACAAAACTTGTGCATTTGTGTTTGAAAGTAAATAGAGTCACAATATCAAAGTTTAATATTGCCATCAAAATATTTATCAAGGACAGCTGTATTAGAATGATGTTTTAAATATTCAGAAGGCATATCTCTGACATTTAAAAAATATCTATAGAAGTTATTTTTAGACGGTACAAACTGTTTCTAACAGTCTCTAATTAAGGAACATACAGTTTTAACATGCATACATTTTACTTAAGAAAATTTAGAGTTAGTTACTTAAAGGCATTTTACATGTTTGTTTGCTACCACTGCAGCAGCATGGGCTTGATTCCTGACCTCGGTCATTTGCCAAATGTCTGTACCATCTCTCTCCCCATTTCACACAACTGTCCTGTCTGATAAAACGCTGGGGCAAGAAAAACAAAACTTTGAATTAGAAACCTTCTTGTTGTCTTGACTTCTCAAGACAACAAACTGAAAATAGGAAACATGTGAGTAATATTTATATTGACATCAGTCATCTCAAGTCTTGCTGTGACTAAGTGGTTTCAGCAGAAATATAATTCATGTCTTCATAATAAAACTACTGTCACAAATATTGAGTAACCACCCAGGGTAATAAAACATACACTTTGATTAACAGTGTCATCAGTCCAAAGGGCTACTGTAAAATCTCTGCCTATCATTTTCTGCTTCATGAAGCTCTATACTCACTCCTTTGTCAGGAAATCACTGTTTATTCAACACACAGTTAACATAACCACAATATCAATCCATATATGCATTACAAGGACAGCTGTGTCAGTTTTCCATTTAGGCAGAAATCCTGGTTAGGTTTGCGTTTATTTTGTTATAATTTATGTTTCAATACTATTTTATTCACTACTAAATTAACTTCCTTTGCGTAAATATGCCTTTGTTTGTTTATGGACCAATCATTACATTCTAATGTACCTCTTGTGAATAATTTTAATGTAAAAATATATATATTTTTTGTTGTTGTAATGGAACAGGCACGCTGCCTATCTGGTGAACGAGGTTACCCGCAGATTCTCCACACCATTTGAACTGGAGGAGGTATGGGCAGTTTCTTTTTATTGCCTTTATATGAAAAAAGTTAAGGATTCTTGCTGTCACACAGCCCTAGGTGATTTATTGTGTATTTGCTTACTCAGACACACCCTGCTATCTTATCAGTTTTATGTAACCACGACTTCTCCGTTGGATCGTTGAGTAATTTATCAAAAAAATAAAATAAATTGGGCAACCTACCTAACACGGTATGGTCACTCAATTAAGTCTTAAGTATTTAGTCTCTGCAGGTGCTAAATACACCACTACAAGCTTGTAGCCATCTATATTATCTATAAAATCTATCTATCTATATAGTATAGTAAATGGTTTTAGTCATTGTGTCCAAAATGTACCACTGCCAAGTTTGACATCTTTTCTTCCTACAGTTGGAACTCTTTTCCACAAAATATGACCTGGGTGCGGCGTCTCGAGCGGTGCAAAATGCTATCGAGCAGACAAAGGTGAACATCCAGTGGGTCAGCGAACACAGAGAGACTGTGCTGGACTGGTTCCTGACAGAGACCAGTTAACACCTTTTTTTAGGCAGCATTCACTCTTGCACACCACAGAAAAATCGGGACTAAGCTGCAATCTAAACCAGGACAAGGACAGACACACTTGTAAACAATTTAAAATAAATAATGCCTCAGTGTCCACACAGTAATGATATTTACAAAATAAACCAGATAAAAATTTTTAACCCACCAAAGAATGCTTATGTATATACTTATTTATACATGTTTACATTTATGAAATGTAAAATAACTGTAAATTGTTATAATCATTGAAATGACTTTAATTACAGCTGTGTATATTATTCTGTTAAATGTTATTGCATCAATTAAAAAAAAAGATTTTTATGTCATCTCTTGTTTTTAATTTTGTTATAAAAAATGTTTATCTTTGATCATTTTAAAGGCTTTATCCATGGCATCTTTTGTTGAGCATAACAAAACATGAGGGGTATTGCAACCAAATACATTGCAATAAAGTAAAAAAAAAAAAAGAAAAGAAAAAAGGCATATAATACATTAATACAAATATAGAAAAACATATGACCGGGCGTAAGCCACATATGTATTTACCGCTGCATTTCTGTCTCTCTGGTAAACAAAAAAGAGAGATTCATAATACATTCCTAATATATATTCATAATAAACAAATACAGATTTTCTGCTGATCTAATTGTCCATATGTGACCAGAGCAGCACCCCAGTGACGTGTGGGAGGTTCATCCGGACAGGGATGTGCTAGAGCTTGAGCCAAGAACTGAGAGGCAGATTCTTCAATCATCCTGGGAAACAGACACAAAGAAATGTGTTTGTATCAGAACTGGTACTTGGAATTAGAAAAAAAAGCTAATAACAAAATTAAGTTTCCTTCATTGTTGGATTTTGGGGTCATCACAAATCATTTGTCATTAGCAAGCAGTGCTTTTAAGACTAAGACTAGGCACACATTTTACACTATAGATGCCGTTCTTGGTACGACCTGGTTCATTTATCCATGCTTGGGGAAGACCTAAAGAGTAAACTAGCCTATGTCTGTGGCATTCTAGGTTTCAGTCCTTACCCATTCTTCGTCCTCTGCTCCATCTCCTTCTCCTCCTGCCTTTCCACTGTCTGTCGATGCTTTATTGGCCATTATTTTATCGGTCCATGATGCTCCAGCACCTTCATCTCCAGCAAAGTTACATTTTGTTACAGTGCCGCCATCTATTTTTGCTAAAGAGACTAAAACAAAAATATACAATTTAGTAGCTATATTAATAATAGTACACCCACAACTAATTGTTTTCAGAAATACAAAAGAGTAGTACTTACATATAAAAGGACTGTTTCCTTTCGTTTTGAGGCGTATTTCCTGTCCAGTCTCCAGCTCAGTCTTGTCCATCTCAGACTCGGGGTACCAAAAGGCCCAAGATCCATTGGGCTTATGTTTGTCTGTGATTTTCATGAGTTCACTTTTATTGACTAATGCTGTAAGTTCCATCTCCGAAAGACGATCTGTCTCACCTTTGGTTTCAACCTCTGCCGCATATTAAAAGGCAATAAAGATCTTTTATTAGCAGGGCCTTCATGGTCTACTCCTAAAAAGTCCTTCAGAGGTACATTTTTACAAGGCTAGAAAAATCAGATAACCCAATATTTAGATCTGATTAATGGTACACGTGTTTACACAAGAGAAACCCCAAACACCTGGTGCCATTTGTCAGTTAATCCAGTGGTTCTTAAACTAGGGGTCGGGACCCCAATGGGGGTCGCGAAATGATTTCCAGGGGTCCCCAGATGATGGGAAAAAAATGAATACAATAGTCTTAAACAAGGCTTGATACCCTTAAATGAATGGTAAATGTTCCTATTTGTTGGTCTATTAAAGTCATTTTTCAAGGTCTATATTCTCAAAATAAAATCAAACATTAGATATAAGGCTAATTTATCACTTTGCATGTCGACTTTTTTTTTGTGTTTGGGGGTCGTGAATGTGAACTATGTTATTTTTGGGGTCACGATTGAAAAAGTTTGAGAACCACTGAGTTAATCCATGGATTGGAGTAACTGCTGTATTTTGAAGATAAAATACATGAATTTTACATCTACGCTTTCAATTTTTTTAGCTTACAGTAATGTGAACTCACTATAGGAGGACATGAGGAAGCCTGTGTTGACCTTCTTTGTGTCACTAAAGTTAGGCTCGATCTCCAAGCCTTTGGCATCAAACTTCCTCTGGTGGATACGACTGGGCTGGACGTACAGCACATAAAAGCGGGTCTGCAAGACAAAAAACAAGACATTGAAGACATTGTGCGTGTTTATTATTCAGTCTGTCTAGAACACTAGCACTGAGATATTTTAGAAGTAAAAGATCCCTGGATCATATTTTTCTTTCTTAAATATTCACATACAGGCACACATTAACAGTTAGACAGTGTCAAACCTTTCCGTGTGTCAGGGGGCATTTTCGACAAATACAAGTGGGGCTTATTGAATTATCTTTATTGAATTATCTGTCTTTTTTAACTATAGCAAATTATGTGCACAAGAAAATGCCACATGTGCCAAATGTGGAAGTTTTGACAGATCATATTTCCTAACTAAAATGTTTTTTCATAGAAAGCACACAAAGTGTATGCTCTATCTGTCAAGTTTACCTCAACAGATATTAAAGCAAATTAATTTACTTACTACTTAATTTACTTAATTTACATTGTATAGACAATGCCATTGGCATTGGCTGAGTTTAAGGGGAGGTAGGGGTGGCACTGCCTTCCCTGGTGGCTGAAGTATAAAACTACATTACTACAGACCCTCCACACAGCTTATTTACAAAAGTAAATAATCAGGGGTCTATATTTTCTATAAATAAATTTGAAAATAAATTTCTTCAGTCTATCAGAAGAAAACACCATTTATCAATCACATAAACAGGGTGCAAAAAATAATTTACCTTGTGGTTATTCACGTCAGTGATTGTGTGCCTGGAAACGTCCATCAGCTTCCCTTCAAGAAGAACTCCATTTCCACTGTGAGTTAGATCAGGTAAACTTATAAGTGATTTAATAATTCACCCCTAATTCACGTATTTATCAGTAACGTTAGGCCAGTGAGTGGAGTTTTGTCTAAACAAAGAAATGTGGATCATTGATCCAAATAAGTCATTTGTAGCAGGAGTGCAGTGCTTGCTGTGATATAAACCTGTGCTGCGATCAGAGGGGACAATCTTTCGACCAAAACTGAAGCTGTCAATAATGATCCGAAGAGAACAGAGCTAATTGTGGCATTTGACTGTTGAAGTATTACCTTTCGTACGATGACGGGGACCAGACGCGGTCAAAAGTCTCGTTGTGCACAGGCTTGTTCTGTAAAGATGTGTCGTGATAAATTCGACTCATTTTGCCAAAAAAGTAAAACTAATTTCCACACAATTCCTGCTGTAACTTCCTGTTCCTCCTGTGGCAGCGCGAGGCGCGCTCGTTTTACTGCACTGAAAATGCCGTTTCGGGGAAATGCATTCAAAACAATGACATCATACTTTTTAAAAATCTTAAACTGTATCTTAGTGTGTTAGTAATATTATTTAGCTACAATGTCTGTGGTACGTCTATGTGCCAAGAAGCTCTGAATTCTCTGAACTCTTGTTTATATAAAGCCAACAAGTTCAATGGGCTACATACAGGCCCTTTTTAATCACAGTATTTACATTTGCATTAACAAAAAATAAAATAAAAACAACAAACACAATGCATAATTTTAGTCAAAAGAGGCTTGTATATTGTTTCTTCCATCTTTTTCCTGTCTTGGTCCACTGACTATTGTCCAGTACATTCCAAGGCAGTTTTAGTATTTGGGGACTCTTTGGGGGTGGGTGGGCCGCATTGCAGATCAAGTGTGCTCTGTTTTTACAGGGCTTGCCTTACAGATCTATTTCAAAAGACAGAAAAAAAGAAATATATACAATATAATAATAATAATATAATATTGTTATTGGACAATTGTAAGCAACAGTTTTTATTATAAGATATTGTCCTGATTTGTATGACTTGAGTTTGCCCTTTGGACAGGGTGGCATTATCCACTATATATACTTTAGAGATGATTGGTCCCCTCATCTCTCTCAACTGCCACAGATGTTGGGCTGCTCTTAGCTGTAAACAGGAAGTTCTTAAGTTTGTAGTCTGAAATATGTTTTTTGAATAAAGGAAAAATGTATTCATTAATACTTATTATACATTGAGAATAGCGCCCAAGCTGGATGTTGAGCCAGATGTTGCGTCTTTGAATCCAGCTGCCAGGAGCCTCAACTTCATAAAGAACATCTCTGAGTTCTTTGTGTTGTATTAAAAACTTTTTGCACACTAGAAACATATTTGGCCATGTAAATAAATTGTATCTTTTGTTAGTCTATTTTTGTAACATGTGTCTCACCTGCCACCATGTCGGCTGATAGGGGAAAGCTGACCCCCAGTACCTCTTCATTTGGGAACATATCACAGAAGTCCTTGAGCATGAGCAGTCCAAAGCCCCTCCTCCTACAGTGACGCCTCACATATATGGTGTCCAGAACAGGGAGCTCGTAGCATTGGATGATACTGTTTTCACACAAACTGCCTAAACACACATATTTGAACGCTAAAGCAGACCTGCATTAACTAAAGCCAATATTATGGTAAACACACTTTCCATAATGTTTTAGTGTGCATGTGCGTTATTATCAGTGTTGGGAAGTAATCTAACACTTGTAGCAAAAATACATATTCAGAATATTCATTTTGAGTATATTCTGGTACAGTTACACTTTCTTTTGATGGTATTCAGAATACAGTTACTTTTCTAAAATCACAGGAATACAGTGTGGTATGATCATGAAATACAGACTTCAGACTGCACTGGAAGAGTGAGAAAAATAGAAAATGCAGGTGATGCTAGGTGAACTTTTACAAATGCTTTGCTTGGTAATGCTACGTTAGTGAATGGGTAATACCTTTGTGCTTGAAGCTGTAGAAGCCCACTGCCTCTCCATGTATCCAGAGAAGCTTGCACATCTCATTCGGGTGATGGTTTGAGAAAAGTTGCTCCTCCCCAAGAGACCTATCCACCAGCCGACTGAGAACCAGCACTAGCACTCGCTCGATAGTAGACTTTACCTATAGAGTTATTGTACAATAGATTAATATAAAAGTAGAAATTCTTTGATTGATTGTGCTCTCAAAAGGTGCTGTCAAATATTCCCATCTTACCACCTCCAAGCCGTTTCTAGATTTGCTGGATGTTTGTAAGATATCATTTACATGCCACCAGTTTCTGCACAGATACAATGCTATAACTGGAACATAATGGAAATAAAATAACCAGTATAATTTGTTTGTTGTTGATTTTATGTGTTTATGTTATATTGTTTAAAGTAGCAGCGTTGTACCTTGCAGAGGTTCATCAGGCATATGAAGAGTCAACAGAATAGAGTCAGGTTTGTCATTAAAAAGCTGCAGCTGTTTTATATTGCATGCTGTTATTGCCACCTAAAGCAAACATAGAGAACAGTTATATGTGGAATTATTTACCACTGTATTATTACAACCTTGTCATATAGTGTTATTTGAGCACAGATAGATTTAGGGTTTACCTTAGATTTTGGTGATAAATAAAACCAATCAGTATGAGCTGGTTCTGACTCTAAAGAAGAGAGGTACTTGATAGAGGCAGAGGTCAGCTCACTGTCACCCCCTGACAGCAAGTCCACAGGATACATGGCCTGGGAAGAAGAAAAAATATTGTTAGCAAATATAAGACTACGCTAATGCTAATTTAAATCCACTTGGAACAAAATAGGCTATCACAGAGGCCTAGAGCACTGAAGTGTGCAATGCACAGCTGTAACAATGTAAGGCAAGCCTGACAAATTATCTTGTGTTTCATGGTGCAAAGATCCTATAGAAGTTAGATGTGCAGCTAACTTCTTGGTGCTCTCCAGGCTAACGTGTCATGGTGTGAGCAAAACATCAAAAAGTGTGAAACGATGAGCTTCTGTGATTTAGGTTCATGGATAAAATACGTTGAGAAGCACCTTGATTCCAAAGGTAAACAGGAGGCCTGCTTCTTGGACTTGTACTTTCACTCTTGACTCGGATCCACAGCGTCGAACTTCTGTGTTTTTCTGGGTTGCAGGGCCATCTGCTGGTTAAAAGTGGATATCTCACCAATCAAGTTTACGAGAAACACAGTCCGGAAATGCTACTGACTTATACTATCTTCTTGAGCCTATTTATGACCGTATACGGTCTATGCGTATTCCCCCCTGAGCCCAGAGAGGCTTCAAGTATTTATTCTGTTGAGATTGATGACATTAATCCCAGACAATTAGTTTATAGTCACATATTATTAGTCCAATTTGCATCTTGCATTACGGCATCTCATTGTTGTCTTTTATTGTGAAAGGTAACACCGGATGTGTGTAAGTTCAGTGCCACTTCACTCATAACCTGTGCACAGTTAGCACATAGAACTATAAGTTAGCATCGCAGGGTGTTGAAGTTCATGGTTAAGTATGTTGTTGAGGAGGGGTCTGCGCATGTTTTTATGCCCACTCAGTGCATTTCAGTGTCGCACCGTCAACTCTTGGAACTACTCACGGGTGAGTAAAAGAAAACACCCTCATTCAAGACAAAACTGCAAAGAGTCTACGTGATTCATTAACATAATGCCATCTTCTGTCCTGATATGAACTCTTGTAATTCCAAATAAATATAAAATAAGTAGAACAGGGAAATGTCATGACACGACACAGTGTCATGAGTGTCATTTTACTGCTGTCATACAAACAACTGTGACTTTGACTTGATAGAAAATGAAAGGACATTTTAACCTTTAGACAGTAGGCTGCCGCTCACACATATTTTTTCATTGTAACATGCTGGCCATACTTGATCATATTTCGTTCAAGATTCCCATTTACCATGAGCATATAGAAGGCTATTATTCTGTGTTTGCAGAGTTTGGGAGCGGGGAGTGTCTTATCTCAGTTCAAGTCCATCTGTGGTGAGGATGGGGTCTCTGTGGGGGAGGCCGTGAGGGAGCAGCATGGAAGAGACGAGTCCATGCACAGGTCAGTGTCAAAGACAAAAAAACAAAAACATAATGATGAAAATTACAATTTTTACATGACTTGTTATTTCATGGGTAATTATCTGTTTCAATTGGTGCTGATAATGCTCTAAAAGTCCAAAAACATCATAAAAAGCAGAGAAAAATGCTGCAGTTGTGTTTGCAGATGTTGTCCTCCAGATGTGGTGGTGTTTCCTCGCTGTGTGGAGGAGGTCAGTGCTTTGGCAAAACTCTGTCATGTCAACAATGTTCCTATGGTCCCATTTGGGACAGGCACCGGTCTGGAAGGAGGAGTCGGGGCACTGGAAGTAAGAAATATATGACTATAAATTATGTACTAAATATAAGTAATGTTTTGTTCAAAAGTACTTTATTGGCAGGGAGGAGTTTGCTTCAGTTTAAGAAACATGGACAAGATCTTGGATCTGCACAGTGAGGACTTTGATGTGACAGTGGAGCCAGGTGTGACTAGGAAATCTCTCAATGTGTATCTGCGAGACACAGGCCTCTGGTTTCCAGTCGGTCAGTTTCATTCAAAATCAGTGTTCTTTAGAGTTGTCTTGAGCAGCAAGTTGTGTGTACACATTTGACCTAAGCGAATGAATCAGAGTTTTAATCACCGAGATTCACAGGGTTCCTCTTCTGTTCCTATCTTGACATTGCAGATCCGGGAGCTGATGCATCGCTGTGTGGAATGGCTGCCACCAGTGCGTCTGGTACTAATGCAGTCCGTTATGGCACGATGAGAGAAAATGTACTGAACCTGGAGGTGGTGTTGGCTGATGGGACCATTATACACACCGCAGGGAAGGGTCGTCGACCCAGGTATCAATGCTACGATACCATTACTGTATATATAACTATAAAACTTCTACATGCTTATCTGAAACCCAGTTCTTGCACAGAAAGACAGCAGCTGGCTACAACCTGACAAACTTGTTTGTTGGCTCAGAGGGCACCCTTGGCATTATCACCAAGACCACTCTTCGTTTATTTGGGATCCCAGAGGCAATGGTTTCTGCCGTGTGCACCTTCCCCTCTGTCCAGGCTGCTGTGGATAGCACTGTGCAGATCCTACAGGCAGGAGTGCCCATTGCACGCATTGGTAAGTTAACGTGTAACTGGCAATTTAATGGACATATTTCAGTTCAGACTTGCCGTTGTCATCATTGACGTTTAACGTTTATTGCATTCTATGTGTTACTTGCGATGATGAATCAAGGTGGTGCAAAAAAAAAAAAAAAACAGTAGCCACTGTAGCTACTTCTCAAGTGCTTGTGATTTGCGGTAAAAAGATAAGTATTCATGCGTAATATTTGCTGAAAATACTTTACCACCCTACTACTACTAGTAAGGTTTGGATACAAACCATGAATCACTTCTCTTTTTAATAATATTTATCCTAACTGCTCAACACTTGCATTTCTAGCTAATATTCTTTTCCTTATCAGAGTTTCTGGATGATGTAATGATGGATGCCTGTAACCGCCACAGTTCCCTGTCCTATCCTGTGAATCCGACTCTCTTCCTGGAGTTTCACGGCTCTGAGGACAGTTTAAAAGAGCAGGTCGCGACAACAGGTGAATTTCAGCTACATATCACCTACCTGATTTATGCTGCATTTTGCGTCTCCATGGAGATGTTATTGCTTCGTTTGAATGTTCCACAGTATGACCTGTAACTTGGCCAGGTATTGTCACCCACTTGTCTCCATGGAGATAGATGAGTCTAATGCCATACTGTGGATAATTTCAGACAAAGCAATAACATCTCTATGGAGACAAGAAGGTGCTTAAATGCGGGGAAAAAGCTCTCTTTAGTTACAGGCATTTTTGTTGGCTACAAAAAATATTGATTTATAATGGTATCACTGCAGAATACATTCTTTGATAAAAATCTGCTTTTAAACGTCTTTTTAAAAGACTTACATTTGTGTGTTGTATAGAGGACATCACACAGACAAATGGTGGCTCAAACTTTCAATGGGCTCAGGATGCAGAAACCCGTAACAGTTTGTGGGCTGCCCGTCACAGCGCCTGGTATGCTGCGCTGGCTCTCAGACCTGGCTGTAAGGTAAACTAATGACTTTTGCCTCATTCTGTTTACTTTTGTCACACTGTCCATTTGTTCTGTAGTTCTTTTGTGTTCAGTTTAAACTACCTGCATTCAGTTATTTTTAACAGTTTTGTTTTAAATAGTGTTTATTACCGCTAGAAAGCCTGAAAACGATTACTCAAGTGATTTTGTGCCTCACTTCATTGTTGTTCTAAAGTGAGGGCCAATTATTGATGCTCTGTTTGTATGCCCTTATGTGTGCCACAGGCTTACTCCACAGATGTCTGTGTCCCTCTGTCTCATTTGCCCCAGATTATAGTGGAAACAAAGGAAGATCTCATTAAAAACAATTTAACAGGTAGGAACAAATTTGTAGAAACTCATAGATACAAGTTACCTCAGAATTCCTTTCTCGGGTCACTATGGTCACCCGCAAACTGTCAACACGCCACAAAAGTCTTTACCCAGTTGGTCCGTGTTAAACCTGATCATATTTTTAAGCCAACCATTTTTTTCTGCTTATATTAAGCTGTCTAATATTTTAAATGTCACAATTCCACATGAAAAATCTGGTTCATTTGTGTCAGTGACACTGTTATAAAGCTAATGACCCTCATTTATAAACACTGCAGTGAAAATTGTGCAAATTGGATTGTATAGTTGCTCATACACCAGAGGCCACATGGTATTTTAAAGACTTTCCCCTTGAGCATGAATACAAGTATTTCTGATTCTGATTCTTTTCATGAACCTTTGCACACAGCTCCGATCCTGCCCTACACGCCAGCAGCAGCGGCAGTTGGCTGATATAAAACATCAGTGGCAATACAGCTTCATTTACTTATTTTTTAGTGCATTCTTCAGAGGTTGTCTTTGCTAAGGTTAAAGTATAGTTGCTGCAGATATTAACCTTCACTTTAAAGCTGTTCAGTGTTGGAATACATCAGTTAACAAATAAAAGCTCCACCGATGCAAAGAGTTTATAGTTGAATTCATTAAAATGAATGGCAGCATGCTTTGTTTCCAGGTCCCATAGCCGGACATGTAGGGGATGGGAACTTTCACTGTATTATGGTGGTGGACCCCAATGACAAAGATGAATTGCACAGGCTGCACTCATTCACCGACAGACTGGCCAGGTACAAACTAATATCTTCTTTCTGCGGTTGCCACAAAAATCATTTGAAAGAAGCAATTTTCACTCTGATTTGGCAGAGGATTTATGGCAGGTGCCAGGTCTAGAACTGGGAATATTTTGTTATATTCACACATTTATACATTTATTAATTTCATTTCACTATTCATTCATATTTATTTACACATTTTTACAATCAATTAATACTCATCAATTATATAATTTGAACTTCATACACAATATATTGAAGATCTGGACTTGTGACCACTATAAATAAAATACAATTAGTACAGAAATGTTTTGTCTGAGGAAAAAAAGCTCTGCAGTGGAACATTAATATTCTGTTATCTTGAAAAATAAGTACTATTTATCATTGCGATATAACATGATGCTGATGTTCTGTAGGCGAGCTCTAGCCTTGGATGGGACGTGCACAGGAGAACATGGTGTGGGTCTGGGGAAGAGGTATCTGCTTCAGGAGGAACTGGGATACCACACAGTTCACACGATGCAGACCCTGAAACACACACTGGACCCCAAGAACCTGATGAACCCCGGCAAAGTCCTGCTGCCATTCTCCATAGAGTCACGACAGGGATAAGAAGAGGTCTTGTATGATATTTATTCAACCAACATTGTGTTATGTGTGTTTGCACTCTCTCTTTCAAACTTTTTGTCTGCTCGTTTTGTATATATTTTTGCCTTAACTGTAAACATTTATTTCTTTTCTACTGTTAAGATGAAACTATGGTATTCTTTCAATCACTGCTGTACTAAAAAACTATAAAAATGTAACATTGTTATCAACGAAAAACCAATAAATGAGTCCAGATTCGTGCCACTGAGTTGTATCTATCGAGAGAATGCGGTTTTTCATACAGCCATAAGATGTCAGCAAAGATTCGTTGTACTGTGTGACCAATACATTAAAGAGGGTAAAGCGTTTTGTGAATTGACGAACGTGCCCATAACCTGCTCACAGATGATGGTTAACCTCTTCTGCGCTAAATTTCTAAATAATATCAACATGCAATTTCCCTCTCATGTTTCAGACAAGACCCGGTCCCATGGCCCACTCTGTGCAAAACACATTTACCTCATCCAGGTACAACCATGACCCATATTTGGGCTTTAGTCAGAAGCATTGCGCCTATTAGCACAAAGTCACTATGGTTTCATCATCCGTTTGCTTTGATCATGCTTTTCCCATTGTGATTGAAGCTTCGTCAGTCTGAGATGGCTTTAATGCTTCACAGGACAGGCGGTATTGAGAGGACAGCGTGTTTTCCATTGGCGCTGAAGATAGCTACGCCACTGCACCTGCTGGCAGCTGCCACACCTCGTCATTCTGCCAGAGGGAGCCTGTGTAGTGGGAAGAGTCAGTCTCATTCAGAGGCTCATACGGCGCGTGTTTGTCTCGTTCCTGCGCTGTCTGCTCCACACCGAGCCTGCGCACTGAACGCCCCCATTGTCTCGCCAGTAACAGCAGCGGAGACAGTGCAGCGGCGACAGACAGGAGCCGAGAAGAGCTCCATCAGTTCGGCCCGGCTGTACGTCACGGTCTGCCCACACCCGGTTGGTCTCGGACAGAACCGTGGCAAGGGCACGCGCCCGCAGCGTCACTGTTGTCCGCGGCACGGCAGACAGCAACAGTTGTCACGATGTGCGCGTCCAGATGAGGAGAGAGGAGCGGAGAGCACTGCGGCGCTGCTGCTCGGCCCGCTCCGCTTAGGACCACCCCGGGACCAGCCCGGGACTGGGGGTCCGGACCTCTGAGGGCGGGCGCTCAGCTGTGTGCGTGGAGAAAGGTGCCTCCAGACCAGTACGGCAATAAAGGTGCTTCAGAAGCGGTGTGGTGCGGGGGTTGAGGGGCTGGCCCATGCACCGCGCGGCGGGGACACGGGCAGAGAGCTGACGAGCCCGACACAGGGACAGGCGCGGAGGCCCACGGTGCGACGCTGAGGGGAGCGCCTCCTGTATCCTCCAGAACCACACAGCGGTCTGTGGATGGGGGGCAAGCAGAGCACGACAGGACGGCCCCGGGGCACGTTTCCAGGGGTGTCTACGGATGACAGCGCGGTACCCCCTTCAGCCCATTTTGGTCATTACCGGCCCAGCGGAACAATGGGCCTACGCAGCCGCTCGGTGAGCTCCGTAGCCGGCATGGGGATTGATCACAGCGCAACTGTGCCCTTCGGCTTCTACCCCCCCAGAGGGACGGACTCAGAGAGAGCCGGAGCTGGCTCTGGAACCACAGCCCCCCACGGTACCGGATACCAGGACAGTGGGGGCGGAGGGCATCACACGGACGGGGTGCTTTATCTGGGGTCCCGGGGGTCGCTGGCTGACACCTTGCCCCTTCACATCACGCCCCGCTGGTTCAGCGCACACAGTGGTAAGACAGCCTATCCCACAGTGAGCTTTAGGCGACATGCACCCACAAACATTCTCTGAGAAAACATGTTGTGATCGTTTAAATCACAATCTTTATGAACTGAACTATGAACACTGATGTTGGTATGTTTTTTTTTATTACTTCAAAATTAACATGGCTATAAAGACACTGGGACTGTGATGGATGTAAAAGACAACACATATTTATACATATGCTTAATGCAAGGCCGTATAGATTGTGTGCTTGTTATTTTACCTTAAATTAAAATTCGTTAACACAACTATCATCTGGCCTGCAGTTTTAGGCCACTTGCATTCCTATAAAGGCCAAATGTCATGTGATCCACGCACTGTCAATTTCATCTTTACTCTTACTAATGCCATTACCATTTCTACTATATCGCAGCAGCACTTTAAGTGTCTAGCTATAGAATCGTTAATTATCCTTAATTCTGTTAAATTGACTCTGTTGACACAAATCTGGGCAGTTTTACTCGTTGGACCACTGGATGTCCTTTTGGCTTATGAGTATTCAAAGCTCCAGTTTATATATAATTGATCTACCACAAATGAGCGTAAAAGGTCAGAATATGCATGTAAAGTGAAACAGGGCGCCTCTGTCGTCACCATCACTGCTGCAGCGTCTGCATAGGTCAGACCTTGTTGTGTGAAATGACACTAATAAGCCTTGGTGCCAAATCTGGTTGAGTCAATTAGGCCAGCGATTAGAGAGAGCAGAGGGGGAGGAGACAGACTACAGGAGTAGAAAATGTGATGAATATAAACAGGTTCCAGTGCATGTTTCAACAACCCAATCTTGATGTTGAAACCAACTGCTAGCCATTTTTATGATGTCTTGTTTCAGTTTCATTGTTTGCTGATAAAAATCAGTTATTTCAATGCAAAATTGCTCAAATGTTCAAATATTTTAGCCCATTTTAAGGAAAGCTGATGATGTTACTAAGCCAAATGGGCATTTATTATTGCGATGAGAGACCTATTTGTGCCAGCCCCAATCCTGGAGACAGAGGCTTGCATGACTAAGGATATCACAGCAACAGTAAGGTTGCCAAAATAAATATTTGTATAGTTCTAATGTCTGTTTAAAGTGTCTTGTTTGTGCTTATACATTCTCTTATTCTTCCATTTCATGTGTTATTCGTAGTCTTGACTCTATGCACAAACACCATTCCCCTGGCCCTTGTTACTGAGGCCCAGAGTGGCTCACTTCAGGAGCAGACATCACCGCTGCTGTTATGTGTCTGTTCCCGGTGGACTAAGTTAATATCAGGTGTCAGTTTGGAAAAAAAAAGAGGAAGGTGAAATGGGCAGCACACACCTGGGATCTTCCGTGAGCATACAGCACTACAGTGTACTTATGACTTATTTATCTGCTCTCAAGGTAGTTTGGGAGAAAATCAAAACAGGCTGATACAGGGTCACTGTCCTGGGAGTTAGAAGTGAATTCATAAAGATATTATAAAAGGATTATAACAACATGGATGATATGAATAAAACAGGCTGTCTTTTCATTATGACACCTTTGGTTGTGAAGTAGCAAGTGAACATTTTGTCCACAAAGAAATTATGAAAGCTGGATGATTTTGTCTCTATAAAGCATAAATGAGTGTCTCGATATGTCGGCCTTAAAGGTGATCAAAGTGCTTAGATGCTGCAAAGCCAAAGGTTGTTGCCAGCTATAATTTGAAAGAGAATTGAAAGAAAAAAATTAACTGTAAATACAGAAGGAAACTTGGTTTAAGGCACTGCTGCAGAATTTTGTGGTTCCGAGAGCCAGCCCTGCCCACTCAGCAAACTGAAACAATGGTCAGGCAAGAATTATGTAACATGAAGACATGTTTGTATTACTCTGCTTTTCATTTTATGAGTTTATTACGATATACAATCCCAATCAAAAGTTTAAGACCAGTTGAATAAATGGCAAAAGTCACATTTTTTTTCTTAACCAGGTTCCAAGTAGAGCTTCAATATGCAACAAGAAATGGGAGTGAGAGAGACAAAAAAAGGTTTGAGTAAACGTTTTATTGAAATTCCTGCTGATGAAAAGTTTAGGACCACACATGAAATCCCCTCAAAACAGAAACTCCCAAACATGAACTCAGCAATGAGTAGCACCACCGTTATTGTTGATCACTTCAAAAATTGGTTGTGGCGCTTGATTCAAGGGTTTCCAGGAGGTGAGTGGGAACATTTCTCCAAATGGTGAAGACGGCCTCACGAAGGGAACTACTGTCTGGAACTGTTGTCCATTTTTGTAACCTTCCCTTGCCATCCATACCAGAAGTTTCTCATTTGTATTTAGATCAGGGGAACACGCAGGACGGTCCAAAAGAAGGTTGTTATTCTCCTGTTATATTATTATAAGTACTTAATTGTTTATCATTTATTAGTGTGTTCCTAAAGCTCACTCTTCAGTGTTTGGATAATAACTAAAGTCTTACACCATTAACCTATCTATTCTTCCCACTGCCTCCACCTTTTATTGGTCCAGCCTGTCGATACAGCATCAGCGCTTAATCAATAGAGTATTTGCTGTCTTTTTCTGAACAACAAGTTTAATCCCTGCCGACCTTGACTGAGAATTCCCCTGTGACACCTTACAAGTGGAAAAGCATTTTTAACGCTTAATTACGTCGGCTGTTTGAAGAATTGAACTCAATAAACCTGAATGGTGCCGATGCTTCACAAATCCCCAGCAGCCATCACTGCTGGTGTCGCCCCGAGTAGCTTTTAAACACGCCTGCAGATGTGATCAGTCAATGACACAATCAATTGGCCATTTGGAAATACTTTAAAGCAGGTATTCGTCACTGAGACTGTGGTTCTTATTAGTTTTACAAGATTTTCTGGGTAAAGAATGTCACTGCTCCAAAGCAATCATTGGTGGCTTTTGATGTGCTCATTTAACGTTTTATTAAAATAAAAGTCTGTCTAGAGTGATGGAACAGTACACACTTTCTTCTGTAAACATTAAGTTCAAGTTTAGACCCATGTTTTGAAAAGATTTCTTTGTTCTTAGTTCTTACTTAGAGATGTTTAGCACTCCTCATTACATGCCAATCTGGAATTAAATACATTTGTAGTTTACATAAGAAATCATTTGGTATTGTCTACTTATGGTCCAATTTTTTAGAAATATATCTAATTTGTAACAAAGCTTTAAACTACTTGCAACACAAATATTTTCTTGACAACATACTGCAACATATAAAGTCTAACCTTTATTCAAAATACCCTTAATCACATGTGGGTCAGTGACTTTTAGTAATGTCTGTACAGCGTGTTGTGTTCACACTGTGTCGTTGTCACAGCAGAACAGGTGAGGCTGTTTTCCTCCTTGTTGTATGTAATGGTCGCCTGAGGGACACTGAGGGACAGGGCCATCTGAGAGTCAAAGCAATTACTCATCATCAGCACCAGCTCTGTGTGCAGTAATGCCATTGTTCTCAGATTAGACCTGTCAGAACAAAAGCCTCCTGTAAAGTCACTGCTGTCATTGGTTCTTTAAAAATCTACATTACATCGTTTATTGTCAAGGGTCAAAGAGTTCATAAATTGACAGCCATGCAGCTTGTTACACAATGGGACTGCTGTACTGAAGAGATTTGTTTTTAGTACAGTCCCAGTCAAATGTTTAAGACCAGTTGAATAAATGGCAAAAGTCACATTTTGCATTGGATCGATTGGATCTTAATGAGGTTCCAAGTAGAGCTTCAATAAGGAACAAGAAATGGGAGTGAGACAAAAAAAAAAAAAAACAAGTTAACATTTTATTGAAAACAAAAATTTTAAAAGTTCAAAGTTCAGGACCACACCTCAAAAAACAAGATGAAACCCCCGCAAAACAGAAATCAAAGTCCTAAATGAACTCAGTAATGAGTAGCACCACGATTGTTGTTGATCACTTAAAATATTGGTTGCGTCATGCTTGAGCCAAGTGTTTCAAGAAGATGAGTGGGAACATTTCTCCAAGTGGTAAAGACAGCCTCATAAAGGACATCTACTGTCTGGAACTGATGTCCATTTTTGTAAACTTCCCTTGTCATCCATCCCCAAAGGTTCTCAATTGGATTTAGATCAGGACACGCAGGACGGCCCAAAAGAGTGATGTTATTGTCCTGGACCTGAAAGTCCTTTGTCCTGCGGGCTTATTCAACTGGTCTTAAACTCGATCGAGACTGCAGTAAGCATTTGTGAGCATATAGACCAAAGATAAGATTAAAGGTGCTTTTTTCACTTTTCTTAGCTTTTCATTGAACGTTCTAAAATATGCTATTATATATACATTTTATTCAGCCTTGCGACGAGTTGGCCACTGTCCAGGGTGTACCCCGCCTAAGGCCCAAAGTCACTGGGATAGGCTCCAGTCACCCGCGACCCCTAACGGGAATAAGCGGTAGAAAATGAAATGAAAAAAAAAAATATATATATATACATTTTATACAGGAAATGATTAATAAAAAACAATAAACAGGCCTGCCTCAGTTAAAAAAAAGGTTTTTAGCATTCTCCTGTTCTGCAGCAAATGACAGAAAAACATTCACAAGAGACAACCACAAAAAGACTACAATAACCACACATTCAAAGTCAAATCAAAGTGTAGACTTCAGTCAAAAAAAATCTTTAAGCCATTTTCAAAATGGACATCAGAGCTGCTTGTCCTCAAATGAAGGGGGACATCAGAGCCTGGTGCAGACGTGGAAGAATGACCTGTGTCTACAGGTGCACTTTAAAGAGCCCATGCTCCTGCGAGCTTCATCTAGTGTTCTGTTGTGTGTTCACAGGTGGAATTAAGGCTGCCAGTGTGGTGGACACATGCTTATTTCTTTTTGGAAATAAAACCTGATGGACTTATATATATATATATATAGTTTTCAAATCTTTGCATTACACCTTACATTTATTAAATTACCTGTATTTCTATTCATCAAAAACACCTTAAAAACCTGCATTCTTACTGTGAGTGGGGTCACCTCTCCACAAATCTGATCTGTAACTTGGCTGGGTGATATCAGCTGCTTGTCTCCATGGAGACAGATGCATTTAATGCCATACTGTGGAAAATTCAAGCGATGAAATAACATCTCCATGGAGACAAGTGGCAGCTTACTTTCACCAACAAGTGAAAGTAAGCTAGGCTTGTATGGAAACAATCTTTACCCCAGAAGGTGACACTGGAGATGGCTGAGAGGCTGGTGGTTTAGCTGCTGCAATGGACATGGAACAGAGAAGAGTTGCTGCACTTGAAAGTGCTGAACGCAGAATGAATGAGAAGAGAGGGCACATTTGTACAAATAGCTTGAGATGTGATTGGTTGAGAGGTATAGACTGTAAGAGACGTTGCTCTTATTTTCATTAACTTATTGACTAAAAATAAATAAAAATATAATCTGGAAATTAATTTATAAAAAAAAAAAAAAACATGTACATTCCATATGTATACAATTGTGCAATATTAAGTGCATGAATAAAACTGTACATGATCATGTAAATATATCAGTAGGTTGTGAGGGATATTTTATAAGTGATGCTAAAATGTAAATTGTTTGTTCACACCAGGGGTTTAGTTGATTTAAAAAAACAAAAAACAGATCTATTGTATTTTGTGATACTGATATTTAATCCACCATATCATTTTCTGAAGTCTCTTATATTTATTTTTAGAACTGGTCAGTTGCACATCTGTAACAAAAATCATTTCCTTTTAATAACAATTCTGATTTTAATTCATTTGTGAAGGCGAGACAATACATTCACATTTAAATTTGACCCACAACACCCTTATCTTCCCCTGCTTCCCCTGGCTAAAACCTAATTAGAAAGAATCCTAGCAATAGTGTTGTGCAGACTCGTGTTTTGGCTGGATTTCACGGACCAGGGTTTCAGGAACACTGGGATTGAAAAACAGCTGTGTGCTCGCTCACTGTCTGCTTTCAAGATTGGGAGGATATAGGTCAGTCAGCTCTGCAATTTATTTTTTCCCTCTGCCTCCATGTCTCACTGCCTGATTCCCCCGCTCTTTGTTAACCCAGGAGAAGGCATGCGAGGACACACAAGGGCAAACGAGAAAGATGGAGGGAAAAAGTAGAATGGGATAGGTTTCTGTTGCTGTGACGACCGCATCGACATTAACAAACACAAACTCACCTTTGCAAATGTCGCTGCAGTTATCTTTGCTACAATTTGCTGCATACAAACAGGATGCAAAAGGGTTGTCTTGGTAGATTTCAAATTCTGGAAGTAAGGTAACATCAATGTACAAGATGGAACAGAAGTGTATGTTATATTGGTATAATCACTGAAAATTGGCACTTTAACTGTCTTGGTGAGTTATTTTGTTGCATTTTTCCATGGCCTTTAACACATAGAGAAGAGGAGCAGCCCGTGTTCCCACTGTCCTTAGATCCCACAGCTATGTTCCCATATTTCTTAGATAGTTTGAAAAAAGGGCTCTATGTTTGTACAACCCGCTTTTCACACATTTAAAATACATACACAATCCTCACCCTGGTCCTAGCCTAAACCATAATCTCAAAACCAGGCCCCTCCTGACCATAACTCTACAAAAAAGAGCTTACTATAACTTTTTTGTCCATAAAATATGGTAATACAAGCATGCGAAAACATAGGGCCCTTTTTTCAGACATGGAGACATAAAACCGTTTTTTTTTTAAATGTTCTAACAATCATGGAAACAATCATGGATCTGTGGGAACATTGAGCTGTGGAAACAGAGCTGTGAGAACACAGAGCAGAAAAACATAAAGCTGTGAGAACATAGAGCCAAGAAACATAGAGCTGTGGAAACAAAGCTTTGGAAACAGAGCTGTGAGAACATAGAGCTGTGAGAACATAGAGCTGAGAAACATAGAACTGTGGAAACAGAGCTATGAGAACATAGAGCTGTGAGAACATAGAGCTGAGAAACATAGAGCTGTGGAAACAGAGCTATGAGAACATAGAGCTGTGAGAACATAGAGCTGAGAAACATAGAGCTGTGGAAACAGAGCTATGAGAACATAGAGCTGAGAAACATAGAGCTGTGGAAACAGAGCTGTGAGAACACAGAGCTGAGAAACATAAAGCTGTGAGAACATAGAGCTGAGAAACATAGAGCTGTGGAAACATAGAACTGGGGAAACAGAGCTGAAGGAGCACAGAGCTGTGGGAACAATAACAGAGCTGAAACTGTCAGGAGTTTCCGGTTAGAAGTTAAGCCAGTTGGTTGTGTTCATGTTTTAGAATTTGTGATCTTGATCAACTTTCTCTCCTTAAATATGATTTTCGAGTCAATGTGTTCAGGAATTGAATTGTTGGGCGAGACAGTAAGACAAACAGGTAGCACTGTGCAATCAAAGCAACAATGGAGATATCATTTATACGGCCAAAATTCATTTGGAATCTTGCATTTTTCAAATGATGAAAATGATGTTACTTGGAGACAGGAGGCATGGACTGGGGACATACTTGTTTACAGAGGCCCAGTGCAGGAATTTATCATAAAGAAAACATGTTATGTGGGCTCATCAGGATGGTTTACACCTAGGGCCCAGAATTTCATACTACAATCTCCTCCTAGAATACAAATAACTTTATCTAACAGATGAGGATATGCTTTACTGCCAAAGAAAGCAAAAGCAGAAAGCATACAGTGTTCATTGAATGCAATTTAGACTGTTCTAATTTACTCCAAAACATGAATAACTAAGACCAAGATATATGAACTATGGTATATGTGTACGGTTGAAGTTCTTGTGGTACAGAATTCTAGCAGCCATGAAGATGTACCTTTGCAATGTTTATGTCATTGTGAGTTTATTGTGAGTCCTTTCCTATATTGTAAACCCTTTAGACAACAGTACAATCACAAACTGTGGAGTCGGCAGCGCTTCTCTGTCAAAACCATATGTAATGTCATTGTAATGGCGGGTCTATTATGGGCAGTGACGGTCATTGAGCCTGTCTGGTGGGCACAGCAACTGTTGCTATGGACAGAGCCTAAATGTCGTCAGAGAGAGACTTTCTGAAGATAAAAATGATTTCTTTGCCAATTATAAGGAGCATGGCCCGCAATTGTGGATGCAGGTGACATAAGCTTTTCTTTTCCCTAAAAATGGGGTTCATAGTTTTGTATTTGAATTTGTCAGTAAATACACAAATAACACACACACACACGCACGCACGCACGCACGCACGCACGCACGCACGCACGCACGCACACACACACACACACACACACACACACACACACACACACACACACACACATTTTGTTTTTTGTAAAAGCTGAACTTTATGACAGAAATCAGACAACTACATGCTGTACTATAATTAGAATTTGGTAACTCACAAACTTTCTTGTGAGTCAATACACATACTGTGCATCAGACTGATATGGGGAAACCCACCAACATTACAAATTATTGATAATACATCCCTAATTGAAGCCCCATTTAAAGAACACAAAGTAACGACACATAACGGACGAGTATTGTCTTTGCGCCCCTTTCACACTTGAAAGATGAGATGCTCAAGTGTGTTATGGGCACTGCCTGATCTGACGTTGCATTGAAATGTAACATGGGAGGGCTCTGCTTTTTCCTTTTTAACAACATATCAGTTACATTTTGCTGTTTGAACTTGTTGGTGAGAAACAACTTTTTTTATGTTAGCCAGTGTTCATTCATTCATTCATTTTCTACCGCTTATTCGAACCCACGATCTCCTTGCTGGGAGGCAGAAGCTCTGGCCGCTCTGCCACCGTGCACCCCTGTTAGCCAGTGTATTTTTGTAAATACCATGCGAAATGACATCTTTATGACACCTTACCTTTACGCATAGGCTGTACAAAGAAGTCAAATGCACTGTTTTAGAAATTAAAATGTTTTTACTTTTACTTTCACTTTTTACTAAGTAATTTTCTATATGATGAACATTATCTGTAAATTACTATGAAACTTGTGCTACTTGAGGACATGGAAGTCATCTTTTTTGGAAAAAAAAAAAAAAAGTGTCCAGATGATTATGTTTGAAAATGTTTCTACCATGGACCACTCCTGGACATTTGAGGTATTACTTTGTGTAGTGCAGTCCATTATAGGCATTTAACCCTGGGGCCTTGGCGGTCACTCCTGGGTCACAATCAGTGACCTATTCATACAAACATTCTACTCCAGTTTATATCAAGATTTATATTGTAATATTTCTACTTTTGTGTCCCCCTGTGTTGTGTGAGGTCATCGCACCCCATCTCCATCTCTCTATTTTACTCTTCTCTCCGTCTCCATGGAAACTGCTGCTGGTGGTTCTGGTAAGGTAAGGTTTCCGTTTGCTGCTCCGAGTTGCGTTTGTTGTAAAGTGGTGATGTAATCCAGCCAGTGGGTTTACAGGGCTGCCGTGTATGGGCATGACAGTGGTGGGCCGCTGACGATCTCCCTCGCTTACTGCTGCTGCTGAAGTGCGTACTGCTGTGTGCTTTTGCAGCAATCGGTGTGGAGATTGTAGTTGTACCTTCAGATCAACATGTTTTTGTCCCTGGTCTTTTCTATCATAATTTTGTTTTTCTGCTTCAACAAAAAATATATATCACGTTTTGGTATTTGTGGCGCAACAACAATATGAACATTTGCAATGCAGTGTCATGCACTGAATTACAGAGACAACAGACCGACGCCACATTGAGTTAGGATCATTTTGGGGGTTATGTGTCAATATAGTTTTTCAGCTCAGTCTTTAAACCCTTTGTCATAGTTTAAGAGGAAATAGATAGAGACAGAGTTTGCTTCAATAGGAAATGTATTTTTTGTGTGTTGCATTTGTGTGAGGGATGGTATCCCTCATCTACCATGCTTTTATGTTTACATTTTGTTTGTGTTAAAGTACAAGGTTGCTTTATAACATGAAGATGCTGTAGTAAGTTCTCTGGTGTCCTTGGGCAGGGCACTTCACTCACCTGCTTGTGTCAGTGAATGACTGGTGGTCCTATAGTGGCCACTGTTGAATTGAGCGTGAAGTGTAAATGAATTATGACCTACGGATAAGCAGCTTGTCCAACTTGAATGTTAATAGAAATCCAAGTAATTGTTATTTTGTTAATACTGCCCTCAAAAGTGGAAAGACATCCCCAAACATTGAGTTATTATATGTTAGGGACATCATTTTGTAATCAGCCCACAAGTTACACAGGGATATGTCAGCTCTTCAGTGTTCAGTGGCCTGCCTCAACTAAAAAAGCAGGGTTGTTTTCGTGGTAAGCACTTCTCGGGCCTATAGCTTGCATTGGGAATTACTGTCAGGCCCGGCAGCCATTACTGCTGTGATGAGTTTCAGAAAATAGCCTCGGAGAATTGTAAGGACTCACCTGGCAGCGACTGACACACACACAACAGACTGTAACTATGTGGACTGTAGCTATGGCCAACATTACAAGCTTTATCTAAAGAGACGATCAAAAGCACTTTAGATCCGACGGGAGTTTAACATGCAGTGGTCAAACAATGATCTAACAAATCTGTCCTATGACAACCTGTGTTTTTGAGCTGCCGAGCAACCATTGAGAGGCTTGGTTAGCTCAGCGTCTGCAGAGGAGCCAGAAAACGTTAAAAATAACTGAGGAAAGACAATAAAGGGTGGATGGCAACAACTGGTGCTTGCGTTGCTCATTGTTTACCTAAAACTTTAAATGATGCTTCCAACAATAACACTAAAATTGGCTTTAAATATGTTATGTTATTTGTGTGTGTGTGTGTGTGTGGGCTTTATACCAGACAAACACTGAATAGTACTTACAAATTCCAGCTCTGTGGCGCTGCAGACAATGACCTCTTAGCCCTGTAGTAATAGTGTAATAAGATACTAAGCTGTAAATATAGTGGCTCCAACCCCAGGGCAGCCCCAAGGGAGGGATAGAAGAGCCATATAACGATGAATACAGAAAGTCTCTCTCTGGTTTGTTCTTGCTAATAAAGCTGTCCAGGTAAAGTTATGCTCTCAAACACCGATATGTAATAACGTTAAAGTGCATATGACAGGTTTACATGTTTTTTTAATTGTTAGTTTGTAGGGATAATCCTGCTGTGGTTAATATTATAGTTTTAGCCCTGCACAGAGGAATATCAGAGTCCTGCCTAACATTTCTTTCGTAAATATAAGGAATAAAGATGGAGGATTGACACTAGTTTGGGCATTTGTTGGGTTTTGACTATTCCTCTTTAAAAGCCTACCAAAACATTTGATTTAGGGACTTGCTGTCATTTATTTTCATTTGTGTAATCATAGCAATTGTGTAAATTAAACGAGTTTTGGCCCTTGTTTAAAGTATGGTTGCTAAGAAACAGTTATGGTAATTACTTCTTTGTATGTCACATCTACTGTCCAACCAAGAAGTAAAAATTATGAAAAATAGGCACAGTTTTGCAGCTAAATCTTAATTATAATTGTGTCAACTAGAATTTAATGAAATGTGCAATCTAAGCTGCCAATTTAAAAGAGAATTCAGTTTTTACTCTCATTTGCCTTGTTTTGGTTTTGAATGACTTGATTATCGTGGTCATAAGTTCGGGGATAACCAAAATAGACCATGATCCTTTGCTCCATTTCAGTGACGACAACATGAAGGCATGACTGATATTCAACACCTCTTAATTCTTTGGATTATGACAGTAACGATTCCCACCAAAGGCTTGTTGAGGTATTTTAAAACGACAAAGTAGCATATCTATAATCTCCAATTCGGTAGCTCCTCCAAAATATTGCAATAATTATCACGCCGTGAGATGAACACCGTGAGAGTAGAATGAGATTTGCATATTGTTACATTGTCGTAAATTGATTTGGTTTTTAACTTGAACGGCCAAGACTGCAATAGTATAATTGGCACAGTGTGTGTACAGAAAGGAATATTCCAGCTTGTTTGAGGGGAAAATTAACATGATTAAAAAGCTGTTAGTTTTTGTTGCAGTGCCAGCCGCTGAGATTGCGCAGGTGTTGGTTTTTCCTGGAGTTAGTCATGAGGCAGCTGCAGGAAAAGCCCAAACGGAGGTCCAACAACAGATTCACCAGTGAGTCATTATCCAGCTTTGATCTGCGTTTCTCTGAATGTTAATCATTGTGTCACAGCGCCGCAGTGCTCTTCACTTCACTTTGATTAGCTCATGTCTGGTGGCACCATTAAGAACATCACAGAAATGGCCGAAACTGTGCCACATTTTGACAGTTGTAGTGCAGGTGGAAGTACATCGAAGCAGGATTTCCTTTTTTAGTGTAAGATATATTATTTATTCATTGTATCGGCTTTATTAAACAGAACAAAACGTACAGCACAGGCATTTAGATACATAGATCATTACTTTAAATTCTTGTTCTAAGTCATCTGTGTTGCTATTTTGTTTTGCTTTTATTTGGACCTTTAAAATTTCCTCGAGTTTTCCTCACTGATTTGTGACAACTTTTGCCTTGACAGGTTATTGAGGTTCGTTTGATCATCAATAAGTTGGGTTAAGACAACATTCTAGCATTCATAGCACCTTATATTAGACTGAGATGGAGTCAGAATTCTAATGTATAACGTGCTACTTAAGATTTGAAGTTTTTGTTTAAAAATGGAGTCTAAGAGTAAACAGCATTTCACACAGATTCTGAGAAGTAGTAAAGTGTTAAGTGTGCTGTTTTTGATAGAAAGAAATAGAAGAATTTTTGGTCCAAAATAACTAAATATGAATCAATTTCTTATTTTTTCTGGTGAATTTATGTGTTTTTGTTTGCTCAAAACTCGACTTGAACTCAAAAGAACCTCTTGAACCGTATGAAAAGTACTTTCTGAAAATGAATGGTAGACAGTACAGATACGTGGTTTCAGATGTAGCGACTTAAAATTAAAATGTATCCGCTGTAAAATAACTTAAGTAAAGTATACATATATACATACAAATCTGACCTAACAGTACTTTTGCTTTACTCCACCACGTGCACTGGTTTACGGTTAATATCTCAGTAATTACTGGGCCAATCCACATAAAACAAAATCTGACACTAAGTTCAATGCCTAATTATTTTTTCATAATAGCTTCAGAAAATGGTCTCATTATTCAACCCCAAAGCCGCAATTGTTGTCAGCTGAAAGGACTTAAAGCCATAAAATTAATATGGCAAGTTTGTGGAGCCAATCCCAAACACATAATATATAATTCAACATTCAGCATTTTCAATTTTCTTTTCAATAACTGTATGTTGTCTATAGAGTTTATAGCTTCAAATCTTCAAATTCTGCTAAATTAGTGGTTCTACTTTAAAGACAGTTTTAATTCATGTGTTTATCCTTCTTTGGATAGTCTTTGTTTAAAAAAAAAAAAGCCACGGTTTAGTCCTATTTTATACTCAGTTTGGTCCTGTTTTACACCTGGGGAGGTACAAATATTACATCAATATTTTCTTAAGCGGTATTGGTGTGAAAAGTTTGAGAACCGCGGTAAATTATTTGTCATAATCAGCACAACTTGGGATTCAAATATTGAGTAAATTGACCTGAAGAGTGCAGCTTTACAGAGTCTCAGCACACTGCAGAATTCATTTATTACCAGCTCGTGCGGTTTATTTCTGTCCCGATGTGACCTTGTGAATAAGAGATGTCCTGGTGGATCCGGATGGGAGGTTTTCTGGATCATAAATGCTCATTTCTCCTGAAGAGCCTGAACTCACCTCACCTTCCTCTCATCTTTCCTGCATCCCTTCCTCTGTGTGTCTCTGGAGGCTCTGAAAATAGCAGATTAGGGAGAAGTGGGTCAGCTGCCATGTGGAAGGCCCGTGTGTAGTGAGTAACTGTCAAATTACTGTACCACTACTATTCACTCTTGGCAACAGTGACAAGCACACTGTTTGAGGCGAGGGGTGTTTGCGGGGTTTGTTACCAGGCAAAGAAAGTGCAAATCTTTGCTATAACGAGCAAAATCACTTCAATGTTAAACCCAACTGAAAGGAAATACAAAGCGCTATTCACATAATCATCCCAGAAAACTATCACACGCGCTGACAATACTTTACAAATGCGTTTGACAGGCGGATTAACCAGTCAGAGAGATGCCTGGTCCATTCGAGTCCAAACAAACATGGCGGTTTACGTGTAAAAAAAGGGGAAAGACGCGCAAAACTTTGTAAATCTGAGGTTAAAAGAAGTTACATATTGTGTTCTGAATGTCGTGTAAAGGATATTCAGACTAATTTTCTGCATTGGAGATAGGGCTGTGCCAAAATATCGATATTAAACTGATATCGATACTAAACTTGAAGAAACTGTATGGATAATGTAGGCTAATTTTTGGTTAATTTACCAAATTATTTTGTGACAGCTCTACAGTTTTGTTGCTCTTTAAGAGAACGGAAAGGTATGCAAAACATTTGACATATTCTCTGTTTTGCTGATTAAAATGGCTGTATTTCATTTTGAGTTTGTGCAGGTCGCAGTTTAGCAAAGAAAAAACTTAGTTAGAATGTATTTGGTTCTTTAAGCATAGTGATGCATTGTAGGATATCACAAACAACATATCGATTATCATGTATCGCATTATAGATATATCAATCAAATAAAGTCTATTCTTGTCTATTGTTATCGTATTGTGAGCATCGTGCATCATAACAAATCCCGAGGGATCCTGTGATTTGTCACGTGTTACAAAAGCAGCTGTGGTTGGACCATCCCAAGTTAGGAAAAGTTTTTTGACGCCCCCTTATGGTCCGATTCCAGACCCTTCTACATTTGAACAGAACAGGAGGTACTGGCTGGTCGGCAACTTCTTTCCCACACGGCAGAACATTGCGGGGTCTGCTCTGTTCACACCCGACATTGTCAGCCCTCAAACTCTCAAGGAAACCAAGCTTGTTACCAAGAAAATAAAGTGCTGCTACAGGCAATTTTCTGTTGTTCTCTTGTGAACTACAGCATACATCAGGAAACAGTTGATAGATTATTTCCAAATCCAGGAATATAACAGAAACATTTTTATTATGTAATTGATCCAGCCAGAAAGAGCTGGAGGAAATCAAACCTCAATGAAACATAACCTATTATATTTTTCTATATTGAAAGAATACAGCAAGAGAGTATTCAAGACAAGTCAGGATTTCATTTGTATTGGCTGAAGAATAATCAAAAGTAGAGCTGAGAGAAAATGATAAGTTGTTACAGAGTAAAAAGACCTCACTATGAAAAGTCAGAGAAAGGCCTCTGATTCTATGAAATATGATTAAGCCACAACATCACATAAGCAATGTCTCGAGGTCGGCTAACTGTCTAATACCAAAACACAAAACAGTAGTGTGAATTTCAGTCCTGCAGCTTGTTACAGAAAATACCCCGTGTTAAGACTCTGCTGTTTTAAAAGAGCGTTCGGTGTTTCTGTTTTGAGCTTTGAGGAAATTCCTCTCATGTGGCCCAGTGCTTCATTGGATTATTTCTGTCTTTATCTAACACAGTACAAAGAAATGGCTTGTGTCTTCTTCAAGAAACTTTAACATGATGGTTTGAGGAAACAGTTTCTCTTTTTATCTTACAGTCTTTTGAAATGAAACACCATCAAACTTGTACATAATTGTGTTTAGGGCAGAAATATAATCCCTGGAGATTCTACATTCCTCCTCCCACACACTATCTTAACGTTTTGTTAAATGTGGGGAAACACAGCATTTGTGCAATTTTCTATAAATTTTATTTTCTCCAATTTGAGACAAATATATATGGTATTATTGTATACCATTCTAATCTTTTATCTGTAGATGGTCATAGGTTATTTCTCATAATTGTTCCATCATCAGTCAAACCACACTCAATTTTAGTCCTGCTCAATGTTTTTGTACTTTCTAATGTGAACTATATATGTGTTTTTCAGGATTCAAGTGTCCTGTCTGCTCCAAGTCTGTGGCGTCCAATGAAATGGAGGTTCACTTCATCATGTGTCTAAGCAAGCCCCGCCTCTCCTATAACGGTAAGACGCTTTACAACACAACAAATTACACAGAATCCATTATACTTGTAAATGTAAAAGGCTGTGACAATGTTATTCTTATATCATCTGGAATAGCCTTCAGATAAAAGGAAATGTCTTTATATTTTGATCCATTTCCTTTGCAGCAATAAGCTTTGTGGTAGAAAATTGCTTTGTGTTTGAGGTAATGTCTCTGTTGTAGAAAATTGCCCATTTTGCTATAAAAGTTGACTAGCCAAATATAGCCGATTCAAAACTGTTAGCGCAAATAGACTTCAAACAAATAAGGCAATTTGTGGTCTTTTAAACAATCATTTAGCAGTATCACTCTCTAACTTTGCACTCCCTCAGTGAGTGCGCTCATGGAGCAGTCACTCTCTTCTATCTTCAAGCATTTTGGTCCGGTACCACACGTAAACATCTCATCTTTGTGACATATTCAGGGGGTTTGCAGTGTGAAGTTGTGATCCAAAGCCAAAATCACAGCATGTGTTTTATTTAAAGGGTACATATTCTGCTACAGTGACAGTGAAAAAAAATCTACCTGGAGTTGCATTTAACTGTGTTCATGCCATTTTGAGGAATGTTGGTTTGAAAATGCTCTTCCCTTCTTCTGGATGCACTCAGTAAGTGTCATTGCACACAGCAGAGAAATTCATTTAGTCATTTAGTCCATAAAAAACTGTTCTGTTTGTTTCAAAATGTGAGATGGCAAATTTAAGGCAGTAGTTTAATGACTAATGTCCAAAGTTACTGTGTGCAGTAAACAACAATTGTGTGATCCACATTTTTGGGTCTATCAAGGGAGACAGTTCACTCCCCACAGTTTAAAGCTCTATAGCCATGGCTCATGTGGTACAGCTATATGTGCTATGCCTTAGCATTGACTTTATAACTTCTTTATTAATAAGATAACATTTTCTGTTGCTACTGGTGTAGCAACATGGTATGATTTTAACAAAAAGAATGTTATGAGAAAATGTTGTTGGAGAGCAGATCCATAGAGAGCAATTATCTCTATCTGTTTGTACAACTATCTATTCCAGTGTGTACTTGAATAAGTTTGTCTGAATGAGCACAGATTTTGTTGAAAAGCTAAAACACTATATAAAATGATGGATTCCTATTCTACAGTGTAAATTACTTGCACATCAAATGGCTTTGTTGACGTGCACTATGGACAAACTCAGGTCATTTTAAAGCCCATCCTTCAGCCCTGTACATGCACTACATCTCCCCCTCACCTGTACAGCTGTCTGTTGTTTGACATGTGCCATCACTGATGTAGGACTGCTGTGAATTGCAGTAGCATGTCCCACTTGTCAAAGCTCCAATGTTACGTCTCAGGATCCCAGTACACTTGCTGTACCAATACATAATGAACGGGCTGTTTTAACCTTGAAGACTGTGCAGTCTATGGGCTTTCATACAACACTGTGTAATAATGTACAGCCTGTGTCAAGGCCCTTTATTCTAATATCGATCATCTGTGCAGCTCGTAACTCTTCTATCTGTACTACTCCCCCAACCACTTAAGTGCGTTTTCTAGAGGATAAGCTCAAGTGATACAAAGCCATCCAAAACCCTGCATGGCATTGAATACAAAAACATTAAAACAAAAATACATCCGTATCATTAAGACTAAATAACTCCACAGCACGCTGTGTTACATCAGTCTATTAATTTTGTGCTTACGTTCTTGGAATGATATCATTGTATCCACACACATTGTTTACTCTTCTGTGAATACACTTGTTTGGGTTTGTTTGGATAACAATTAGCTTATCTTTTGTGTGAGCCTCGCCTGAATGTGTCCATTAATCATTCGCAGATATACACTGTGTCGCTGGCTTTGGGCCTATACCTCATGGACTCCTGTTTATTTCCTGAAGCACTGTCCTGTTTTATTAATGGTCCGGATGCTCTGAGACCAGTGATTGACAGCCTCCTCATCGCCCTTAGCAACAGTGTGATTGACAGCTGCTCTCTCCTCTCAGGACTGGGCACATTTGAGTTTGCTACAGGCTCAGGTTCACCTTGTCCATGCCTGTCTTTATCTCCTGAGTGATGCGTTTCCATTGTAATGACATAGTAAGACACAGATTACAGCATGTGTGCTGAAAGTATAGCGAAAATTCTGTTTTCCTACATTTCACGTTAAAATAGCAATATTCTTTACCATCAATGTAACACTTTAACCTTGAACAGGAAATGCATTTACAGTATTGGTAAAATTGTTTTCATGCATGGCTTCTTCAAACAAGATCTTGTGCCACAAGATCTCACACGATTGTGCACAAATGTGATGAACAATCTCATGATATTTTTTTTCCATGTGTTTACATTTGGCACGGACAAAAAGGGGTTAACACCTGGTGAGTAGTGTCTCTTTGAGAAACCATAGTTTCCAAAAAGCAGTGTTACAAGGACAGAAAAGGTACAATAAAAAGAAATAGAAAACTGTACGGCCAAAATAGCAATCTGAAGCATCATAAATGATGTCAAACTCTCGTTCTCGTGGACCCAATCTTGTGACTCGCCTTGTCTTGTGGGATTTGTGTCTTGTCCCATATTTATAGTTTTCCCATTATGTGGACTCTTGGAAATGCAGTGGAGCTATCTGTAACAAGAGATGCAGTTACTATATTTACAATTAATCACTGTGGCAATATTTTTTATAAATACTTTTAAATAATGGAACACCCATTTTCACCTGATTAGAAAAAATATATTCACAAAAGTTACTAAAAATGCTAATAGTAAAAATTAAACAGAGGGAGTCAATAAAACTATAGAAGAACCAGTGTATGAAAAAGAACTACTAAAAAAAGTAATTGTATTTCTGCTTAAGGAATTAGTATATGGAACCAAAAAGCATCCTATACGATAGATGTTGTGGCACTGCAAATGTTTGTAGCTGCTTTTCTTTGAAGTCTTATGTTTTATTGTTTAATAGGGTTAGCCATTATAAGTATAACTTCAGCTTTAACCCTTAACCTTCATTTGGGATTCTGGTTGGGTCGTTGTGTAAGTCCTTGTCAAGCTGTAAATGACTGAATAAATGAGGTCTTCTACTTAGCACGTACGCAGGCATACACACACACACATGCACACACACACGCACATGCACACGCACACGCACACACACACACACACACACACACACACACACACACACACACACACACACACACACACACACACACACACACACACACACACACACACATACACTACACATAGAATAGACCCACTGCCAAAGACAAACTCCATCTCACATCTTTGTGTAAAAGCAGGATGTGACAGCTCTGAAACAGACTCAGCAGTGAGCTGGTAGTTGGCCTGGGCCCATGTGGGAGTACAGTGAGTGACAGAGAGGGGTAGCGAGCTGGAGATGTGCAGACTGAGGGCTGTGGAGTGATGGAGGGCCTGATGTCTGATAGCACACTGAGCAGAGGGGTCAGAGCACACACACTCCACTAAATCCTCCCTGTTCCCCCTAGCTCTGTCACTCTCACAAACTCACTGTCCTCTCCATCCCTGCACCAGCCTTCAGTCCATCTCTGCTGCACGAGTTTCGTAGGAGTGCATAAAACTGTTAGCTGTAGCTTATCTCATTTCCCAGCATGCTCAGGGGTGTGTTGTCAATCACCTGGTCTCTGAAAAATACCATTACGCCTGCACACAATGAACAATACAATGGAGACTTCTATCAGGCTTTAAGCAGCACTGACCTGGTCACAGCACAGGACCTGGTGGCATGAAACTAATCCTAATTTGGAAAAAATGATTACAAGTTGGAAAGTGATCTGCTGTTATTATAACGGATGCTACATTTGGTATTTGACATAGAGTCCAATCTGAAATGGTTCAAACCTTTCAGTTGTACCAAGGAACATTACCCCTAAAGCAAGGACATGACGAGGTAAAATAAAGTCCCTGATTCTAAATATAAACCATATATAAACCATGTCTGTTTCTTAGGCAAGGTCTTTTGAAGTGAAGGCGGTATGTAGGATAACTATCAGGGTGTGGTGTGCGAGGACACAATGGGACAGTGGACTACAGAGATGCGCCGTGGGTCAGTGCAGGACAAGAGAACAGACAAAACAGAGAGAATTTAGTGGTGTGAGCCTGAGCCAGACAGACTCCCCTAACTCATAATTAATGTGGAGGAGCAGAAAGCCAAATGTGCGCTGGCAGGACGTCCAGGGGGAGACTGCGCAAAGTCACTGAGCTGCTCCAGGTGAGACGGCTTTACCCCAAACTCAATTATAAGCCATTGTCACCGTTGTCTCTGTTACAAGAGTCAGTCAGTGTTTTTGCCTTTGCTGTCACAAACATTCTTCACGAGGCTGGAGCCGGTCCGGTGCAGAATGTTAATTTCCTTAAAGTTTCAATTGCACATAAAATCACAAATAATGGAGTTACGCAAGCTAAAAGATAGATGGAATGGTGGGAGAAGTACTCAGTTTAGTGACTTAAGTAAAAGTATAGAAATAACAGAAAAATTTTTTAAAGTATCACATAAAAATCTAACTAATTGCAATTTTTCTGACCACTTTTGCTATTGCGATTAGATTTGCCATTCATGTTTCGATAATGGGATTCTGTTCAAAGTTCACATTTTTAACACAACCTGGAGAATTGACAAAAAGACTGAAATATGAACTGAGGCGAGACACTACAGGCAAAACTCATTTTTCTTTCATGTGGAAACAACAAACTTGTCCAATCAGCTCCTAAAGATGTTTTATTCTTCCATTTAATCCACTTCATTCATAGATTTCTCTGGGACATTGTAAATTCAAAGGCCGTTTTCTTAAAATGCATTTTTCTCCTCTCGGGACATAAGGATCACCACTTAAAGTAGATCCACACACACCTAACTGTACAATCTTAGAATCAACAAGATTTTGACGAAATGTATAGGAGGATTTTTTGATATCTAATTCTAAAACTAAAACTTTATTGAAGTTTTACGTCAAAAAAATGAGGTGAAGTTTGAATTTTTAGGACAATTTTCAGTCCAATCTAGCACTGAAAAACTAAATAAGAAATCCAAAATCCCCTCACATTTTTTGTAACTATTATGTGCACAAAATGAACAAAGAAATGTAAACCTGGGTCTGTCAATTTTTCAGTTTTATATGTCCCAAATATTTATTTTTGACCCCTTTTACACATGAAACTACTACATGAAAACATGACGTGTAATATATTTTTTCTTACATTTATGTGAGTAAACTACAGGAGAAATTTCAATTGATATATTTCCTGTTCACATGTATTGTCTCACCTTAAAATAATTTTTGGGCATGTTTTTTTTGGTCACTTTTAGACACATTTTTGTTGCATTTGCGGGTTGCTTTTAGTGGTGTTTTTGTTGCTTGTTGACGCGTTTTGTCACTTCCATCATGTTATAGTCACTTTAAGGCACATTTGATAATTTTTGTTACTTTAAATTGTGTTTTTGTCGATTATTTTAACAACTCTAAAGCACAGGGTGTCCAGTTTTTATGAAGAAAAACAGGATATTTGGTTGTTTGTAGCGCAAATTATTGCGCTTCAAAAATTGCAGCCTTTGAGACTTGCTAATTGCATCCATTAAAATTGCGATTTCGATTAGATTTCAGCTAATTGTGCATCCCAACTTTTAACTACGAAAGAGTTCAATGTGGTGATATTGATGAAGACTTGATTGATTTTTTTAAGTCAGTGAATTTCTCAATGTTTTTTATTTGGACTTGAAACCTGTTACGTCACCATAAACATGCTGAAAAGAAAAACCCAGACAAAAACATACTTTACATTTCAGTTCTTTTCATTAATGTAAGTAGAAAGTACAAATACCTCTCAAATGTAGTGAAGTAAAAAACTGTTAACTGTAAATTATACTTTCCACCACTATTTGTCTTTCAAACTATTTTACTATCCAGAAGTATATGCGTGTAAAAAATGGACAAATCACAAATTCTACAGCCTTTTTGCTAGTTGCTAATTATTTCTTTGGTAAGTCTAGCACGTTTTATATGTTTGCCAAGCGTTACTGCAATGACCCAGTTTCTGCTGAGGGAAATGGATTCAGGTCACACGCTGGCGCACAGAGGGTTAAGAAGCTGCTGCAAAATCCTGATTTCCCTCAGTAAATTACACCCAAGTCAGACATCCTGCTTTTACGAGAAGAAAGACAAAAGATTGAAACAAACACTCGCTGAAATGGGCAGTAAAATTGTTCTTCAATTGTCGTGAGATGGATGGAGACATTAGCTGACGTGACACGAGCTGAAGCCCCCATCAGGCATCACAGTTCAAACAAAAATGATCTGATGTCCATTGCTAAAAGCCTCCCTCTTGTTTCAACTTCTCTGTCCCCAGTTTGTGTGTCATGAGGTTTTATGGCGTCAAGGCAACAATGAACCAAAATACTAACTTAATCCACATTATCATCTGAAAACTGACCTGTTTTTGACGGATTTAAACGCTCTCCGCTTGATTAATAAAACTCAAGTCGTATATTCACAGTGGACCTAACACCTGCGTCGCACAATGAGGTCAGAGATAGCTGGATGTTTTGGTAAACATTTGACTTTAATGGAAAAGTGATTTAGTGTATGCTTTATCTTTTATTTATTACAAAAGATATGCTGGATGAACTGTCTGAGTCTCTTTTAGGGATAAATCTGTAACAATAACAAATTTGAAGTGTGAAATTGCTACAGAATATGTCACAATAAACTATAAAATTGAAACTATTTCATGCTACTGACACAATAAATAAACTTAAAGCAGACAAATATCCCCAAAAATTCAGTTTTCTAATGTAAAGTATCATTAAAAACAAATAATTAGTCGAATGAAACACCTTAAAAGTCACTTAGTGTCACTGATAAGTTTCAAATTGAACTCTCCTCAGCTCAATTCTCATTGTAGGGCTTGTTTCATAAATAAATCGCAACTAATCGATTAATGAGATTATTGTCATTTGTTAACTAATTTAGAAATCAAATAATAGCTATCTTCGTTCGATCGACCAACTACAAACATCTGAAGAGAAATGAGCTGAAGGTTTTATGACTGGAATTTTGCTTTCTAAACAATCAAAAGAATAACTGCTAGACTAATCAATCAGAAAAATAATCGTTAGTTGCAGCCCTATACTTCAAAACAATTCAAAATGTTTCCCCACAAATACAAAGAAAACATGCACACAACAAACACTGAGTCCAAAAACGAACTGTTCTTGTTTTCAAGTCAATACAGTAATTATCATCACATTTAGATTGGTTTATCAATAATCATTCAGGTCACAATTTAACCAACTACTAAAAACATTATAATTGTGAGAATTGTAGAGGTAAATATACATTGTAATATTCAATCTATAGTCTGAAAACGTGAGCCGAAATGTAAAGTGCTGTTTAATTCTGATTAACTTTACTTCATCATGTGACGCTTGATTCCATAAAGCTGGTCACAAATTAGAGGAGTGATCAATGAAAATTTTCAATAACGATGGCTCTCACGGTTGTTTGATGTTAAAAATCGTGAATAATTGTTTAATCGTGATATTTCGTTCCTCGTAACATTAAAATTTGATATTGCAACCTCCCTATAGTCTCCATATTGTTGAACTTGACACTGATATTAGACAATGTAAAACGGTGTCAAATAATGCCATTGAACAAAACACGAGTCTGTAAATCCCGGATGAGCTGCAGCTTTACCTGAAGTGGCCCGACGGAGGACGTGATATGGAGGTCTAAAGAAGTGAAGAGAGGACACGGAGACGCAGTGAACAATGAAGTCAGACGGGGTGAGACGAGAGATAGTGCGGCGGGGCTTATGGGAGTTTGTGCTGGATCTAAGCTGATTTGCAGTCAGAACATATGTCTTCAGCGCGTTATTCAATCTCTAGACTGATTCTCAAACCCAAACATCAGCTTTGTCTGCTGCATGCATTGAGTTGAGCAATGGAGGCTGTACTATCATTGCTACAGGGACAAATAATACAAGTTATCTGACGGTGAAGTGTTATTTTCAACCCTTTGGCACTTGTTTGTTGGTGTCAGACAATAACAGCCTGCTACTTTGCCTCTAATGAATCATCTCTCAAGTCATGTAAATTGTTATTTTAGTATTAAGTTATAGAGGGAGATTTTGTCCCTCATAATTTATTTTTTAATTAAAATATACAATGATAGTAACAATAACATTGCTTATTACAACAAAATAACAGACGCAGAAGCTGCTCCGATCCGCCTGTCAATCTCACGCTCCATCCTTCCCTCACTCATGAACAAGACCCCAAGAACTCCTCCACTTGGGGCAAGGACTCTCCCCCCACCCGGAGAGGGCAAGCCACCTTTTTCCGGTCGAGAACCATGGCCTCGGATTGATCTTCATCTTCATCCCAGCTGCTTCACACTGGGCTGCAAACCCTCCCAATGCATGCTGCAGGTCCTGGTTTTAAGAAGCCATCAGGACGACATCGTCTGCAAACAGCAGAGATGAGATCCTGTGGTCCCCAAACCGGACGCCCTCCACGCCCTGACTGCGCCTAGAAAATCTGTCCATACAAATAATGAACAGAATCGGTGACAAAGGGCAGCCCTGGCGTAGTCCAGCATGCACAGGGAACAGGTCTGACTTACTGCTGGCAATGTGAACACAGCTCCTGCTCTGGTCATACAGGGACTGGACAGCCCTTAGCAAAGGGCCCCGGACCCCATACTCCCGGAGCACTCCCCACAAGGCGCCCCGGGGCACACGGTCGAATGCCTTCTCCAGATCCACAAAGCACATGTGGACTGGTTGGGCAAACTCCCATGAACCCTCAAGCACCTGATGGAGAGTATAGAGCTGGTCCACTGTTCCATGACCGGGACGAAAACCACACTGCTCTTCCTGAATCCGAGGTTCGACTATCGGTCAGATTCTCCTCTCCAGTACCCTGGAATAGACCTTACCGGGGGCTGAGGAGTGTGATTGGCCTCGGATAATAATTGGAACACACCCTTCGGTCCCCCTTCTTATACAGAGGGACCACCACCCCGGTCTGCCAGTCCAGAGGTACTATCCCTGACCGCCACACGATGTTGCAAAGATGTGTCAGCCAAGACAGTCCCACAACATCCAGAGACTTAAGATCCTCAGGGCGGATCTCATCCACCACCAGAGCCTTGCCACCAAGGAGCTTGCCAACACCCTCAGTGACTTCAGCCAGGGTGATGGGTGAGTCCGCCCCCGAGTCCCCAGCCTCGGCTTCCTCCACGGAAGATGTGACGGTGGGATTGAGGAGATCCTCAAAGTATTCCTTCCACCGTCTGACAACATCCCCAGTTGAGGTCATCAGCTCTCCACCCGCACTGTACACGGTGTTGGTGAAGCACTACTTCCCCCTCCTGAGGCGTTGAATGGTTTGCCACAATTTCTTTAAGGCCGACCGATAGTCCTCCTCCATGGCCTCTCCAACTCCTCCCAATCCCGAGTTCTTGCCTCTGTGACTGCATGGGCTGCATTTATATACGAGGACAAAAGGGATTTAAATACTACAAATTTCGATTTCTGGTTTGAAAACTTATGTCAATGGATAAGATACAGTACTTTGATCCGACTCTTGGCAGTAAGTGGCCCTAAACAAGATATTGGTTGTGACCCACCATTTGTTTAATAATCAGGGGCAGGCTGGAGAGAAAAAGTGACTCAGGATCTCTAGTGAAGTTTGTTTTTAAAAAAAAAGAGAGAAAAAAATAGCTTCAGTGGAGGGGGTGCTCCCCCAAGTTAAATTGAATAAATCATATATCGTGGTGCAATTTACAATATTATTTGTTTTACTAGGTCTTATGCTGTATTTAAAGATAAACTATAGTTTTACTTTTAGTTGTACATGGATAGATTTTGACAGTGCATTTTAATTAGTGTTTGTGGTGGGCAAGTTTTAAGAGCGCTCCCCTTCCCAGCCTCAGATCGAGTTTTTGTGCCCTGCCTAAGCTGTAGAGTCTCTCTGGTCCAGACACAGCCCACCAGTGCATGTGGCCCCTATACAATTAGGCGGAATTTAGAAATAACCACTGTTCAAAGGATTACATACATGCAAAATTTTCAGGCATACCTCGCACATCCTATTGGTTTATGATGAGCTCTCTTAGACATCTGTTATTGGTTTTAATATTCCAAAACAGCTCAACGTTACCAATAAACAACTCCTGAGATGAATCATCATAGGAGTGTACATAGGTCCACATTATCATTTTCATTTAAGAAAAGAGTTTTGTTCTTGAAACATATACTGTATAATTTTCTGCCTTTTACCTGCATTACTGGCATCACTTCCTTTCTACTCAGCAATATCACAAATTTTAGCGTTACAATTATTGCAACTATCTCGCTTTGGGGAATGACCTTAAATTTACAAATAGATGATCTTTGGTCTAGGTGTAACATGCCACAGATAATAGAATGGAGTAGTCTCAAGTCTTTCAATCCATGTATACCTACCTTATGATATATTGTAGACTTATTCATTGTAGGCTCACTGTTTTTGCTTGAATATCTCAGTGCTTCCCCAAATCTCTCCACAGTTAAGTATAAGGCATAAGGAGCGGTACACACACTTTTTTATAGCCCTGGCTTTTGTTACGCATTATAAAATATGCAACTGCATGGTATATTGTCATGCCGTAAAAAATACCACGACACACGACACCACAACAAATATCATGACACAAAATGTCTTGATATTTTTTGGAACTATCCTGATAGCGATAGTCAGACGATATGATGTCAATCCAACAGAAATGTGTTAAAACATGTGTTTTATTATGTTATCAAACTAATGTGAAATGTCTGTAAGATATCACTCTGTTTCCTTATTCATAATATAATTTTCGTTTTTATTTTTAATCTGCTATTTTTGAATAATTTTTACTATAAAATAAACTCAACATTCAAAACAAAAAAAAACAAAACAACATTCACAACATTATCAAAATTTCAATGTATTACCCATTTCATCAAACTTTCTGAATCATAAAGGGCAAACATTTTAGTAAAAAAAAGGTATATATAAAAATATATTATTATTATTATTATTATTATTATTATTATTATTATTATTAATACAAATAATAATACATGTCATAAGTCACATTTTGCATAGTTAGGATAGAGGTCCTGCAGTTCAAGAAGCAGACCACGTTCAAACAAAGTTTTTCAAACAAAGTTTTTTTGCCTTTGCCATCAGACCGTCATGACAGTGTGAATACCTGACAGAAAGTGACACTGAATCTGCATTTTTGCACATATTTGGGTTCTAAACTTTTGATCAGTTGCAGTACAGCCTATTTCAGTTTAACTGTTGTTTTCAATATAATGTTTTCTCAAACTTTTGTTTTTTGTCGCACTCTTATTTCTTGTTGCTTATTGAAGCTGGAACCTTCTTAAGATCCAACTATGCAAAATGTGACTTTTGCCATTTTTTCAACTGGCCTTAAACTTTTGATCTGGACTGTATATAACACTTTTCAGGACACTCAGTGAATAATAATAAAATCAATTCACATCCCTTAATCCCGCTGTGGTCTTGCACTATTATCTGCACATAAATATTCATCAATGTTGAAGTGAACAAGGGTTAAAAGACTAACTATTACAAAAGAATTCTGAAAAGCATGAGTTGTAGTGAGATTATATGACTCTCCACAGCCCTTATATAAAAGTCCATTTAAATAAACACATCTAGAGCTGAAAGGAAAACGCAGTTGGATTTGTGCGTTGCCTCCATTAGTCTGGGCGCCCCTCTCTCTGCAGGGGGAGTGTGACTGAGCTGAGCACTGAGATGACACACTACAGGCTTATAATTGGCGACGTGCTGTGAGCAGGCTGCCTCTAATTGACTCAGTGTGGATTAGACTTCACTGTGTTTTTTACTTTAATCAGCAGCCAAAGCCGCGACAAGGACCGCCCACTCTTCATAGACACGCCCACTGCCTCTTGACCCTCCCATAATACACTGAACTCCATCTCTCTCTCAATTTTGGTTTGTGTAGGATGGATGTCGGGTGTAATGAAACAATCGTAATTTAGTATAAATCTTGAGACTAGCACAAAGTGTACAAGTGGAAATTTGACTTGTCTTTTCCATGTATTAGGGATACACGTCTGATCCCAAAAAAAAAACAATAAATATTGGTTCGGGGGTTGCTGTTGGCTCACTAAATGTGCATTCAGACTTTATTTGGCCCTAACTGAGCCCATTTTAGTCCTGGTTTAATCCCAGTTTTGATGTGGTGAATGTGCAAGTGTGACCGCATCCTACTTCAAATAACAATCTAACCTTTATTTATACAACATTGTTCCATAGATAATCGAAATAATGTGTGGATAAGTTACTGTCTGTCAAGGAAGGATCTATTTTCAGTCAGGTGTACTATGTAACTTTTTTGAAGAAAGGTCTGCCACTGCTTGCCTCCATGAATAAGCAGAAGTGGGTAGAGAAGCCAAACATTGTACTCAAGTAAGAATAACGTTACTTCAAACGAATATTACTCAAAAGTATGAACAACGGAGTGGTCCAAGAAATGACTCAAGTAAGAGTAACTGTCTGGACGAAACATCAGGTTTGTTTAAGTTAAGTTTTAAGACAAAATGATATGCTCAAATAATGATGCACAATGTGGTATTTTCAAAAGACACAAAAATGAGAAAAACTAAATCATGTCTGAAGGAGCAGAGCAAGAAAGACAACCGTTCAAAGAATTTCTTATAGTAACACAAACTTTTGTCTCTTGTACTTACTCACCATGGGAGGAGGAACCAACATTTTTAATAAGAGTACTGTTACTTCAAACAAGTAAGAGTAAAAGTATTTTGTCCTAAACTACTCGGAGAAGCACAGTTTCGTTACTCAAATAAATTTAACTAGTACTGCCAACTTTTATGTGAGTCATATCTCTGAAGAGACAACCCTGATCACAGTAAAAAAAAAAAAACAAAACAAAAAAAAAAAAAGGTATTTTTGAGGAATAAAACACTTGTAACTGAACAGAGGTAGGTTTAAACGCCATACGGTCAAAAGTTCAATAACATCCCCATGGAAACGAGCATGTAGCAGATCCTCCGCTACAAAAAAGACAAAATACACTTGCAAGTCAAAGTTTTGGAACAGAAAAAGCTGTATCGGTGCATTTCTACTTATAATGACCCCGGCGGTTCATTCTGCAGACGGCCATGTTTGATGTGTCTGCTCTGGAGCCTGTTTACATTCTGTGTCTGACATGTTTGTTGTGGGTTTTGTGCGTTCCACAGATGATGTGCTGGCGAGGGATGCTGGGGAGTGTGTGATCTGTCTGGAAGAACTGCAGCAAGGGGACACCATCGCCAGACTGCCGTGCCTCTGCATCTACCACAAAAGGTGAGCCCCGTATTTGAAAGCCTCGCCACTTCTCCTAATTAAAGTACCGCGCACTGCAATGAAAGACTCCCTGTTAATGGATACCAAGTCGTCTGTTGATTTAGAGGTTATTCATATTTTATCAGAGGGTTAAATATGCTAAGTGTTGTTTTTCTAAATAGCCAAATTTCTATGTGAGATTAATAGTGATAGAAGGACGTAATGAGTGTGTACATTAGAGCGGGGGTGAAAGTGGTCATAGCTGAGAAGTCTAGTTTCAGTTGCCAGCCAGTTGTACACAACGACCTTACTAACCTTTTCAACTTTGCTTCTTTTTTTTTTTCATCTCCTTTATAGCATGCAAGTAGGGCTGGGCCACGCATGGAAATTTAGATGATATCGTGAATGTTGCTTTGATGATATGCACATTTAGAATATTGAGTATCTTTCATAGTTCACATTTGTCTGATAATTAAACCTTAATTAATACGTGATTAAGACATATTTTAACATTTCTTTTGGATAATATCGTCTGACTATATTGTTAAGGCGCATTTTTGTCAATCTCGCCCACCCCTACACACAGGTTAAAGCAGTGGTGGAAAGTAACGAAGTACGAAAGTAAAAGTACTGTATTTACGTACATTTTTAAGGTATCTGTACTGTATTTATGTTGTTTTTACAGGTGATACTTTTTACTTTTACTTCACCACATTTGAGACAAAGTATCTCTACTTTTTACTCTTTTTTTTAACTGGCACTTTCTTTTCTTTTTTTTTTTAAACATTTTTACATTTTTTCGTTTTGTTTGAGGGTTATTCTTATCATGCTGGTGACATTCTGCCTGAAGGTTTGAAGTTCAAGCTCGGCATCAAGCAAACAAAAATATACACAGGAAATTGAATACATTAATTCGATTTGTTGACCAAAATTAATGACAATTTTTACTAAAATTATGACATTTAATATGTAAAACTGGTCTCATAATCTGCACGAAATACTTTGACTTTTTACTGTTAAAGTACATTTTCAAACAGGTACTTCAATACTTATTTATTCTTATTTATTTAAGTAGATTTTTAATGTGATACTTTTATTTGAGTCATTTTTTGCACACATATCTGTACTTTTACTTGAATAACAAAATGGAGTACTTCTTCCACCACTGAGTTAAAGCAAAATTGCGGTATTGCACACATAGAACCTCTTTAAGTCCCCCAGCTTGGTCCCATTGGTAGATATTTTACACAGGCCATTTTGAGCCGTACATCATCATGTCAGAAGGTGTCAGCGTAACTGATGCAAGCCTAGACTTTTCCATCAAGTAATAGCACACCACAAATCATGAATGTACATCGATATTTCATTTTTTGTCAGCAATACAATTTGTCACCGCGTATTTGATTATTCGAAACCAACTAAATGACTACCAACTAACTAAATAAGACCAACGAGCAGAGCAAACTACATCAGGCAGAGCTTGAGGTTGCCAGTTTGTGCTTGTGAATGAGAGAGACTTCGAAGTGGAGGATTTACTGCTAATGTTGTAAAATATAGCAGGTCATAATGTTAGCTGGGGTGAGAAATGTGTAAAAACAAAACAAATGTAGCAGCACTAATGAAATGTTGTGTGTGTGCAGCTGTATAGATTCATGGTTCGAGATTAACCGGTCGTGTCCTGAACACCCATCCGACTGACAGCTGACTACTGGGCCCACTCATAGACTGCACCAGGTAACCTTAGCTTTATGCACCAATAACAAAACCTTGTCTGTTCATTACGCTAAGACGTCTGTGTTTCTCTGCAGAACCTGCGGTGGCGCTGATGTGAACAATTTGAAACAGACGCAACAGTCCCATATTTATCCAGAAGAATCCATCATTGTCACGACGATTATAACTTCTTGTCGACTGAACCAAAAACAGACTCGAGCTCAGAAGCCATCCTCCATTACGTCTGATTATAAAGAAAGCGTGGGCTCGTCCTGTCCTGGGCCCTCCTCTCGAAGACGGATAGATCCTTTGGGGGCATGTCCTCACCGGAACCTTATTGAGAGAATATTAGAACGCACAACATGGGGATGTGGACAGCGAGGAGTGGACTTATGGAAGTGGGATAGGATGTTAATCAAAATATGTGTGCAATGCAAAGCTGGGCGACAATTTTCCCCTGAAACTGATTGATCACAAGTTTAAAAAAACAAATAAAAATCGCTTTAATAAACAAGACAATTTGAACTCTGCTCTAAATTTACTGCAGATTATCTGTAGATCTCAATTACAAAAACCCAAGCTGATCTTTGACCAACTGAAATAACTGAATGATTTTATACAATTTTGAATAATTGCAAAGGCCTAATGCAATGGTAAATAAAAGTTAGGCATTCCTTTATATAACTGCCTGCTTTTATATATCCTGTGTATCAGAAGAACAGAAGAATTATCAACTTTTCTTCGTGTTGAGGGAGCCAGGACACTAAATAATGATCCTTAAAACGTGACCTTGCTCAAACTCAAGTCATATTTACAACTCAAATAAACTGTATTAAGATTACTAGGCAGGCAGTTGTAATGTTTAGTCTGTAAATTAGTTCAAGTAATGGAAATGTCAATTATGCCACACTTTATGCACACATTATTTGATCTCATGAAAGTGTGTAAACAGATGAAAATCTTTATTCCACTATGAGTCCACTCCTCTCCACTGTTAATGGTGAAAGTTGGCACTGGGAGGACACAGAGACAACGCACAGAAGATCTGGACAGATGAACTTTCCTGTGTAATATACAGTGGGCCTCTCATCTCACCACAGGACTGTACCCAGTCTGACGCAGACTGGGTCGTAGTGTGCTTCTCATAGAGCTTCTGACCTCCTCGCCAATTGGACCATAATTGTAATCAAACAACAAGTCCCCACAACGCTTGTAGAGTCCTCCAGAATGCACAAGTGGGTGTATATGTGGGTCTACAGGGAGAGTAATGGGGAGGAGAAGGGGCAGCAATGTATCTAATGCTCCTGTTGCAATGTGTGTGTTTGTCACAGACAGTAAGAATAGTGGATTTCAAATGGGTAAAATGTGCAAATGAAAGCTTATTCAAAGATATTACTTCATGTAATCTTACAGTTTTCATGATTTACCAAAGATATGGTATCACAGAGACACAGTACGTACGATATGTTTTAGTGATGAGAGTTGGTTGCATTTTTGACATAAAAAATCTGTCAGCAACAGAATTACTAACCGATTTCTGTACAAATGATTATTGTTTCCATTGAAAAATGATTTTTTTCCATGGTTGATTTTTCTGATAAGAGCAATTACATTTGAACTAGAAGATGAAAGAAGGTAAAGAATTTTGCACAATACTATAGTTTTAATCTGTCATGTATTTATTAGAAGACGTCCCGACATACTCCATTTCTGCATAACATCAGTTCTTTGTTGAATTCATATTGTCATTATTTATTGCAACAAATAGTTGTATCAGTTCATTTTCCTTCACCTGTAGACAAAGTACCGGAGCCGCATGGTCCACTATTCTTCTGTCTCTGGTGTGTGACGTCAGGCTTCATGTGTGTGTGTCTGTGAGTGGTTTAATGTTTACAGCGCAGAGGTCCAAGTCTTCAGTCTGTGATTCATAGCTTCTTCTCATGATGCACACACAACCGTTTCTCCCAAAGTTACTGTATGTGACATTTCCAGTAACACGGACAACTAGAGTAAATATCTTATTGTTTACATGTGCTGAAAGACTGACTGACGGGGTATACGTGGCGCAATAGATACAGTAAAAGCTGAACAAGCACAAGTTTAGTTCTTTGCCGCTGACGCAAATGCCCTACTACTGTGATACAATGTAAAAAATGTAGTGAAGTAAATGGGAAGATGTATCGTAACAAATACACAGATAGACACCCTATCTTTATGCCTATATTTTTCAAATAATATTCATACCATCTAAACAAGCTAACAACACTAATAAACATTATGTTATAATGTATAACAAAGTGTCAATATTTCTTAAATAGCACTTTTAATATTTATTCCCTGCTTGCAAATTAAACAAAAGTACCTTAACTACAGGTGACTCTAATATCACCTTGTTTTGTTTTGCACAAACATATTAGAGGTTTTATTCACTGCTCAAACCTCCTCCTACCTCCTGAATAAAGCTCATGAATCCCTTGCTGCTTTTTAATTGTTCTGAAAATGTGAAATGGTCACAGTTTTAGGAGAGATGGTTGTGTAAATCTCTGTTGTTCAGTTTAATTAGAATGAGAGTCAATGTGTGTGTGTGTGTGTGTGTGTGTGTGTGTGTGTGTGTGTGTGTGTGTGTGTGTGTGTGTGTGTGTGTGTGTGTGTGTGTGTGTGTGTGTGTGTGTGTGTTAGCTGCTGGGAAGCGCCTCCCTCTCGATGCTTCTGTCTCATTGTGTTCCACAGACTAGAACAGGTCTGACTGTGTGTGGCTCAGATCCTAAGGACTGTAGTCCCGTGTGGAGCAGTGCCACTGGACTTATTTATTCATTTGTTCCTATTTAACAATATTTGTTTATATTACAATCATGTGAGGATGTTACTCACTCTTCAGAACGAGCTGATGTATGAAGACTACTACAACAAACTGCATTTACAACGCTACTGTAAACAAATGGTGGAATAAATTGTGCTAGATGATATCTGACTGTGTGACTTGTATGAAGACCAGACTTGTGAGAGCCATAACAAATGTAGCACATAACAAAGTGTATACACACTTTTAGATTATATCTTGTGCCAAAACATTGCAACTAACTGAAAGTTGAAATTAATAAAACAGATCTTTGTCATTGGACAAACAAGAGTAAGAGTAGGCTTGTTTTCAACCAACAATAGAGCCACATTTAGCCCAACATATTGACTTTGTCTGATATTTGTCAACAACTCAAGGCCTGTCAATTCCTAAGAAGTTGGACTTGACTTATTGATATAAAGAAAGTCTGCATCATAAATACTTAATTCGTCCTCTAGAATATGGCTTTAATATGCAGTATGCAGCTATGTAGTATTAGGATTTTTAAATAGGCTGCTACAGACCTATTTATATAGGCATAGGCTTATACACAATACACCAAGATATAAACAGTAGTGAAATAAAAAACAAAAGGAAAAAGGCTAATTGTAGATTTAACAAAATATGTGTTAGAAAAGACAAAGCCAAGATAAACAGAAAAAATAAAAATTCACAAACATGTAGACCTTAGCTACAGCCAAAATAAATGAAAAATCATATAAAACCCTCTTACGTGGTGCTGGTGTTATTTTTGCCCTGAAGGCCCCATAGAAGGCCCACATGTTTCTGTATTGTGTAGTACTAGACTATATTGTGGTCACGCTGCGTCCTCTAGTGGTACATTTTGTTATTAGATCAAGGAGCTTTTTAAAAATCTCAAGAGTTTGATAGTCCATTTATTTGCTATTACAGCCCGTGCGTATCTTTGAAATTATATTACTGATTTCCTCTAGTCAGACGCTGTTAAAGTGAACGTGTGGTTGCACAGATCAAGAGAAAGCTTAGGCAAGATTAGTTCAACCAACAACACACAATGTCACAAATAAATCAGCTTGGAAGAAATGGGCCCGGAAAATAATTTAAAATGAGGATAACATTTCGAAAATATTAACATTAACATTTTTAACGAAGTCTTTACGTTGCCACCAGGTGGTGGTAGTGTACCAATGGTTACTGCCTGGTGCCATCGTGTCAAAACAAAGAAGAAACACGGTTTTGTAATTGGTCCATTGGCTGAAGCGCGCGGCGGTAACAGAGCGAAACAGGAAATGGAGTAAAAGGATGTTGCTACAATTGTCATCGTCAACAAGAAAGCTTGTATATAAATAACTTTCCTTTATGTCTAACCCTATGGAATCCCAGTCGTACCTCCCAGTGCCCCCGGGAGTTGGGATGGAGGAAAACTTTCTCTCACTCGATGATATTCTGCTGTCGCACGAGCGGCTGCCCGCGCGCACAGAGTGCACTTTCCCTCGACTGGGATTTTTGGAGAAGTCCACGGACTCACCAGATATATTAGAGGTGAAATTATGCATCTCCTTACCTTTATTCATGCAGACATGTAGTGCAAGCCTCCACATGAAATGTAACATCTCACTATGTATTGCTGATGTAGAACTTGGAGTGATGCATGTTTTCTCCTGTGTGTCAGGGCTCAAAGATGGAGCTGCCTCTGTGGCTAGCTAAAGGTTTGTACGAGAAGAAGAGGAGAGTGCTCTCAGTGGAGCTGCCCAAAGTGTACAGGGAGGGCTGGAGGACGGTGTTCACGGCGGACCCTAACGTGGTGGACCTGCACAAGATGGGACCATACTACTACGGCCTGGGCTCTCAGATGATGCATTTTGACAGCCCAGAAAATCCTGAGATTGCTCAGGCACTGCTACAGGTGAAGATTACTTCACTCTTTCTGCTATCATATGTTTTACACAGCATTTAACACCACACCTACAGGATGAAATAAAATTATGTTACAGCTTACCATACAAAATGTGGAAACATGTGGCTGAATGTGGATTTTTAAGCGTTACCACAAGAGGGAGGTATAATATCAATAATAATATAATAGTAAGTGACTATTGTAGGTGGCAGCTGTCTTCAGCAAAAATAAATAATTTTGCAGCTTTAACTTTTAGTACCAGAGTTATCTTATAAAGACAATATTGCAAAGAGTTTGTTTTCATTTAGTTTATAGGAAAAGATCTAATGTGTTCAATCAAACTTAATTTTAAATTTAATTTGCACTTTTCAATGACACATGATCTAGCACAAAGTTCTTCACTCAGGAAACAAGCAGATAATGGGGAAAAAACCTCCCCTTATTCATCATTAAAATCAAAATGGAATATTAAAAAAAAAAGATATCAAAGCTGTTGATGGTGGTGCAAAATGTGATTTATAAAAAATATATAAAAAGATTACTTAAAAAGGTAGACTGTTCCACGGGAGCCATAAAAGCCATAAAGGTCTCTCTGTGAGTTATAATTTGGACTCTTGGGACAGTTAAAAGAATACTACCGAGGGTCTGGGGGCTCATGCTAAAGGCAGATTAGATAAATATACGACTAAGACCATTAAGAGCTATGCAAACCAATAAAAGCACTTTAAAATCTATCCTGTAGCTCACTGGGAGCCAATGCGGAGACTTCAGTACAGGTGTGATACGCTCTCTCTGGTCCTTGTCTGTAACCTCGCTGCAGAGTCTGGGCAGAGGTCACAGTCTGCAGGCAGAAAGCACTATTGAGCATCAAATGGAGGTTTATTTATTTTTCTCTAGTACAGTGGTTCCCAACCTGGGGGGTGCCTGACATTTCATGGAGTCCCCAGAGATTTGTCTGGTTAGAGGTTATCAAAGTAATAATTTGAGCAAATTAAATGGTTGTGTGGGAACATCACAATTGGTCTATTTGTTTGAAACAAATGCTTGTTGGTTATCATTGTTATCATTTAATGCATTTGTCGGGACCACAGTTTTGGACCCGGCAAGTCACTGATTCATGCAGTGGTTCCCAACCTTTTCAGGCAAAAGGTTGGGAACCACTGCTCTAGTAGACCAAGGCCTACCAAGTTTTCATCTACACTTGTACTTTTAAAAATGTATTGTTCACCGTTCTGCCACTTGTTCTGGAAAAGCATACATAATTTAATGCTGCCAACTTAGATCTGTAATTTAGATTTACATAAGCCATGCTTAGTCTCTTAGAAATATGGCACATGATGTACAGTAATACTCTTAGTGATTGATTGATGATGATTGAGTTGTCACTTATTGAATTGTTGTTTTTCCTCCCACCCATAGACATTCATTGGGCGTTTCCGACGAACAATGGACTCCTCCCAAAACGCCTACAATGAGGACACGTCTGCCTTCGTGGAGAAGCTGGACTGTCTGGAGAAAGCCCTGTTCAAGTCGGGCCAGAGCGGACTCAATGGTTTCCAGAGCTGGGAAAAAGGCCAGGCCTCTCAGCTGACCGCCTCCAGCCTTGTTCTCAACTACCGCAAGAGGAAGATCAATGATGTGCAGCCTTGATCATGCACAAATAACTGGACTCAACAGTACAGACTTTGATGCAAACATATTTTAATGCTATGTTCTACTTTGTGGCATCTTGACATCTTTCGATATCTAATTTCTATAATCCTTTAGTGATTTATTATATTTTTTTTTTTAATGAAGCAAAATAAAATTCAAATGCATCTCAGTTGTATGGTTGGGTTTGAATCATTTCTATAATATGAAACTATTCTCTGTGAAGACAAAGACAAGCTGAGAGAGACAAATTGTCAGATACTTGTCTTGACTGAACAACAATGACCTTTCAAGTGTTAAGGCAGTGATTCATTTGTGCGTGTTACAGTTGCCAGGTAACCACTTACAATTTGACAATTTTTGCCTCAATTGCCTAAAAGCAAAGCCAGGATTATAGCCAGACCTCAATCAGCTCTGGACGGGATCCCACGAGTCGTCCAATAACCGAAAGGCTGTTTAATCTCTCTTCTTCATGCGCCTGAAAATGTCCTGAAGCTCTGCAGAGGTCATGACCTTCACCTTTGTGTGACACTGCACTGTGACTGAACAGAGTGCAGCCAGTGAATACTTTAGTCACTTAGTAAAAGTATTCACTGGCTGCATTACTCAAGAAAATTATACTGGCGCTTTCTTGTGTTAATTGTCAAATACTATTCAGAGAGTTGTAACTACAGAAATGTAAGCTGTGTAATAACTAGGCAGTGGGAAGGATTTTTCTTGCCCCATGTTTTATTAAGCGGTAGATTTGTGGAAGATAAATGCTGGAATAAATACATTTGAGCATAATTTCAGCAACTGTATTCCTTTTGGCCTTTCCAGTATTTAATCTGCCCTGCAAAACGCCGTTTTACACATGCACTGTTTTGAGACCATATTTATTATATTTTATGAAATTACACAATTTCATAATAATGAAAATTTAATAATAATATTAGGCCCACAGTAAAATCTGTTTCAATTTACTTTCAAGACCATCACCAAGACCATGGGCATGAACGTAAACTGCAATTACATTGTACGTAATGGCGCACGTGTGGCCGCTGCACAGTGGATCACGCTCAGGCGTCAACAATTTTGCAATATTTTATCTGTGAAACGAAGCGCATATTTTGACCTTCACTCATCAATTAGCCAACGTCAAAACTGAAAATATTTTGTCACTTCTATCTGAAAATGTTTCACGGTGACGGTAAGTTAACAGATGCTCTTGTTGAAGAATTGGCCATCGGGCCATGCTAGCAAAGTACTTTTAGAAAAAAGTGTACCGGTACTCATGTTTAAAACTAATGCCGCGTAGACCACGAACACCTCCAGGTTCAGGGGCCGTGGGTCTAGCAGCGTTGCGTGAAGTCATTAGATGCTTTTTGTCTACAGGCGTAATCTTTATCTAAAGTTCTGCTTGTGTGAGAGCTGTCACATTTATCAGTCCTGTTCAGCTCTTGTTGAACGTCGTGTCGTTCAATAAAAAGTACTTTAGGGCACTTTAGGATATTACATATTCAGCAGTATGTGAGCCTCCAAGCTTCCATATTTAAATTTGTTTCAAGGAAAAAGAACATATTTGATAACTTTGACAAATGTTAATATTTTACACTGACATTAACTCCTGAGTTACTTCGTGGCAGTGCATTGCTCCTTCCCTGTAGTGTGTGGAGTCTGCTGCTGGTTGTTTTGAGTGTTCCTTGTGTGATGTCAGTGTCTGTGGCCCTAACGTGGGTGATGTTTGTTGTTCTGTTGTGTGACCTTTGACGGTACCATCAACCTGTCCAGGAAACACAGGTAAAATCTGGCACATTTACACATGAATAATCTTTTTTTTTTTTCTAAATAAATAAATACATTTATGACATGTGCAACTATTGTGGGCATTTACACAACTGATGTAATAATCTCTGGGGAAACATAGACTTATTATTGTGATTTAGTGTTTTCAGTCTCTTTAGTGCATTTCATTGACATTTGACTTTACCTTTCTCTCCACAGATCCGATCTGTGCACCATGTCCTGATTACTACACTCATCACTGAACTGTGTGCTTAGCTCTAGCTCTTTGTCCTGTTCTCTTTTTTCTCTTTTCTTTTCTTTTTACCTCAAGCTCAGCAGTTTACTACTCAAATGTTGTATTTCCAAATTATCTGAGTAAAAATAAAGAAAAGCAATTTCACTACTTTATATTTGCTTGTATCTGTCAGACATATTCAGACATAATGGTTGCACTCTGAACATTTCATTTTACCTCCAGCCTGCTGTGCCAGTGGACTCCAGGTCAGAGAGTAAATGTGATGGACAGAGCAGAAGGCACTTTGTTACATCTTATAAATCACAGATTTATATAATGTTACTTTTTCAAACCTATTTGAGTAAAAGTACTACTTAAGTAAAAGTAACTTCATATCTCCAGTCTCTCGCCCCCCCGTCTCTTCTTTTAGGGCATATTTATATATTCTATTGTAGTCTAATGTTTGTTTGTGTGACAAAAATACAGACTTTTTGTAGAGGCAAATCTCTTTCCCAGGGGTTCAAAGTAAATAATCACAAATATGCAAGGTACTATCGATTTTCTTTTTCCATTTTTTTTTTTAGATTTTTCTACCTGTACTTGTAATATAGTATAGGGTTAGGGTTAGAGTATAGTTATATTTAAATAGGAGTTACAGTACAAGTCCTAATCATCTCTCCATTCTTTTTTTCTGTGTTTTATTAGACAGGACAGGTACTCAGAGAAAGGGTGGAGAAATCTGGCAAATGATCAAGACCTAGAATCAAAGTGACTACGTTGGTTGGTTGGTGGTTGCAACCACACACATGCAACATCCTTAACCACTGCACCACAGGTGAGCACATCTCTGCTCCTTTCTACACCCAAAAACACTTCATCGCCTGCTTGGATGGCCTTTAGCGCAGATAATTGTGGTTTGTGGATTGTCATTTAAAACAACTAAATTCAGTGTTAAATTTATTGAGTTTTGTAATTAAAAATATATAAAATACCACTATAATTTCATCAAAATGTAACTAGTACTTTGATTAGTATTTTTATGCATTGTTTTTGCTTTTGCTTATGCCTTTATTTAAGTATAATTCTGGCAGCATTATTTGTTTTTGTAACTGTGCACATTTTAGCCCTGTAACTGTAATGTTACTCAAGTATATTATCAGTACTCTTTCCAGCACTGCTCGATCTCAGAAACACTGTAACAGACTGAAACATTTGTATGTAAATGTTTGATGCAGTGGATGCGTGTGGGCAGTCTGAGTGCTAGTTCTAGGTGTTAATGCTGTTCTTCTGACGGACAGCCTGTTTGGATGTTATAGGTCAGGCTGATATAAGCTATTGACAATGCCTCTGGCCTGTTTTCATTGATCCTGGTATAGGATTGTTCCACCACAAAGACTTCTGACCCCTTTCACATATAAAAGAACCACTTACAAATCCAGATCTTGTTTAAACATACTGCAACTACCATACTTTATGTTGACATACAGGTCCTTCTAACTTTAAACATATTAAATCATCTTTCCTTTTGTTTTTTCAAGGTCACCACAGTAAATCATCTCCTGTCCTCCCAATGTGAGTTTGGAAAGATTTTTTATTTATTTACTGCCGCTGGTATATAACGTAAGTGTTGGATTGTGGTTAAATAAATATGTTCATAAAGACTATACTGAAAATAATATCCATCCAAATTTATATTTCTTCTTTCTTTTCTATCTCTATTATTTGAGAAAAAACAGAAGGGCTAAAAATTCCAACCTGTCAATACTGGAATTTTCACAATACAAAAAAGACAAGATTTGTCTCTCAAGTGTATAATTAAATGCTTGTTAAAAGACACAATATTTCAGATTCATCCACTTTTTGGATTTATGTAACTGCGTCATGTCTGTGTGTCTCAGAGGACAATTAAAGAAGCGCCAGGCTGAGGGCGAGGGTCCAGAGAGCTGACAAACAAAACATTAATATCACTTCTGGCTTGTGTCTACTTTAAGGACCTGTGGTGTGTGGGATTTGTTAAACATACACAACTAAACACTGCTGCTTTTTCTACATAAAAGGGTGTCTTGCTGTCGTGAGTAAGACCCTGCGTGTCCTGTGATTTGTGATCGGCTCATTCTGACAGACAAGCACTTTCTATTCTGAGTCTGTGCAATTACATTTCAGCAGCTGTATTCAAACTCAGCATGTTCATTACCATTGTCCTCCAACTCATGGCTTGATTCCAAGTTCAGCTAAATCAATTTGTGATGAATGAACACTTGTATTTTGTTGTAGCATTAACTATAAAAACCTTGCACTAAATTTGATGAACTAAAATTGAACAGACAAGACAATAAAATACATACAGTCAAATCAGAACATAATTTAATGGTAATGTTTATGACAATGTTTATTTCAGTGGTTCACAAACTAGGATTTAACATTATGACTTCATTTTTGATATCAGTCACAATGTGTTGAGTCCTGACCAACAGCCATTGACTAGAAACTGTGTAGCACCTTCCCAACCCAGTATTTTGCGCCGTTAATTTGATTAAATCAGTCATTTCCACCTCTTTGTGCCACAAGAAGACAGGAACTGCTATTTTGTACCTTTTATTATTATTTATTTATTTAGATGCTGCTCTTGGATGCATTGTACCAAAGTCCCCTAACAACCCAGAGACATTTGACAAGACACAGACAAATTACAATGGGCTGAACAGCGACAATAACACCCAACCTTCTTTTAACCTGCTAAAATCTCAGTACTCTTTCAGTAACATCAAGGACAAAATGTACACTTTCTAAAATACAATATTTATCACACCCCGTGTTCTGGATAAAATATTTGTTATTTACTTAATTGGTCTATGGGGATTATGATTGTGAGAACTGTGCATTTGATGTTTCAACCTGTTTGCACTGAATCTACTTAAACCCATGTAACCATTTGTTGTCAGTTGATCCTCTAAAGTAATGGTACTCCTTGATATTCACGCTCCTGTAGAAAGCGTCATATTCAGACATTTTGTCACTCAGGCTAAATCTTTTATTATCCTTTTCATAGTGTTCTGCCAATGGACTGCAGTAAAGGCCAGAGAGAGGAACAGTGCTGTGGCAGGACACTCGATCCGTCCTCAGGAGAGGGACAAAGACAAGCCCAGAGAAACCAGCTCTATTGTCACTGCATGGGGGAGAGAGGTATGGGTCAAAATGATTGACGTGATCTGCACTCAAAGCTCAGACTGGAGATGAGCGCTTAGGTCCTAGCAGGATTAGCTGTATCTGTAGCGACGCCCACATCACGCTCACCAAATGAGTCTGAACTCACACCCCCCAATGCTGGCACTCGAGGCGCAGCTCCCACAATGCCCTGCTGTCAGTGCTGAGGAGAGGTCTGCTTCATTATCTGGAGCAGGTGGCAGTCCAGGAACAAAATACTACTGAAATATGTGCCAGACAGCTACACACAGTGGATCCTTAATAGCTAATAATATGTGATTAGTGACAGTACTGTATTTGTGTTGAAGTTGTCTAGTTCAGGTCTGAAGTTTTGGAGTACATTCTTTATTAATTAGCCATTTAGGATGCAGGCTAATAAAAGGTTTCTGAATTTGTACATTTTAACAATTGAAACGGGAATGTGTTGACTTCATTTCTTTTTTGCCTCTGATTAAGCTATGAACGGATGGTGCAAATAATTTGTGGAGCAATAACGGGTAATTTTAATCTGTATCTTTGTCAGCCAAACATATATTATTATACATACATAAGTAGCACTCAGCTCCTTCAGTTATTATCCAACACAGGGGTCTCTCTGATTGTCCTTTCAAGCCCTACAAAGTATTAGACAATGTCTCTGAGTGTCTCCTCTCTTTTTGAAGCTCATAAGGAGCACTTAGGCTGACACTTCCTGACCAGAGTCTATTCAGTGCAGACAAATCACAGCCATTTCTCGGGCCTGAGTGTGACATGCACAAAGCTGCTCCAGTCAATTTAAGCAGCACAGTATGACATCTATTAATCCTCTAAGAATGCACATTACACAGTGTGTTACTTTCTTTTGTCTACTGTCTGTGTGCTTACGCCAAAGCTTAGTGTTAAGCATAAACCCCCTTTGAAAATATTAAATCAGGCTTCTGTTCAGCCATAAAGTCAGTAAAGCCCCACTCGGCATTTAAAATCTATGATATATCATTTCCCTTTATTGAACTGTTATTTGGCAAAGGTTAACCAATCCAGTTAAAGTCTTTGTTTTGATAAATGCATTCAGGTATAAAATGATATCTGTCCCTTTCAAAACAGAGTTGTTCTGTACTGTTTTGTTCACTGCAGCTGATACAAGATTTATGTCTCAATGACAGACATAATCACTTCTGGAAATTGGAAATCTACACAGGCCAATTTTCAGCCTCACAGAGCTCTGAGTCATACAAATAATAGCCGCAGTCGGTCGGTTCATGGTTCCTGCTCCACAGCATTCAGTTTCCCCCAAATAGGATCAATAGAAATGTGTGGAAGAGCCAAGGTCCTGAATTTTCGTTCATTAATTTAATATTTTAAATGTCACCACATAAACTAGGCCTTTTGATAAAGCATATTTTTTCTGTTAGCCCATGCAAAAAGACAGCCAAAACACAAGTAGCCTTTAGAAAAGGATAATCATTATTTTCTAACTTTTGAGCTGGATCTAGAGCACCATCAAGGACATTGTGTGGTTTATAAAGCAAATGTGTTAAAATATGTAATAGTGTGAGACAGATTTGTTGACTTGCCATGTTGACATGTGAGAGTTGGGATAATCTAACTGTATTTACAAAATAATGTATTTTTGTCATTTTATTTACCGGCAATTTATATTTTGGGAAAACCTAAGCTTTTGTTTAGTTTAGTTTATATATACATACATACATATTCAGTATACATACACACGTACACATACATACATGCGTGCAGAAATACATACACACACAATTACATATATATGTATTCACATCCACACATACATAAATACGTTATGCATATACACACACATGCGCACGCACACACGCATACATACACATACATATACACACACATATATGCATACCTATAAGTCCAAAGGGAGTAGGCTGAAGCCATAGCTTATAGGAGCCTACCCCCAACCGTTTAACTGATACCGGTAATAATAATAATCATTTCTATCTCCAGGTCAGATTTCTTTATGTTTTATGCAGAATAGACCATTGCACTTTGTGCACTTTGTGCTTATGTTAGTTGTGTATTAGTAACAACTACATTTACTTGCAAATACACAAAGCTTTATACCAGTTTTGACTGGAGGCAAAGGGCTAGAACTGCAGTCACTGCTAAACCCTGACACAATTCCAAAGATTGCTTTTTACTATGCATTGCTCATATTTTTTTAAGGTAAATAGGTAATAACAATGTTATTTGTTATTTATTTGTTCAGAGAAATGCATGCATTACTCTTTCAGAAGCAGTTGGTGCCCATGTTTACTAAAAGATCCCAGAGGAAAGGTTTTGTACAGATTTAAATATTTCTTAATTTTGTTAATAGAAGGTCTAGACCAAACATAAAATCTTAAAAAAGTCCTTCTATTGGGATACTTATTGTGATGCAAGTTGGCGAATAGTATTAAAATAATCCAAGTAAAGCAATAAATTAAAATACTGCATAATAGAATCATTAGAATTGCAGTGTGGTTTTTGCAGCACTACATTACTTTCCTGATATCATATTTACTCCACAGTGTTGGTTTAGTTCATTGCAGACAGGCCTCATCTGGTTGAGGCATAACTATGCCCACAGCTGCATCTGGGACAAGTGTTTGCTGCAAAACAGACAAATGTGGTTCAGATCATGCAACACTTACACCTGCAGCACCTGAAGTATATTTGAAATGAACAGGTGAGAGGGAAACACATCCATCTTACCAAACTCCAGTCTGAAACCTCCCTATATATTATCTGATTGACATAAGTATGAAGCAAATGGTTCTAACTGTGTTGACTTTACCTTTTGGGAATGCTACAGAATATCCCCTGTCTCATATTGTTTTGTATAATGATTTAGACAAGATGTCCTTTCTGATACAACCTTCTTAGGGCTGCATGATTTTTAAAAGAAAAAAAAGTCTAAATATATATCTTTTTAAAAATCAGAATTTAGTTTAATGTGCACACTTTAAACACATCAAGGACAAATAACATTTGAGAAATATGACTAGCCAAACAAATAGAAGAATCCATGCATATCAAAATCTATGTGAGTTAGCAGATTTTATACATAATACAAGAATAATTTGTTGATTATCAAATATCTGTCACTTTAAAAAATGCAGACTTATCTTAATTTTTCTGTAATTGAGTTAGTTCAGATTGGGATTTCAATTGGATTTCAATTTTACAGCCTCTTTGGGGCAACACAATAGCAGAATTGCCTAAATGTAATAAAGGTTCTGTACTGAACCATTAGTTCAGTACATACTGGGGAAGAGACTAAATAGTGTTTTGATTTTCACTGAATAAGCTTGAATGTTGTCAGTGCAGCTACTTTAAATGCTCATTGTGGCAGTCAGGATTCCAAGTCAAAAGTTTGATCTGAGTAATTACTTAATGTAGTTGGATCAGAAAAGTCAAAGAGCAGGAGTTAAAGCCTACACCAGTGTGAAACCCTGTCTAGTCGGTCTGTCTGGGATGGGCTAAGTAGGTCATAGAGCCTGAGAGGAACAAACGCAGCAAAACAAAAAACACAGTAGGACACAAGAATATGCTGTATATGGTTTCAGACAAAATAAAAAACAAAACAATATTAACACAACTTCATCTTTTGATTTTGAAAAACTTCACAAAATCTAAATTATTTTATCTTATTTTAATTTTACTTGTTTATCATAACTGTTATATTAGTATTTCCAAGACCAAAATTGAAAGTCAGAAATCTGTTGCAAATTATTGCGTTATGCATTATGCGTAATGGCTGTTAAGTACTGAATATTGATACTATTGCAGTACGTGAACATATGTTTTGACACTGTAATTCTCTTGATGTAAAAACATGTTCCGTAATGAATGTATTAGTCAAAATATAAACAAAACCAAGAGTAAATCATGAATAAAAGCCCAGTGAGAAAGAAAAAGCCATTTTCAACTTAAAAAATGTAAAGTTCTGTCAGATGGAGAACCTTGGTGTTATTGCGATATATTTAATTTGTTTGTTGCAATGTTGATGATTTTGAATGCAAAATAATGGATACATAATATTATATTATTTCCCAACTACATCAGGACAGAAGAAATGACCATTACCATATTAATCTAATGTTGCAACACGACTACAATTTATTTAGAGCTGTAGAACCAAAGACCTGTTCTGGTGCATCGATTAGTTGATTAAAAGAGGTGTGGCACTGGCAAAAGCTCTCAAAATTATTAAGTATCTCTCTGATTTGACTACGTGTCTGACCGGAACGGCACTAACAAGACCATGAGATAACAAGATATTATGCACTTGCTAATATTTATTCAGAAAACCACCAGTAAACAGTGTATTTATCAGTAAAAGGCAGATTAAACTCACAATTAACTCCCAAATCTCACTCTGTTTTGTCATTTCTCCTGTTAAATCCTCCCAAATCCACCCAAAATAATGAATTGACTAATAAAAATGTCAGAATTATCGACAAAACGACTAAAGAGCTACAACCCTACAAATATTATGTTTGAAATTCCCAATCTGTCTGTCCAGTGCAGCCTTGTTCGCTGCCTCCATGTTGTCGTCTTCTGCTGAGGAAATGTATAATCTATCACAAATCCCAAAGCTTCGTGTTTCCTTAATTTGATTCCTTCTTTGTGTGTCCTTAGGCTTCTGCGCCGTCGCCCGTCGCGGTTGGCTGCTCTTGTGCATCATAAGCCACGTGCTCTGTGTTTATCATCAGGATGGAGGGCCAACGTCACTCCCTCTCTCTCTCCTTTTTGTCTGGTGCACCCACAGACATCAGACTGCTGCATACTCTCCACTGGCAGCTCTGAGCACAGCCACAGCATACCACAGCTACAGCACGCTCCACACTCCACTGAAGGTATGTACACCCCGTCTTTGTAATGCTGTGCCCTGGTCTCTGTCAGATAGGCGTTAGAAATCATAGGGGACTTATTTAAATGATTGTGTAGAATGGCGAGCTGAGCTGGACGGAGGAGGATGCTAAAAGGAGGAGAGCGGTGTTGGCACATTGTGAGAAAGAAGGCTGTTGCTCCACAGGCTTTGTACTCTACATTGTGCTTCACCTCCCACTACCCCTGAAGTCACGCACACACAAACATCTCGCCTGTCCCTGCATGAATAGGATTCAAGAGGTTTTATTGACCTAGTTGGAGATATAGTGCTCTGTTGACTGTGATGGAAGTGTGCCCACAGACAACAAAAAAACCTCCTCCATCCAACCGCCTAGTGCCAAGTCCATGACCGATGCAGCTATAAATACTGACCATGACATGTGAAAGTTGGTATGAAATAGCTCTGATTAAAGATACAATGAAAATGTGGAACAAAGGAGACAGTAGATAAAGACTCCAGGCGTAACTGACTGGGGCTAAGATTGGAGCAGAGGAGACAATGGAAGGGTGAGTTGGTTAATTGGTTAAAGACAAACATCGGTTCAGACCAATGTCAAATTCATTGAAGATTTGCTAATGCTCTGTGAAGGAGCAAGGGAGGGATTAGCGCAGTGTTAGCCACACCCCGCTTTTAGGAAAACAAGTGCTATCTGCTGAGGGATTTTAGTTTGAAGAACACCTGATGAACGTGCTGGAAGTCTATGTTGAATAGAGAGATACTCTCTTATTTCATCTTCAAACAGTCAGATTTAATAGAATAAACATAATGCCCAAAATGGAATCTTCCCAAGGACATGCCAGTGAAACGAGACAGTGCTTTTTTGCTGCATCCAAAAAAATGTACCTGCCATTTGTGGTGGTTTTATTTATTATAGACACCAGTTCCAGTTTTAGTCATGATTTATGTCGATTATTCAAGTCTGTGTTCTTATTGTGGAGATGTTTTTTGACATTTGCCACAGCCTACCTACCTGTGATGGACTTTTTTTTTTTTTAAACTAAGGAACATTATTGAAAATGCTAACATCAATATCCATATTTATATTCTCTTTGTAAGCTCTAAGTTGGAGGTTGATTGTGCCAAATGCAAGACAAAAAGTCCCATTCCAAAAACATTTTGTTCAGCTATTATCTATCTCCTGATATCATGTTTCTGGGCTCAACCCCCAAAAATGAGGCAAAAGATTATCTCTACAAAATAAGTCATGCAGAAAAAATAAGCAATCAAACCAAATGCTGGCCGCATTACAGAAGCAGTGAAATAGTAACAAGCTGAGTGGTCTATTTTGGTTTGTGCCTTTGCATAATTCCTCTATTCAATGTCACCACTCCCTTTTTTGGAGACATTTGTAATATCATGTGTAATGCCTATCTTTGCCTCTCCAGAGCTGAACTGAAGATGAGACGGTGTTCCCTACGGAGAGCTCTCTTTCACAGTTCAGCTTTTATAAAGAGATTTACAAACAGTAATATTGTGTTTCTGCACACAGAGATGCTTGGCCTCTACCTTTGCCTGACACAGGGGAATCAATCACACACACAGGATGAACACGGATTTTTAATATTAATAATATTATTGTTATTTAGTGGATGGGACCCTATAAATGTGATTCATGTCATACTAAATGTTTACATACATTTTTGGATACCTTTCTGAACAAAGCATTTGTGGTTTTATTAGAAAATAATTGACACTGATCTTAGCTTTCATTTGATGCTTTTTCAAATCAGCACTGTAAGTAAGGCAACAGTTTTTGTTTCTGTTTTGTTTGATATAAATCCTTGGGCACTGCACTGAGGTCACTCACTGCTCCTCACAGTCTGCCCCAATGGCAATGAAGGATGGGTCAAATTCAGAGAACAAATTTCCTTACAGGGACATAAAATTACTTTTGGCAAGGTATACTTTAAGTGAGATTATATGAATCTCAATGAATTCAGTATAGCATTAACCCTGCAACAAGAAGATGCCCAGTTTGATTCCAGATCTGGGCACAGCATTATTCTTTTACTCTTTCGAAACGGGATCAGGGTCAGTTACCTTTGGTGGAATAGTACAGCTTACGATTAGAGTGAGTTCTGATAGAAATCCAAATATCTAAATAATTAAAGAGATTTTTATGCACTTATAATATTACTGTCTATTCACATTTGTACAATACAAACCCCCACCAATACATTCACTGGTACATATTTGCATATTTCAGTTTGATCATCATTTTAATGTTATTGGGATCACTTGCAACTAAACTTAGTCAAATCTTGGCAAAGGCGATAAAATTATGTCAGGTTCTAATGGTTTCTAATCAAGTGAGTTATTTGCTATCATAAGCGTGAGTGTGTTAAATTGTGAGTAGCCCGTGTGTTTCAGCCAAGCGTTAAAGAAGTTGACGATGAGTTACCTAGCAACCATCAAATGTCACTTATCTTCTAAAATACCCACAATGCACAGAGGCACAAAGCTGCTGGCTACAAGTGCTACATCCACAATTATATGCACTTGATAGAGAGCACAATGACCATAGCCAGCTGTTATTGTTTCCCTGTAGATGTAGTCACATTTGTACACAACACTGCTCTGCTTTCTTCTGTTTGATGTTGGGAATTCAGCCGTTTCCATCTCATACAATTTGAGTCACGTTTCATGCTGTTATTCATTTGCTACATTGACATTGATTGAGCTATCAGTGTCTATTGAGATGTGGAAATGTTTGTGGACTCTCGATTTAATCTTTCTGTTGTTTGTATTACATTATTGTTTGTCCCAGGGGCAATTTAGTCATTTTAAATGGACTAACCCAATACCGTTTAAGTTAGCTGTACTTACATACTTACTTACTAAGACCGCCCATATTTGAGCCTGGTGTCTTTCACACAACAGTCATCTCTGCTCTCCATACACACCGCAAGCTCTTCTATAGATGTTAATTTAGATTTAAGTTATAGAGCTATCAATCAGATAGCTCAGTGATACACAGTCAGTAATTAGATTAGATTCTTAAAACCAGTGTAAGAATTATTGTAGCTGTCCAGTACAAAACAAGATATACATTATAAGCCACCATACATATATGAATATACAATGGTATCTTCCCTGTTAAATACATGTGAAAATGTGTTAAAACCTCTTGAATTAAAGATATTTATCTTGTTTTCAGTATACCTACTTGGAAAATATCTTGATGTGAAAACTTACTGCCCTGCTTAATGCAGCCTTTAACAACGAAACATTTTCAAAAGAGAACTTGAGCACTGAGTGTTTAGGCATGTATAGCTGCATGTTTTGGAACGACTCCTGTGCTCTTTGGAGCCCCAAACTCTCTGGCGGGCCACCCGCTGTTCTCCCAACAGCGGGACAAAGAAGCTGGCTCAGGGTGCTTCTCTGTTGGTGTGTGGTGCATGTTGATTTATTCCTCTACTTCAGTGTTTCTGTGCAGCTCTGTCTAATGATTACACTGTCAAACAAGATACTGTGTTATTTAGACAAATGACAGATGCATGTTTCAACTCAGTCAGTTTAGCTTCAAGTCTGAGCCAGAGATGGGTTATTAAATATTACATTTGGATTATCTCCCACTACAAAATGTTAACAATTGAACCAATGCAAATGACATTGGAACTACATGTTGCCGTGGAAACTTGACCTTTTGTATTTGTCCCACTCCTGTTTAACATTAAAGGAGACATATCATGTATCATACAATTTTGTAATTGTTTAACCTTCCCATTGACCCATTCACAGTTGTATTTTGAGTGAGTAATGCATGTTCTTTATTGTCCTGCATACAAAATGCCATTGCTCTGAAAATATTTGTTTTTCCCAAACACTCTACACTGCTCTATACTTACAGTACGTTGTCCTCCAGTTTTTTTTAGCTTTTCTCAAATATTGATACATGTAGGATTGATCAGCACCATAGCCATTTTGGCACAAACGAAACAAACAAACAAAACACTGCTTCCTTCCATGAGCTGTATCCGTACCACACTATACGTTTGCGGTGACATACCGTAAAGGGGCAGGGGGAAATCAGCTCTGAGGTCTTGAAGTGGAAGTCAGCAAACTTGTATCCTCTATTAATATTCTATATTCTATTATTATTGTGACTTAAAATGTCCTAAATGTAACATAAGGATCCATGGGTGTCATAGATTAGAATTATTCAGCAGGTAAAAGCATAATGTGTCTCCTTTAATTTAATCGCTGAAGACAGTGAGGTTCAGGATTCTGGTGAAAATCACTGCTGCAGAATCTGATGTGCTACTTAAAGTACCTTAGCTCAAGGTGTAACCATTTATGAGACTTGACACTCACTCTGACCTGACTTGAAGTAAAAAGGGTTACTTTTCTATTTTGCTCTAATGTGTTTCAACCTGGAGAGACTCAAATGAAGACAATATTTCATTGGAACATAATGAATAAAGTAAAACTAATGATATAATGATATCTATTGATAGACATAATAGGTATGGCGCAGGGAATGATGAGCGATGTGCAGGAGATGTAGAGCAGGATATGAATCTTCTCCCCAGTTTAGAAAATTTGATTCTATAAATGTAATGCTGAGGTTCAGAGGTGGAGCTGGGGTGGAGCTGGGGTGGAGAAGGGCTGCGCGAGCCGAACTGCAAAATGGAGAGATGAAAGTCCGAGTTAACAAAATAGGTTGAGCGGTGTTAGGCTCAGCTTGGCCTATCATTGCAGAGCAGACGGTGAAGGTAGATTGTGCAGGTGGGGCAGCAGGGGGAGTGTTCCAGGCTGAAACATCGCTATAGCTTCATTATAAAATAGTATGTGTTATACTGTTTTTTATTCTTTCTCCTTTCCATTAATTAATTACATGCATACATGGATAATTAATAAATTATCATTATATTTATCTGCTCCTGCTGACTGCTCAATGCTTATGTGAACAATGTGGACCTCTTGATAAATAGTCATGTACAGTGGATGTCTCTGAGATGTGGATTATTTGGGTGTGTCACCTGCAGACCATGTATGTTTGACATATCCTCCACCTCCTGTAGATTAGAATATGAGTAGCCTACATAATTTTACCCCCAGTATTTTAATAGCAGATTTCCATTCTGCAGTGGCAGCAGCTGCTTGACAATGTCTGGTTATTGAATAAGCATGAACAGGCTGTCATCACACACTTATCTGTAAAGCAATCTCATTTTTAAATCTCAGCAGCTCCAAAAGCAGAAGCTAGGAATTAGCCTGGGAGCTACGCCAGAGCTTCAAACAGAAAATTCCCTCAACATTTGGTGGCAACTTGTTCCAGGTGTCACACTGTGTTGGAGAGCCACTTGAGGACTGTGCCTAGCTCTGTACGCTTTTCCATCTCTCCATCGCATGATCGAAGACGTATGTCTCTGCTAATCTCTGTGGACATGGATGAGATTTATTTCCAGTTGAAAATCTACAAGAAAATTTTGTGGCACATTGCTGTAGAATATTGCCTTGTGTTTCTCTCAATAAGACAGCTTTAAGATGGTAGTCGCTGTCACTGAGTCAGACTGACTGCAAATCCCACACAACACTGAATGATCATTACTACTGCAGCTTTGGCATGTACTATATAGTGAATGCTGTCCATCAAACCACTTGTACAATATCTGTCGTTTCTGTATAGCGTCAGTTCAGCCTAACAATATAATTGTAATTACAGCAGTCGAACAAGTTTTAAAAGTTGTGTTCACGGATGTTCAGAATATTCAGTAAATTGATTATTGTGATAGTTCAAGTCTGCGGAAACACAGAACTGTCATTGTGGAGTACATATTATTTTCAGGCTTTCGCGTTTAAATGAGAAAGTATCACGTCAAAACACTTTCACGTTATAACGACTTTTTCTTCTGGTTTTAACATGAACATATTTTGCTCAAATTGATTATTGATTATCGACCAATGTTTGCGAGTGGAAGTTTCTAAGGCAGGAGCGTGATCTTCTTGCAATCTGCATGGGAAAAGCCGTGCTCATCATTTTGCTTATGATTAGTGACACACACACAGACACACTCAACTTGTGGGCATAGGTCTTGTATAATATTGCCTGGAAAATCCAAAATGATATCTATCTGTTATCTATCTGTATGGCCATACAGATCAATATCAGTCACTCCGTAATCTCTGCAAGTTCAGATGGGCGTGATTGATATGGACACGCATGATCTGTCCGTACCAAAACAAACATGGCTGCTCACGAGGAAAAAAGAAAGGCAAAAAATGTCACAGGGACAGAAAAACATCGCACATTTCTGCTGAATCAAAGACTGAAGCACAAAACTCTTTTAATTTGAGGTAAGAGAAGTTTAATTTTGTTCTAAAACATAGATGACTGATGAACACTTTCGTTTCACCTGCTTGCATGGTACGCTTAGGAATTGACTCGATGCTTGTTGGAGGGCGGGGTGACCAGACTCACTCTTCGCAAAGAATTGAAGAAGTGTGTATTCTGGATCTCAGATCGTGTGGTGTTTTGGTGCTGCATGTCACAATTCCTCCGGTTCTCAATAGCGGGGAATGGCCACACCTGTTGTGTCACCCAAGAGCTCATGGAAATAAGAATTAGAACTTTTGGAGCAAGATCGGAGTGTCCAGCAGTGCTCTCCAGAGGAATAAGATGCAAAACATGGAATTTTGCTTATGTATAATTATGCTCACAGACGCACATTCCACTTGTGAGCATAGGCCTATACTGAAATAAGCTCCAGGCCTATTAAACATTGCGATGCCGAAGTCCATGTGGCACCCTGTGGATGGACAAACTCAACAATGAACAAACCTTTGGCACTCAGAGTCATCATGAGCTCTGACGGCCTCTCAAGGCGCATTGGCACAGTATTGAAAAGATAGGCCTGGAGCTTATTATACTAGGCCTATGCCCACAAGTTGAGTGTGTGTGTGCGTGCGTGTGTGTGTCACTAATCACAAGCAAAATGATAAGCGTGGCTTTTCCTTGCGAACAGATCGCGGTCCTTCCCCTCTCTAACAATGGATTTGAGCAAAATATGTTCATGTTAAAACGAGAAAACAAAGTGGTTAAAACGAGAAAATAAAGCCGTTAAAACGAGAAAACAAAGTCGTTATAACGTGAAAGCGTTCTCGTTTAAATGTAATACTTTCTCATATAAACGAGAAACATCGTATGTAATCCACACTGATAGTTCTACGTTTCCGTACAGGTCACAATATTATTGCAAAAACTCAAGAAGAAAAAAAAAGTCATTTCAATTCTATCCGTACTCTAAAAAGTAAAAAACAAAACAAAAACAAAAACTGTTTATGTCACATCAACTTTTTATTTATTTATTTATTTATTTATTTAAGGAAAAGGGGGAACAATGCATATTAATGAACATTTACACAAACGTAAATATGCCAGATTATAGCCCAAGGCTAATTTCCATCTGCAGACCCCCTGGCAGGTTAACAGAAAGATAAGAACATACAGTACACTTCAGTTAAACAGTGACAGGAAAACAAGGTTTAGTCATGTTAATACAACTACAAACATTCAACAAAACAAGTCGAAGAGTCACAGACAACAATTAAGACACATCTGTATTGCACAAGCCCTTCTACTTCTACCTTCTAACTTAATGTTTGATTTCATGAAACTGGTAATTTACTGGAGAAATGGTCCTCTTGTGAATGTAAGAGAATAAGCTGTCCCTATTTTTGGTCATGGTGTTGTTTATCGTGAATAATTTTGAAATTATTATTATAGTGAAGTTTCTTTACACAATAATCTTAACACTAAAATTGTTATTGTGACCAGTTTTTGTTGTTGTGATTAAAATTGAAATCCGTGCATCTTCCCTACACCTTTAAGTTTAATTTACTGGACTAAACAGTTACGAGCTGGAGTTTATTATTTGTGGATTTGCAGTTTACTTGAAGGTTTTATTTAGGCAGATCAGATGTCCCTATATGTAGCTCGAGGGCTTTTACTTATGGACTAAAAGCTGGTCGGCACTGTTTGTTGGATGTGTGCTCTGTGCTGTTCTGCGGTCACTAATGGAGTGTGTGGGCATATACACTTGGGGCAAACGTTGAAGTGTGAATGATGCATGGTTTTGCCCCTCTCTCCCAGGATGCACCAGGACACTGCAAACACAAACATGTTTTAGTCATAAGTGTTTTTGGCTAGTCGTGTCTAGGTCAAAGCCCACAGCGGTAAAAATAGAACTCACTCCGCGGGAGTCGGTATCATTGGCTCAAAGTCATTGGAGTGGTGAATGGGATGGAAAGTGTTGTTTACATAACGCAAGTCAAACTGGTCAATAACTGGTGATGCTAGCTATTGACCATCTGATATTTTTTTTACATCACTGATCTTTATCTAGAAATGACATTAACAAAACAAGGGAGTGATAATGAGAGCCTGAACAACACTGCAACAGCAAAATTATGTGCATCTTCAATTTAATTATTAGATTGTTGTATTTGCAAAGTCTTCTGTACATTTTTAGTGCTAGAAGACCAAACATTGGTGCGCCGTTTTTGTTTTTGAATATATATTTAAAGTTATTCCAATATGTCTAAGTTAAAATGCTAGTATTGGAACATAACATATTGAACCTGAACTGACAAAATGTTCACATAAACAGCTTTGAGATAGTCTGTGCTAGGGCTGCAACAATTAATCTAACTAGTCGACTATTAAAACACTCGTTATTGTATTTTGCAGCATTGTTATCTGGACTACACATTGTGAAACACAACTCCTTTAATAATATTATCAGCAGCATAATTAAAACAAAATGTCAAAAAAGAATAAACTATTTGTGGTTTTCATCAATAATCAATTTCATCCACTTTAATCGTAATAATCTCCATCTAAAAGTCTTCTGTCAGTATATTATTACCTTTATCTGGCTGAAAATGCATTTTAAGAATCACGATTATCAGAAAAATAATCTCTGACTACTAATATAATTGTTAGTTGCAGATCCTCTAAAACTCTATAATTCACAAGGAGCATTATAAATACAATCCCGATTCCTTCCACTTGAGATCACACATAGATCATTTAGAAGGATCCAGCCCTGTGGACAAACTGTCACCAACAAACAGTGGCCCGGACATTGGACTTACATTTCTGCCTGACTTCACACTGACTCACTGTGGGAGCAGCTACACAGTGGCTTGTGTATGCAGTTGCTCACACACGAGACAACATAACTTAATGCAATGGATGCTATCTTTGGAGAAATGTCATAGTGAACTAACTTGCCCTTTTACCTTTCACAGTTGTGAAATCATTTATTTCTGCATTTGATCTGTCCAGACTTGAGTATACTAACTAGACAACCCTTGATGCCCAAGCAGCTCCTCAATACCTCCAACCCCAGAGCAAGAATAAGGAAGGTCATGTAAACAAACATAAATGTATTCTATCTATAAAATGCAACTTTGTATAGGTGAAAAGATATCTGTTGCCTTGAGCCATGAATAAAATATGGCTTGTGTAGTGGCTAGTGCTTGACCACACTGTCCATGAAGCATGTAAGAAGAAGCTGTGTCCCTGGAGGAAGCCGCTCAGGAGCCTCTCAGGTCTGTGTGCGCTTCAGTGATCTCAAGCTCTGACATCTGCCTCTCTGTACGGCTTCAGGAAGCACCGGGCCAGCCCACACTGAGGCCGTCTGCCCTACTGGCACCTCCACGCAAGCTTCAACCACAGACACATGACATTAGATCAGATTACACATGCGTGAACTGGACTAGACATCCAGCTGTGCTATGCTGATAGAGTAACACTCAGAAAGTCTCACACTCTGCTTTTAGTTGAGTTGTACGTTGGTGATACACTATGCATTAGGAGTATCAAATCAAATCAGTTTATTTTTGTAGCACCCAAAATCATAACAATAGTTGCCTCGATGGGCCACAGGTAGCAGTTTAAATAAACAATATTCACGATGTTCTCTGAAAAACTATTATAAAAACCCTGTGGGTTTTTGATTGTTTTTGGTTGATTGTTGTTACTTGTTCGCTTGTTGCTGTTTTCTTTGTTATGTGTGAGTGTTCAAGGTTTGTCTGCTACAGTGTCTGTCTATTGTATGATTTTAGAGTGATGCATTTTAACTTTGTAATAACAACTGTACTTTTATTATGTTTAGGGTGACATTTTAACATCTGTCCAGGGACTACAGATGAAAAATAGCCTTGTGGCTAATTCTGGCACATTTACGTGTAAATGTGGATTAATGTGCAGTGTCCCTGTAATAAATAAATAAATAAATAAATAAATAAAAGTAAGTTCATCAGTGCAGAGAGAGTTCCTCCAGGCAAATGGGAACATCCAGGTCAGGTGTACTGTTAGGGCTTCATTTATCAAAAGTGAAAAACATAGAGCTAAAAATTAAGCAAAAGCCTGATGCTAAATGAGACGCAGCTCAATTGTTTTCTTCTATGAGTGTATGAGTGAAAGATTATGCAAAATGGGATATTTTCACTATCAAGTGCAAAATATGAGACAGGAAAGTTGTCTAGCAGGTGCTGCCTGATTTGTCACAACTATGAGAGCTAAAACTGTGATAATACAGTACATTGGGAAAACAGGTTGTGCACCAATGAGGAATTTAATCGTGTTCTGAAGTACTGGCAAACGTTAATTAGCAATTTACATCAACATCACAAAATTAGGCTGTCAACTTAAAATTTCATGTCATTTAGCCTTCATACCTTTTTATACGTGGCTGTATTCAACATGTGCACATTTGCATTCACTGAATACTGTCATTTACATATTAGTTTTGCTGTGTTGATAATACTCACTTTCCAACAGAAAAACAGGTGCAACGCGCACTCAAACAGTACATGCTATTTTTTAGTTTATACCTTTAGTTTAGCACCTGGATTGATAAATGAGGCCTTAAGAATTTTAAACTGTATAACATGACATCATTGTCTGTATGGAAATAATTAATCTGTTTTTAATCTTTTCAAGAATTTCTCAAATACTCATACAGACCCATATTTGTATATAGGTTGCTTGCTTAGCGCATTATTTGAATAACATTTGAAGTGAACACCGTTTTTCAGTTAAAATCACTTTATTTGATCATCTTAGTCACATTAGCGCTGCACATAAATAGCTTTATGACATTTTTACAGCTGTGCTTGATGGGTTTTCAGCACATTTTATAAATGGGGGTCAGAAAGCCAACTTGGCTGTTGCAAATTTATGCATAGAATGTTTACCTTTGGGAAAAAAATGTTTACACTTCCATATGGATAAATTAAATACACAGAATGCGATGCATAAATAAACCAAATGAAGAAAAGGTTTCAACTCAAAATACCCAAATTACTTTTTCCTTGTATCTGTTCCCACCTTGTTTATTCTTTATTGCAATGTTATTTTTACTCTAGTTTATCTGATTTTTCGGAAGGGAAAGAGGGAGTATTGACCTTATTCTGCCCCGCCCACTTTTGTCGTTTTTTGCACTTTTGTTGTAAACGCACTTCCGTTTGACGAGAACTCCGTTAAAGCTAATGACGAACGAGGGAAAAGTCTTGCCGCTAAAATGTTACATAAAGTAGATTGATTTGTGTACAATGTTTAATGAACACGAGCAACAACAAGTCAACAATGCATCGATTTCCTGGTCAGTCTGAAAACGGCTTTTTAGTCCGTGTAGAACTTATTTTCTGTTGAGCTCGTCTGCTCCATGTAAACTAATACAACAGAAACAAGTTGCGCGTAAGGCAACTTCCGGAATAAGGTGAATAGACAGTGAAGAATTTGTTTATTGCATCCTACTTACTGATACTAAATTATCCTGAAATGTGTTTTAATTCTAAATTACGTTCACTTGTGATCTAAGGTTTAGGAACCAGGACCATTTTAATTGAAAGATGCCTGTTATTTACCACACTGATATACGTGTGGCGCAATAATTCAAAGTACTGCAGTGTGGTAGACTCGCCTGCAGACGCTTGGCATTGCTCTGAAACATTGAGTTGTTGCCCATCTACACTCAGCGTCGTCACAAATCTTCAAATGGGCCTCTCCGGTGTTCACTTAGCTTCAGGCTTCCTCCAGTGCTGCAGCGAGCACACACTTTCTGTAACGGTGTGCCATATATAATTAATTCACTGGCAGTTTATTCTTCCAGCAACGAACACTGAGAGACACTTGAAAATAATGGCGCTAGCTTCTGTAATTGGAGCCTTGGGCCTCTTCTTTGATTTGCTAAACTGGAAAACAACAATGAAGCATTTTGTTGATTGTAAAATGGCCATTTGCGGAGAGATATTAGTGAATTGAATTTTCTTGTAAACCATTTTGGATGATAAACGCCAGTTATTAAATGTTTTACTTTATTAAATTGAGTAGTTTTAGGTGGTTGCTCTCATTGTCATCTCACTTTACTGGATTAGATTTACTAAATAGCTGCATGCACGTTGTATAACTTGATGATGTCATGATTTCAGATGAAGAGCCTGTGTAACTCTATGGGAGATTTACTGTTTGTGAAAGAAACATCCATCCTTATGATCCATAAATGTTGAATCTTATCATTATTTGTAAGGGATCATTTCTGCTACTTGCCATCATGGTAACATTTATACTCAGAAAAAATATATGTTTTGTTTCATACGGGTGGAATCAGTAAATACAGATATTATTTTTTTTAAACCTAGGGATTTTTTAATCAGACCACTCTTTGTCTTAATCAGTCATTGAGTCTTATTTCTGCCCATTCTGATGCTTGGTTTGAACCTCAGCAAGTGCATGTCTCGGCACTAAATGCACTGAGTTTGCGTCATTAGAATGGCTGATTAGATTGCCTATAGAAGGAGGAGTTGTAACTAATAATGGGACTAGTGAGCGCATATTTCCAGCAGATTTTTGTTGTCCTCAAGGTGAGATCTGCCCTCCAGGTGCCCTCAACCCGACAACACATATTTAGCAAAGCGCCCCATCAGCATGTCTGCTTAAAAAACAGCTCAGGCTCCACGTCGCTGCATCAGCCTGATAATATTGTGTTGAAAATGTGTTTTGTGATGAAATCTCCACTCTTATTTTGGTACAAAACAAAAACATTTATTCAAGCTTTTGTTGTCGAATCACCCCCGACAGCAGCAATAGTGTTAATAAGGCCAGGACCTTCATGCTAACCCAACATGAGTAGGCTTTATTTTACTTTATCTGAGCTCACACCTTTCCACTGCCAGCTCCACTCCCTCGGCCCGCACCTATTTTAGGCCCAGTATCAGCTGCACAGATATGCAGAACTTTACTCCTGGAATACTTGCAGGTCGTTAATAACGACTGCCCAAAGCATCTATTGCAATACTTTTTAATATATTTTATCCTGGTCTGAAAGTACACAATATACAGCTAAAAGCATTTGATCGTGTTTTTTTTTTTTCTTAAGATCAACTTGTGTTGATAGCCAGTAGCCTGTAGCCAGTCTTTTCATCTTGCCAATGTATTTGAGTTTGAGTGTCATCTTTGGAGGTGAAAATTCTGTTTTCTTGCAAGTCATGCAAGAACTATTCAGGATTACAGTAAAATGTTTTTTAATTAAAGGCTTCATTTTTAAACTAGCCATTAAAACAATATATTTAGGCTTCAATTTCCCCACGGAAGTTATTGGCACCTATCAATAATTTATTATTTAATTTCCAGTGACTGCAGGTGAAGGCGGGCAAGTTTTGTGACAGTAGTGTTAGAAATCAAATTTAGAATAGACACTGATAGAAACTTTGAAATTGCATTCGATTTTGTGACGTTTTATTGCATGTCAGACATGATAAATTGCCCAGATTGCTCAACTACAGGACAATAATAAGCAATATCAAGGAAATAAAAGGAAGTTAATAAAAACATCATTCAAAAAGGGCTGATTATTGAGGCATATAATTATCTGGGATAAGATAAGATAAGATATGGCTTTGGCCAAGATTTTTCGCCTGATACAGATGCTGATAATGAGGCAATATGAATATAATAGCATCATATTGTACAGTACATTGTGTTAATAGTTTAATAGACCCTTTGAGGACTGACGTGTTGTGACGGTACTGATAAACATTATATCCCATTCATTTTAAAGAGGCTGCAAAAACATAAATTCAGTTGTTTGTAGACAGTGCAGACACATGATTGTGGTTATACATTACTTTTGCGAATAAGTATAAATAGTCAATATTGAACTTTCAGCCATTTTTAAAAGTTCACTTTAAAGTATTATTTGTAGTGCTTCCCGCAGACACTTCCTCCAGCTTTTCTGGCGGCATTTAGAGGCGTTCCCAGTCCAGCAGAAAGACACTCGCGACAGAGGCCTCGGGGAGGTGCTCGAGCTGTCTTCTCCTGAGGTGGAGCTCTACTCTAAGCTCCTACTGTGTGACCAAGCTCCTTATCTTTAAGGGAGCACCCAGCCACCCTGCGATCTAGTCTAGATAAATAAAAACACAGCGCGAAAGTTTGCCTTACGGGATCGTTGCGAAATTAATAGGCCCTATACGCCCTGTAGGGGCTCGGGCCTATTAATTTCGCAACGATCCCGTAAGGCAAACTTTCGCGCTGTGTTTTTTTTATTTTACTTTTTTATTTAATCACTATGAAACTTTCACAAGTGGTCTCAAACATCACTTAACAAGTATTTTTTTCTGATATGAAAAGGAATATTGCTCATTGACCAAAGGTGCATAGCTATAAGGCTATAAAGTGTACCACAGATATCGCTTAATCTGCCGACCTAAAAATAGCCTACATTTCAAACAATGCTGCTCATCTGTTGCCAGAGGTATGCTGATGTAAACAGTAGTCCTTTTTAGGTTTGAAAGGACTACTGGATTAAATAGATCAGAAAGCCTTGTAAATGTAAAATCCATGTTAAACAGGTCACTCAGATCAATATTGAACCTTATCTTCCTCGTATGTTTCAATCCCATTCCACAGTTTGTTTATGTTTGTGGGTGGTGTCCCAGTTTCCAGTCATTGATCCTGTTTGCATTATGCGATGCTTCCTCTCCACACATCGCTGCTATTGATTTCCAGCGGCACAGGAAGTAATCTGCAGCAGCCTGTTGAACATGAGTGGACATGGAATAACACTGGCTCCAATCTCACAGCAGCTAAAATCACATACAGTGTACATTATGAAGGACTCTTTGTTGTCATGTTCAGTTGTTTTCACACTTTAGCGCTTCAAGACTGAGGTTATTATTATTGACTGAGCTTGAGTTGTAAGTCTTTAATGTGAATGCAATGCAGGAGATTGGAAATGTGATTGCTGTGATGTGCTTTTAGTAAAGAGGGCCAATTGTCTCATTCAACTGTTGATGATTACACATATTATAATTACGCTGTCATTATTATATCTAGTGCTATGGAAAATTTAACCAAATGTATAATTATATAGTCAGTGTGAAACTATGTATTTAAAATTTTTATTGCACAGTCTAGAGCTTTTAATGGAATTATTGAAATAGTAATGATTTTGGCCTACTTTGGTTGCAAATCTTATTAATTTTCTTTTGTTGAGAAATAAATAAGGTGTAAATTAATCTTAAAAGAATTTACATCTTAATAAAACATTATAAGGCTTGGCATTAGGAGATGAAAATGTTGTCAAATCAAATTGTGATCTGGCTCCAGGAACATCGTGATAAAGATTTTTTGGCATATCCCCCACCACTAATTACTTACAAGACAAACTGATTGCAGCCAGAAATAATATATTGACTCAATATTCTACTGAACGTCTTATTTATTTCCTGCAGCTTTAAAGACCTATTATGCAAAATCAACTTTTAGGAGCTTTTAGCCATATTATAATTGGTTCATTAAACCACTTGAAGTAAATTATGCATGTTTCACGCAACTGCTCCGTCAGTCCAGGTTTCACCGCTCCCTAGATTCCTCCCCATGTCACGCCCACTGCTCGTTAACTACTTTATTTTACAATTTTATTTTCTTAAACAGTGACAGACTGTTTAAGATTCGGTCGTGTCGTGTAGCCATCTTAGCACAATTGAAAAAAAGAATAAAAATGTCTTTGCTCGTTATCGTTAACTTCAGCTCTCCAAAGGATACTTAAAAGGGGGCGGAGCAAATCAGCGCCGCAGTTTTCAACCCAGAAGTAAGTTGCTCTTGTTTTTGATTAATTTGTTTTAGATCAATATTGCAATTTGAATGTCCCAAATATAACATAATTATCCACAGGTGTCGTAGATTAGAAATATAGATCAACGAAGCACAGGAAGCACAGTAGATAGTAGTGCTAATACTATACTATATAAGTGTGTCGTTATAAAATCTAATAATCTAATAATCTAAGATCTAATAAAGACACTTATGTGACTGCAAAGCCACCATTTCTTATTTATTTCTTATTTATTTTTTGTCAAAGACGCACATTTTCACTGTCTTAAAAATAAAAAATTAATTTAAGTTAATTTTATGGCTTTTTGTATTCCTCACTTTGTTAATACTTGTTTTTCACAACTTTCTGAGGCTGAGCAGAGTTTTGTAATCACGGTTATATTAACAACAACCAGCATGCTAACAGAGCAACTCCTGGTTTGCAGAGGATAAATGCTCTAAAATTAGATACAGACAGAACACAGTGGTCTCATTTTCACGCTAAGAGCTACTTTTACAGTGCATCTGTGCTGAGGCGAAACAATTTCTACTTTATTACATCCCATTTAATCTTTCATTCCAATTCAAAATATTTACAGCCTTAAGTAAACTTACAGATTATTCTCTTGCATCATTGTCCAACCCTTGATGTTATTCTGGCCCTTGTTATGGAATGTGAGTGCATGTTTAATAAAAGCCCACTGCTGAGCTAATGGTGAGCTCGTGGTGAATGTGGGATCACTGCATCTGTCCCGGCCCTGATCATCTCACAGACCAGCTCCAGTCCTATCTTTACTCTGTCCTCCAACACAATGCCTGGGATTGACAGAGCCTGCATTGGGCCTGTGAGCGGCGCAGGAGGAGGACAGAGACACAAAAGCAGAGGCGGTACTACACTGCTGCGGTCGCATGCGTGTTTGTGAATGGGCCGCCAAACGGGCATTATAGGTTATTTATATCGCTGACCAAAGCTGCGTTCTGTGAAAGAGTGACAGAGAGAGTTCATCTCGTTAGCTTTGTTTGTGATGCTAGTCCTGTAATTAATGCGCTTTGGAACCAAGATTGACTGTGTTATTTGGAGGCTGTTTGGTAAGAATTTGGTGTTACATTTGGAGCTGAACTATCATGCGAAATTGGAGGATTTCCATAAAGATATCATATGATTCATGACATATCATGTTAAACACTGAGTTTGGAAACACTATAGAACCCAAAAACACTAATAAAGACAGAGAAAGGATGTGAAGAGTAGAAGCAGATTTGTGGAAGCTATTTGGTGTTTAAATATTCTTATGTCCCAAAGTGGAGTTGGTTTTGTCCTGTTCTAGTCCATATTTTGTTCTGTTCTAGTCCAGGTTTAGTTTCGGGTTTAGTCCCAATTTTGATATGGTGATTGTGCAAGTGCGTAATCCCAATAGATCCAATCCGACCTGGTTGCTTCTCGGACGTGTCTAAACCTGGCATACGTGTCAATTTCATAAGCTCTACGTTGTTTTCTGCAAAAACAAGGATTAGACAACAACCATTTTTCATTCAACACAACCTTTTCCATACCCTTACATGCACTACTCAACTGAACATGTTTCTGAAGGGCTATAAGTGGCCTCCTGTGCGTCCATGGAGCAATTAAGATGTATTATTGATGATTCCATGCTAAAAACTGACAGCACAAATTCAACATCTTAATGTTACATGCATATGTTGTTACTGTATGTTTCACAGAGAAATGAAATGGTTATACATTATTTCACACTGTGGCACTTACCGAGTGAATGCAGCCAGCAGATGGCGCCTAGCGTTATACACAATTACCATCATACACAAACTATGTTTTCACTTTAAGGGACTGCTTGACATGCAGTGATCAGGCTAGTAGTTGCAGTGAATGTGTTTAGACGGCAGAAATACTCAGGAGGAGTCTGGCGATTATTTAAGGACTTTAACAGCCGAAGATTCTTGGATAAGTGAAGTCTAAAACCGGAAAAAACATCACTAATCGAAGGAGTTCTGCATGAAGTATTTTTGACTGTCGGAGGGGAGAGATTGCGAATGCATGCATGTTTTTGATGACAGGACATTGTTAGAACATGGTTAAAAGCTAAAAATGTCCTTTAAAGACTCTTCACCGTCTTAACTAATAAAATTAAGGTGTAAAATGATTGGTAAATGTTTGTTATCTTGGGTCAAGTGTGTCATATACATATATTATATATATATTTATGGATTTTTCAATTTTTAAGTAGTCCTTAGTTTGTCACCTTCTCTCTCTTCCTTTGGTGCTATCCTGTTTACTTAATGTAGTGTTGGTTAGATATACATTTTAAGCTACTATGGGTGCTTAATTTTGATAATTTATATTTGATAAACTAACTTGTATCCCAAAAAGTGTAATACATTTCCACAAATAAGCCCAAATTGTAGTTCAGATGGGCTCCCTGAGGTGCAAAACTAGGACAAACTGTCATTTTTATCAACGGTCTCAACAAGAACACAAAGTTGTCACACTGTTACACAAAAGGATTTCTAAAAATACCATCACAGATTATAACAATGCAAAGAAACTATTAATGCAAAATTGTAACATTATATTTGTTTTGGAAGACACTGGTAAAAAACTTCAAATATCCAATTAAAAAAACACCATACTGAGAAGGTGAGCCAGACCTAATGAGCTCTGAGCAAGTTGTCATGACAACGGTGACTGAAAACGAATATGAACAACAAAAAAGTGAGTGCAGAAAGAGGACGCGTCCAATTTGTTCTTTCCAAACTGCTGTGAAGGCAGTGTCTCTATATAACGCAGAGGAGGGCTGTGCTTCGAGAGGCAAGATTGTCTTTGTGGTTGTGTTTCTTATAAAGACGTGTAGTCCGCAGGTCAAAAGAAAGTCCTAACCCTCACGCTGAGGTAAAGCACAGTTTCATGTTGGACTGTACATCTTCTTGAGTCTTTTTGCTTTATAACCCTGAATTCCAAATCGATTCTTTTATGGTTAATCCTCAAAAACATAATATGCCACATGTTCTGCTTGTGTTAAAAGCAGACAGTAATTATTCAATGTAGTGTTTAAAATCAGAAGGCAGAAGCTGTAACCGCCCAGACACTTTATAAAACTGACATTTCTGATTGAGACGATCGCTGTATTTTGTTTCCTCTTGGCATTTGACTGTCACTCACAAGAACAAGACACATTTTGCAGTTAGTTTTTCCCCTTTGTTGAATTCACTCAAGTGATGATTCAGACTGCAGTGTTGAGCTCCACCCTTTTCAGCTGCTTCTAATGGCCTGTCTGAAAAATGACTGAAAATACTGAAGATAGGCAGTGAATGCACTTGTTAATCGTCCGTGATGGTTTGGACAATAGTGCACAAATCTGACATAATATTTTTAACATTTTATCTTTGTTACACCCTGTTCTTAACTAAACTTACCTTTCCAGACATGCATGGCTACATCCGAAGAGTGATTAACTTAGTGTGAGCGTTCGATCAACACAGAGACGATCAAACGGCCCCGGTTGTCTGCCTCTGTGGGTTATTTATAGAGCCAGCGCACCCTTTGCCTTCATCAGACGGGATCTGTGATGCACCAGTCAGATGCAATGTGTTTAACTATGGCTGGATGTCATTAGGGCTCGAGACAGGCCAAAGTCAGCTGCAGTGTTCAGACATAAAACAAAAAATTCATCTGAATGAGGTAGACAGGGTTTTCAACATATCTACAGTATGTATTATTGTGAAGCCGTTTTAGGTTTTTTTTTTTACGCTGCATTCATGTTTTTTTGATTTGTGTCATTTATTTGTGACATATATTTTTCATTATTTAAACAATTTGAAGTATTGTTTAAATGGTACTGGTCAGAACTGTGAAGACAATGCTCACAGACTGCTTACAAACACATCCATCTTTGTAAGCATTAAAAACACCTCAGATTAACAGATGCAAGATTGATATGTTTAATGCCATATTATGGAATATTCAAGGCATATAATAATATTTTCATGGAGACAACTAGTCCTCAGATGGAATGTTTATTTGAGGGTAGTGGTCGTTCACCCGACCTGTGTGCGCTCATGTGCTTTTGAACACATTTTGAGATCACACTCTGTATCTTTCAGTTTCTAATCACAGTAGTTCTCTCAAACTTAATGCACACTTAATCCAAAATACCTATCTTACGTCTATCTTTTTTGTTGTGAACTCTTTTTGATGTCCACCAGTCAACGCCCCTGACGTCACAACTCGTTCATCCCATTTCTCTGACTGGAGCAAACAACTTGTTCATTTGCAACTGAACACCCAGCAAGTCGTATTTATAGTTTATCCGACACCACATTAAAGTGGCATAAATCTAGAAATGCAAGTTGAAAAACATATATAATATAAAATTCCCTGAATTTAAATCCATCCTGTAATGTACCATATATACTGTGTATAATATATACTACACAAATGAAGCCAATGTAATGTTATGACTTAAGCACATGCAAGGGAGGATATTTAAGTTTAGAGCGTTAGATGTGAATGCCTGATTGGGGATGACAGAGAGATGACAGCAGCATCTGCCACAGTTTAAAGAAACATTGTTCAGCTGGACATTTAGGGAACGCCCCCCAAAGGAATATAAGTGTAACTGCACAAGTGTGCCTTGCACTGCAGACTACAGTTAATACTTGGACTGGACTAATAAAGGACTGATACGCTATATACTTATTTCCATACCACTATGATTATAACTACATTCTTTTTTTCAATTTCAACTGAATGTAATATACACCACAAAAAAAGTTTCTTTAATAATACCCTGGAGTTTTAATATAGTTCTGAGATTGATAAAACTATATATATATAACCACTCAGAAAATCTAAAATTTGTCCTATTTATGCAGTGTTTTAGATGATCAGTAATTGTTCAAATGACCGTCTAATTTCGATACTAGTTTTAGTCTGATTAGTACAGTATCTGGGTATCGATTTTTCTTAACTACGACATCAATGCAATGTGGCAACTCTCCTGTTCCCAGACTGCTGGACATATCACTGAAGATTCAGTGATGTGGGATGTATCAAATCATGTATCAAAATACTATTGTAAATTATTGAAACGGTTTGTTTGAAATCCTAATAATTTACTGAACAATGCAGAGGTAAAATTGGGATACATGTTTTATTTCTTTCATGAATTGTAGTGGGTAGAGCTTAGTGCTGCTGCTGTATCCTCTTAGAAAATGATGATGTTCTCTGAAGTTTTGGTACCAAATCTTGCCTAAAGAATGTGTCAAACTCCAGATGAAAACATTTCAGAGAAGAATATATGACAGGCTGTGTAAAATGAGCGCCTTTTCTCTTCTCTAGTTTAGGGCTAATTCCTTCACCATTATTATTGTAACAAATGTGTTGAAGTCTACAGTTTCCAGCTCTGTGACAGTAAAAAAGAGCTTGCCAATCAAAGCCTCCTCAAAACATGAGTATAGATTAGTTCAGCCTTCCTCAATCCCCAAAAATCCTAAACAAATGAAATGGCCTGATGGATTAAATTGTAATTTGACTGAACAAAAGCTGCAATTTCTGATTAACTTACAATGAGATACATTTTGTGCAATGAACTGGAGTATCTACCAGTACAGATATGGCTAACAGACATCTCTGTTTGCTGAAATGTAGTTTCTCAAAATGTTAAATGATTGTAAGTCAGAAAACGTGAAATCTCAGTGCACAGAAGCATAAAAATAGGTGCTCAGGCTTGATTGATTTTATAGGCGTGTGTGAAATGCTTTTAAAAGTTTTGAGATCATTTGCATAATCAGAAAGATCTGATAATGTGACTGGTCAAGTAGGAAAGTATCTATTTTAAGTAGCTCATGCCATTGCTGTATGTGGATCACAGAGACACACCCAGCTCTGTCTCTCAGTCAAGTCACATCGGAGTGTAAAAAGCAGACTTGTCCCTTACAAAAATACAATACATAAATAAACCGCATTGAGCGTGTTGAATGATTCATTTAAAGAAAACAAACAATGACATAAATGATCACAACCTTAAAGTGCGTATGACAGGTTTTTATGATTGTCTAATTTTGACTTTGGTGAAGTAATACCTTCAGAAATTGCTGAACTGGGATATAATTTGTAAGGATTGTTTCCTAAATTTGAAATATATTTATCTTTATTATCCTTATTTTGGTTTGGAGTATCCCAACCTGTCATAGGCACTTTAATGTTACTCACAGAAGCCAAACTTAACAGACACACTGATAACCAAAGAAAATTGTGAACATTTCCCTGGACATTAGAATTTTCCATATGGTTTTGTCTAAGTTTTCAATAAAGAAGCAGAATACTCTCTTGTCGTCTATTGTAAGGGGTCTCCACCCTGTCACTGACACAGCCCCAGAGCGGCCCTCCAGCCCAGCAGTCCACTTTAATTACACTGTAGAAGGGCTTTGCTCTTTTGTCTTGGGCTTGGCGAAGGCTGCGGCGATACTCCATGCTCTTCAGCTCAACAAGAAAAACAACAGAATAAAAAGCAAATACTCACGTCAAACACACTGAGATTCAGTGTTTGTGTGTGTGTGTGTGTGCGTGTGTGCGTGTGTCTGTGTGTGAATGCAGGAATCTGAGCTATAGCTGTGTCCAAAGAATCATTCCAAATATTATTTTCTGTGCACTTCAATGCTTTTCATGTTGGATCCCCTGGAGATGCTCTGAACTGTTTTCCATCCATCATGTTCTTTATACTTGCCCATTTTCCTGATTCTAACATGTAATGTTAGACTGTAACATCTAATGCTGATCTCTTTTCCTTGTTAAATTTCGATTAGGGCTGTAGGCTTTTACTCGTTTAGTCGATTAATTGGTCAATGGTGTCTTGTTATTATTATTTTGGGGTGACCTTAAAGGATTTATGTTCATAACAGCTGAATGAACTGCATGGATTGAGTTATCTTGAGATTTAGGAGTAAATTGTAAGATTAATCATCATTTTTACAAATAAGTACACTGTTTACAATGTGGTTTTCTGCATAAATATTTGTAATTGCGTCATCTCCTGCGATCTATATTTCTTGTCTGTGCACTTTGGGCACAGATACATCAAATCTTAGAGATACTAAAAAAGGTTTGAGAGCTTTCACCAGCGCCACACTCCTTTTAGTCGACTAATCGATGCACTTGTCTTACTCTTGGTGGTGACACCCAATTTAAGTCTCTGAGAAATTGAAAATGCACTAGAGAACATACATGGTTTTCCATTCTGCAATTGTTAATTCTCTGCACATTGAAGAGCACATTTCTATTTTTCAAAGGCTGCTGAAACCTGTCTCTTAAATGATTCATCTTTTTAGCTAATTTAATATAATAATTTAGATTGCACGACAATGTTGCTGGCGGTCAAATCTAATAACCAACACACGCCTGCATGTTTTTGGCCTATGAAGACACTCCTACTGTGACAGATGGTGTAGTGTCCGCCCTTCTCTCTTTTTTTCAAATGAAGACTAGACATATTCTTGCCCAAATATGGAGTCACATTACGGCACTTCCTGTCTTTTGCTCTGCCACACTGCACGACAATGCAATTGATAAACAGTCCATTTGCAGAAACATAAAAATGTGATGATGCATTGACTAAAGGGGTGAATACTGATGTGTGTTGCCATGGTGATTGCAGGTTGGTGTCCAGGATGGCGGGGAAGGAGCAGCAGTTCACGGAGGAGAAGCCTCTGCTGCCGGAGCAGAGAGGAGCTGACTCGGACATGGTCAGTGTAGTCTGCTTTGTTAAGTTCACATGTGTCCACAGATCACAGGCCAGTTTGGTTTCTCTGCATCCACAGAGGCGAGCTGGGTTTTTATCAGTGTATACCCAGATAAATATCAGAGCAATATTAAATTTTACAGCTGTAACATGTTAAATCCCACATATTATACTGTTAAGTTCAATTCAAAAGTGAATCTTATAATATAGTATATTATCTTATAAGTACAGAAATTCTGAAAACGTTTTGTAGCCATTTGAATATCACACAGTAGAAATCATTATTAAAACTAACAATGCTAAAACGCATGATCATAATTAGTATAATAAGAATAATGTCACTGCACAATGAATATGTAATATGAGATTCACTTTGAATTTTCCATGATTTTCTATTTTAACAGTCTGTATTTATTCATTTTTAATTAACACATTAATTGTGATTCAATTAGAACAAATTGTGATGAATGCTTCACATTGTAACGTGGGTAAAAGATACACACGCAAAAGGCACATGTTTGCGTGCTGAGCCAAACATGTGCAAAATGGATAAATTATGACTGCACTGTAATTGGACCTTCCAATGATGTCATTTACTGGACATAAAAATGTATTTGCATTTCAGCGGTTCATTTTTTATACTCTCTTCTGTCTTGAGAATACATAAAGGACATAGTGACAATTCTTGCAAACTAAAAGCCAATTTCTCAGTCCGGTTCAAGAGTCGACCTGTCTGGCATTTTACAGCCAGCCAGGGTCTATTTTGTACATTTTTATTCGTTTGTGACCTTATTAAGTTGACATACAAGTAAAAATCAATAAAGACATAAACTATACTGTCCATAAACATGTGTAATATTTTGTGCCAAGTGTTGGGTCATAAAATAAATCGATTTTCTGTCAGATTGACCATATATTTCTGCATCATCAAAAGCAGGATCACACATTTTAGAAACAGCTTTTATCTTAAAGCCATAATTACACTGAGCAATTAAGTGACAAATGAAATCGCTTCATGATCTGCAGCTCATTTCTCTGATATTGTTGCAGTGAAACACATCTATTTAGTTTCAGGATATATTTTTGTAAAAAAGTGCATGGCGTGATTGCTGTTTGTTTATTTAGAGAAGGGTGAACTTTATCCTCTCAGTCCTGTGCTAAAACACTTGGGCACAAAGGATCCTCATTAAAGTGAGTGAGTCTAGTGGAGGAGAGAGAGCAGAACAGAGCTGTGGGTGGTTACATAAAGGCCACTTGTTCCAGTCTCAGTTGTACCTAAGCAACAGGTTGTGTCTGAATCAGGGGCCCTCAGCACTGTAGCGATGGAAACGCTGGAGACAAGCCAAGGGCATGATGGGAAAGCACAAGATTTATCACTGATGAGCATCACGTTATAGACTTCAACTTTTCAACAGTCCATTCAAAGGGTTTATTAAAAGGCGGCAGCGTGGTATGAAAGACAGAAAGATGAATGGTCTGGAACAGTGTTAATTGTAGGGTATTGATAGGTGTTTTATTTGTGTGAGATCGAATGTTCACTGGATGGTCTCATATTTATGTAGTATAAGGAAATATATTCCAAGTCAAATATAATAACTGTAAAGATTAGTCAAAAATTGCAATGTAGACTAGTCACAAAACACAAATGAGCTTTCAACTCTTTTGAGATTGTGTTTTGTCTTTGCAGGGCTGAGTGTTCCAAAATAGAAAATAAATAATATTAGTGTGACATTGCACTTACATGCCTGGGGTTGATGCTAGTGTCCCAGTTCATCTCCAAGGGTAGATGTGACAAATTACGTAGTTATAAACAGAACTATGTTGTTTGCAACCCGCTCACTGTTATTAGCTTATCAACCAAAAAAGTGATCATAAGTGAAATAATCCTTCCAACTCACTTTACTCAATTTAAGGCTTATATTTGTCAGAATAACTTATCACTTTAAATCACAGCAGTTTGCTCATAAAGAAACTGACCATTGTACAACGCATGTTAAACAAAAATGAATAGCATACTTGAATTCATATTCCCATGGCTCTCATGAATACATTATGATATATTTGATCTTGACTTGATCTGAATGGTGGCAGTGTTTGGCCAAGACCTCTGTGTCAGTGACCTTTAAGTGCTGCGAGTGAGCTCCTGGCACCAAAACAAAAGGCTGAGTCAGAGTAGCTGTGTGACACTGTCTACAGCCAGTTCAGCCCAGGAAAAGACAGGAATTTAGGGATTTAGCCCTGGCATAATACAATGTCAAATGAGTTAAATATAACCCAACTTCACAGTGAGTAAATAGGGGAAGGCTTTCTTTTAAGGAAATGTCATGTAAACAAGATAAAACACAGCTCTGATTCATATCTTTCCATTTTGGAGAGTTGTCACGATGTCTTTTTATGCAGCATGTTAATTCTATTTAATGCCTGTCCGTCTAGACTAGTGATCTCAATGGATTGACAGTACGAGTGTCAAATTGAATATTTTTTTTATTTGTTTTTTTGTTTAATTTAGTAACAGAACTACTTGCTTTCTTTTGCTTTTTTCAAATGGATTTGTCTCCCTGACATTATACTGTTGCTGAGTCACTGTGTAGACACACTCTACCAACAATGCTTCTGTCACAATATTCTTGCTTGCGACAGTAATGACTTGACTTGAGGTGACAAAACCTTTATAGATTTACATGTCACTAGAAACTCAGAGACAGGTTGACATGCTTCTACTTCTAGATATGTATCAACATTCAACAATTTTCTAAGCACAGAATAATTATGTGTTTGAAGTATTTTTGGTTTGATATTTGGGTATTTTAAACAGTGATCCCGAGCACCTACATTAGGGTTGCAACTCAATATGAAAAATAACTGCAATTGGATTGGAATAATCAACGGATTTCATAATCGACTATTTTTGACACAATTGCTGATAAAAGCACTGTTTTAAATGAAAATAAAAATGTATTTTGTCATTTTGAACAAACAACGACAATAACTGAATAACTCATAATTGCAGCCCTAATATACCTATTGAAACTACACTTTGTACTGATTGTTAATGCTCTTATCAAAGGCTTTGTGTAACAATTTCCAGCCTTCTTTTGCAATCAAGTCCAGTCACTGACAGAGCTCTTTTGAAAACAGAACTCGTGTGTGAGTCTGTGTTGCTGTTTGTTGCTTTCTGTTGCTGCTCTGTTCCCAATAACCGCCTTGTTGTGCTTCATGTTCCACGTCGCAGACAGAAAAAGGAGAGGATGCATCGGGGGGCCAAGCGCACCCCAGCCCTGCGCCCCTTAACCCCCCTCCCCCCAGCCGCCCCACTCACCGCTGGCATGCCTTCGCACGGCACTGGCTCCGCCAGACCCGCCGTCGGACCAGCGGGCCCGCCCCGGTAACTACAGAAACCAGCGCTTCACTAACAGTACTAATGCTTTCTACATTATCTCTGATGACACCATGTGAACTCCTCACCAAGAGGTAGTTAACGAGGGTTAAACTACCACAGCCACCTCCCTACCTACAGACAATGCAGTGTCCTCAAGTCTGTAACCATTATACTGTGTGACATAGTATATGTGGAATTCAGGGAAAAGACAATAAAATAAAAATTTAAAAAACACTCAAAAAGTTCATCTACAGCTGCCTGAGTACACTTGTCAAGACACTGGTTACAGGAAACACAAATCCAGACCAGAGACTTCCTGTCCAATCAAACGTCCACAAGCTCAGGCTTAATCAACTTTCTGATCCTCCAGGACAACATTAGTTCACTTGAGTGCAGATGTTTTTCTGCCTTTCAGCACAAAAGCCCCAAATCTAGGACAAATACGCACTCAGTAAGGGACTCCCAAGACGCAGGCACAGACTTCAAACACAGCTTAATACATGCAGATAAATAGATTTACGCGCTGAGGGCAGAGACTGACAAATAAATAACTTTTTCACATTTTCTACATCACACTGATCACCTTCAGTCCTCTGAGGAGCTCTTTATTTTGTGGTGAATGATGACATGCCACTCTGACAAAGAGCTGCGTCACTGCTCCAATTTGCTGGAATAATAAGGATAAGAGTGCCACCTGCTGGTCTGAACAGTGTATAGCTCCCTTCACAATATGAGTCTTGTGTAAGTACGCTCTGCAAAAAACCTGCCCCTGTAATTTCTAGGTTCACAAACAAAAGCTCTTTGGTGTCATATCCTGTAAGTCACACAGTGGACAGCTTCAGCTTTTAGTTTGCAGCTTCTCCTAGTACTCACTATTGGGGTAGGACTCAATCAGCCCTACCCCTATGCCATGAAGTATGTTTGACCAAGGAAGGATGAAGCAGTCTGAATTGTGCATCAATACTATGAACATAACTAGCTGTAACCTGTTCATGGACTCTCCGTTATTAGAGAATGCCCTTATTTAATTCGTTTTCAATAAAGCATTGTCATTGCGCCTCACCCCGGTTGTGCCATTGGTCTCTCCAGGTGTGTCCTTGAGTCTTTGTGCTGTCAGTCTTGTCCTGTCTGGTCCAGTCTCCTGTGCTTCACTCTGACTTGTCTGACTTTTCCTTCATTCTTAATCTCATTCTAATCCTGTCACATTTCTTGCAGCATCCCCATGTGAACCATGACACATTTTTGCATGTTTCCAGCTCCGTATTCAACATCTGTAAAGTCAGAGCTGTTCTAACCGCATCTGCATGTCCTCGTTTTAACTGAAGCCGTGTTGATGCTCTTCAAAGGAGCCTGGAGGCAGAACAGCTGTTCTTGACTATACAAGCCAAGTCTTTATGCATTTGGAATACTTTCTAGATTATTTACGTCTCACTAAAGACAGATAATTGTCTGTTTTGGCTCCACCTTGTGGACTTAAATGGAAACGTTACAGTAACATGACTGACCTAAAATGTGACTCAAATAAATACACCATACAGTATGTTTTATAGTAATTTACATAACGAAATTAGAAAAACTTTATTTCCAGTGTATAAACTAAGACTATGTTTTGGCAAATGGCTTTCCTAATATAACTCTAAAATAATATAGGCCTCAAGACAAAAATATTCCTTTTAAGCATAAAGTACATACAAAAGCTATAGTCAAAATGAATTAACAGCACACAGTTGTGTCTCTGCGCTGTATTCTTTCAGTTCTCTTCTATGGGAAAATACAGCCGATTCCTCTTGTTACAGTAGCATCAACACTGAGCTCTTTCCTGTCTTTCTGTCCACAAAGTGTCATGGATCCAGCAGTCACTCTAAAGGCAGCTGGTCTTCTGCTCTGTGCAGTGTTCCTCTGTGAGACTGGATCACCACTCTCCTGGCCAGTGCTCTGTTTCTTTATGTGCTTGTGACACAACTGTATTATTGGTGTGATCAAGAAGGTCTCGATGTGGTGGTGTTTCCCATATGTTGTGTTAACCATTGCCTTGCTGCTGGAGGCGCTCAGATTTCCACAGACACATTTCATACAAGTATGAAGATTGTTTTTATGGTGTAAATTTTTATCGTTCCATAAATTAGCAACATTGGCACAATAGGTTATGTGTCTACCAACCAACGAGAGATTGAAGGTTCATACTTGTTGTTGTTGTTGTGTCCCTGTCCAGTGATTGTATGCATTATGACTGGACAGGAAACTTGTTGAGATCTAACAGCCAAAAATTTCTACACACAAAAATTGCGTTATTGATGCATGCAGAAATAGGGTTGGGAGACGATACGATAAAAAGCCTGAATTGTGACCAAATCCTATTCACTTCTTATAACACTTCTCCTAACTTCTAAACCAACTTCTCCTATTTGCCAACCTCTGTCCTGCTCTGATGTCTCTGAGTGATTTAACCAATGTCAGTAAAGGGTGAACTCACAGACACAGCAGAAGACTTTAGTTAAAAGAAAAAAAGCTATTGCCATTGCATTAGTCATGATAAAAATCAATTTGTGAGCTTCAAAAAAAATCTTTTCGGCAAATTGCCCACCTCTATGTGGAAATCTGTGTGTTTGTGCCCAGTCTGTTCACGGACGTGCTGCAGCAGTTGAGGCACTCTGTAACATGTTCCATTTATCATGAATATTTGTGTTGTATTCTCAGTTTTAATGTTGTCCTCTATCTCAGCAGGAGCCTTGTGAACAGCTGATGCCACCCGGAGACTGGAAGGTAAGGCTTCTTATGCTTTGTTTTGTCTTTACCACTTGTCCTTTATCAACTCCAGGCTTCTGTACACAATGCATAGTGTGGATGCAGTGTGTAGTGTGTTTTTATCAGCAATATCTGTCTAATGTGATATTATGAAAAGAGGCCTGACGGGTAATAAACCAGCAGCACACCTATTGCCTTTGTTATTGAGCAAAGATGCATGAAGATTACTTTTTCTTGCACGTGTAAAAAAAAAATCTTCTTAGTCTAGAAGTTATATATGTGTGTATATATATCCTCTAGTATAGTTTTCAGTTGGTTTGTCAGTTTTGTTAACAGAATTAATGGCATTTTAGGTAAATTCACTTGGTTATTGTTGCTCTTTTAATCTAAATATTTTAGTTAAATGTTGTTTTGCTTGCTTGATTTTTTAAATTCCTATTACAATTTTAAGTTCACTACCCAACTTCTTTTCAAATATTGTGTTGAGCTGATCCATCACCATGACATAATCAATTAGATTGTGGAGATTAAATTGTAACTGGAGCAGTGCTGTTTTGAAACAAAGACTGTTGACATGGAATGAGTAAAATGTATTTGACATAAATGTCTAAAACAAAGAAACAATTTGACCTAGTAAGTATTACTCATGCACACTAAATTTAGCTCATCAAACCACATAGCTCTAAACAAATATTTGTTACATTTATTAATTTAGCAAAAATGACTATTGTCGCCAGTGCTACTGTTTTTAAATGTGCTTGGTTGCATCTGACACCTTCTAGATGAATTGGAGGGAAACAAGTTTCCACATCCAAGGGAACAGATGTTGTTAAATGTATTGTCTCTCAGTGATTAAGTGATCATTGTCTGGGTTTTGTTCCTTCCATCACACCTAAATCTCATGGGACAGGCTCCATTTTCCAGCAGTAAACAACCATATTTGTTATTAGCCAGTTATTGACTCTAATTGAAATGTGTAATTATTTTCCATTTACACATTACACCAAACATGTACTGAGGCCAGCCGCACCGGTTGGATTGGAGTTATTCCATCCAAAAAATTTGGGTAGTAATCTAACTAATATGTTGAACTTTTGGTATATTTACTGTTGATGGATGTAAATTCAGCTGTGTTGTAGAATTTATGATAATGTTGATTATTGGGGAACATACTGTGCAAAGTTGGCAATTATAAACAACTTATATATTTGGCTTTTACATTTTTGCTTGACTTGGTATTGTAGACGCAGAATCTCGAATCTCTTTTTTATAATTCCCTAAGTTGCACTTTGTAAAATGGTCATGCAGTTTCTGTTACTTGAAAGACTTTAATCATGTAAAAGATTCAGACTCAATCATAGCTTGTCCTCGGTGGCATGCTCCACAGTTTTCTGCTCCAACATGACTGACCAGATCTGACAAACTTCGTCTTAATGTCTTTGTCAGAACATTAAAAAGTTATTTAAATCTGCATGTGGTTTGTTTCGCTAAGTTAAAAGATCATCACTTAAAGTGCATATGACAGGTTTTCATGATTTTCTAATTTTGACTTTATTTGGTGTATTAATACCAGTTGTACATATACATTTTAGTTTTACACCAATCAAGCAGCCATTTGTGGAGAAAAGTTGAAAAATATGTTGAAAATAACAGGATAATTAAAGACTGATGGCATCACACTGGGAAGACAAAGGTTACGCATAATTTACACAAAAGAAACAACTTTTTTGATCCTTTAAACATTGATTGAACAAAATAAAGACTTTCACATGTATTTTTATTTGTAATATCAAAACAGTTTTTAACATTAAATGTTTTGGCCCCGTATACAGGATGGTTGCTAAGTAATTTCCTGGTGTGATGTCATCATTTACAACCAGCAAGTAAAACTAAAAAACGAAAACGAAAAAAATAGCTAAACCGTGATAAAATGTGTAAATAACTTTAACAAAATTTGGAATATATTTATCTTAACTGCATTTTTGTCAAATAAGTAGTCCAGCCTGTCAGAGGCACTTTAACTGTGCATTTGAGATTGAGTGTATCAAGCTACTTTTATAATCATACAGTAATAACTAATGTGCTCTGTACTCTGCAGTTCACATTGTTTTCTCTAGAAAATATAGATTTCTACAAGATGGATGTTACTATACAAAGAGTTTATAAGACTCCTATAGGCATAGTCTGACAGTGGCCAAACTCACCGCGCACACAGACTGTATGTTTAAAGATGAGCCAGTTTTGCATAGTCAGCCTGTCAGCACTAATCTGTACAGAGGAGAAAGTTAGCAGTAAAGGGGCCGCAGTACCGTAGTGGGTTACTATTAAGTCAACAGGAAGAGAGGATGCACAGGCAGGGAAAAGACCCAAAAGACTGAACAAAAGCCGCCCGCTGCTGTGGAGAGAGAGTGCTCTGCTGTCTGTGCTCTGGCTCCATCACACCACACTGAGCCTGCACGTACACTGCATGCTGCAATGCTCCACATCATAGTTATATACATAAATATATATGGATGTGTTGTCTGCTGTCATTTATTCATGCTGTAATCGGCAAGTGCGGGTAAATCAAGTCTATCTATCTATCTATCTATCTATCTATCTATCTATCTATCTATCTATCTATCTATCTATCTATAGCGATCTCTTATCTAATAGAAGTCAGTTAGATTTGTTTTTCGCTGCATATTACAATGTGTTAGCCAACTTGGTATACAGCTCAAATATTACAATAAGTAACAAAAAACAAGGGTTACAAAAAACAATGGTTACAAAACCATGAAAAATAATATCCATCCATATCCATCTATCTATATTCATCAAACTAGGTTGATAAGCCCTGAATCTGTTCCCACCCTGCAACTAGTAACTCTTTTTCAAACAAGCTAAAGTTCTGGCAAAATATAAACGTGAGATAAAGATTTTAGTATTCATGAACGAAGTGTAAAAAGATGTATGTTTGTGCCTTGATTTGATTATGTTTATTAACTATAAAGCAATCTAAAATACCTGGATAGCTTAAGTTAGCTCTGTTTGTTTTTGTGATGGTAGTGTGGCCTGATTAAGTCAACAGCAGGGGCACAACAAGGTTAGAGTGGTGCTGATGAGAGCTGCCGTCCACTGCCTCTGGACTGACACGATCTTTGTCCAATCAGATATGGGGGAGGCTGCGCTGTCGGCCAATAGCATGCCTTGTTTCCTTCAGGGGTGGAGGGAGGGGGAAAGCTGTGCCTTTATAAGCAGCAGGCATGCACAGGCTGATAGACAAAGGCTCAGTAGCAGCATCCTCTCTGCTCTGCCGCGAGTTGTACCCCAGGACCTAGTCGCCTCAGACCGGAGAGAGGCCTGGCTGCCACTCGCCGCACATCTGCTCCCGATTCCTCAGCTCCCCACAGTCCGCCTGCCGAAAACATGCCCGAGTGCTGGGACGGGGTGAGTGCTGTCATTGTCTGAGCACATTGCACATTTGATGCCAGCCTTTATGCAGCTGTTGATGCTCATGTTGATGCTTTAATCTATGCAGCTTCATGGCAGTAGTGCAAGCAAAAGATTATAGAAGGAATTAACATTTAATGTTTTTTTTTTCTTGTTCTTATTCTCAGTAAACATTCATTGTTAAATGGAAAGCCATTTATCCTTGAAACAACAAAGATAAAAAAGTACAATAGATTTGCTTAAACAAGTGTAGAATTTTATTTTTTATTTATTATTGTTTAAGATAGATCACCTTCCCATTGCTGTTGTATCTTTATACCGATGCATTTACTGTACTTTATATGGAGAATAATGTATTCTTCTAAAATAACAATTCTCCAAAATAACATCAGTTTACACATGCTTGATTTGCATTGTCATTTTGTGTAATCTGACATATATTGGTCATACAAGAAGGAGGTGCAGTACAAGTCAGATAGAGGGTCATCGTGCGACTGCCCCACTGACACACTTCAACACTATGGATGCTGAGCAATGCACAGATGCTCACTCTGCTGCAGAAAAGCACACTACAGCACTAGTGTGCATGCGGGCTTGTACTTTTGTACTTGTCTCCTGGTGGGAGCAGGAAGTCGAAACTACGCCATGTCATCCATTTTGACTACCTGGTGAACAAATATGCCAAGAAGTGCATGCACCAAAATGACGCAGATGCAATTTTCAGATGGAACTTGATTTGCAACAGCCTCAGATTGTGTGAAGTAGCATGCTTTAGGTTTATTATTGCCGTTCTGAAGGTCATTGCTTTACAAATTGGGTCCAAAGCCTTTGTAACTTGCTCAAATTATCAGGCTGATTGGACTGATGTTGGGGCAGAAAAATGAGAGATTACCAGTGGATTAACACATTGCTGTGGTGCGTTGTCTCTTTGTTTGCAGTGAGTGGGGGTTTGTGCACTTGGCTGTCTCTGTTTCTATTATAAGCCTGTGTAATGGTATAGTGTTACAATGATAAGATGCTGCAGTAGAGACAAGCAGAAGCAGGTGGACTAGACCTTATCTCTTCACTACATTTGCTACACGTTTGTTATCTTTCAACTATTCTAACCCCTATATTGCGGTTTTATAATGTATCGAAATATCTAAGAGAACCAAACCAGAGTCTTTTCATAGGCAGACTCTGCAAATGTACAAATCTATACCAGGCACTAGGGGCCCCACAAAGTTGAATTGAAGTCGATGGCTTAATCTTAATTTAGTACATGATAGTAGAGGCATTTAATGGGTTGTACTAATCTTTTATTTTATATCAGTGACAAATAAATAATGATTCAGTACTTTTTCAGACAATTAATGAATAAGATAATGTGAATAGATATATACTGTTCAGTGTCATCATTCATTACACACTGAAAGACCAATATAAAAAGGTCAACAAAGCAAATCAATTAGATCGGTTCCAGATAAAATGTGCCTGTGTGTCTGTGGGATTCGTCTATTTGCTTTTAGAGCTATAGACTGTCTGTCAGCATTAATCATGTCAACAAAGGCTTCGGAGCATGTTTTAATCCCTGCGCTCTTCACCACCACCACCACCACTCTCACACACCTCCATTTTGAGCGGAGCTTTGGCCACAGTGTGCTGGCAAAATGTGGGTCAGCAAAACACACACTGTATAATAACTAGGCACGGATTCGTCTATCTATTAGGTGGATATAGTGTGGTGTGTTTTTAGAGCTCAGCTTTCATCTTCGTATAGACAGAGAATTTACAGGATTTGGATTTACTAGGGGCTGATTGTATACATTTGTAGTCGTGTATACATTTGTAGTTGTATACATTTGTAGTTTCAAGATGTATCACAAATTGTATTTCATTCTTCATTGGCTGCATTCAACTCAAAAGGCTCTTGATGTCAAAATAGTGACAACAAGATGTCAACAACATTGCACACACACACCTCCTATGACCTGAAAGCATTTTGAAATTGACTTGTTACAGTCGTCACAGTCAGAGATCAATGTGGTGTTCAGAGATCAATGTGGTTGTTCAAACACTTTACCATTAGATTTAGAATATAACGTTGATATTAGGGCTGCAAGATTAATCACAGTCAAATCAAAATCACAAATTTGATAGACACGATTAAAAAAATCGTAAAAGCTGCAATATTTGACGTACCTTAATTTCCTCCACAAACAGCAAAATATATTTTCTTATTCTGCAAGAAAAGTGCTAACCCTGTAGTTTAGATCTGTATAAAGTTGTTCTGAAATACATAGATTGTCAGTTTATATTTCAGTCTTTTTGTTAGTTCTCTTGGACTTTGAACAGAATCCAATTATTTAAACACAAATTGCAAATCTAATCACAATTCCTGTCAGAAAAATTGCTATTAGATATCTTTCCCAAATTGTTCAGCTCTATTTGACATCTTTCTTCTATCCTTTAACCTCAAATCATCTCCATAAATACTTCTGGCTACCGTTTGTTTCAACGGTAGGGGTGGACAGTTTGTGTCCTGGGAGCATTCTGGGCCATTTACTGTTACAAAACACTGTGTGACATTGTCCCCAGTGAGTTAAAGGGTGTGTTTGTTTTTTATTACAGGAACACGATGTGGAGACCCCTTATGGGATGCTGCATGTGGTTATCCGTGGGGCGCCCAAAGGGAACAAGCCTGCCATCGTCACCTATCACGATGTGGGACTGAACCGTGAGTCTGAGGCGCCTGTGACAGATGTGTCTGCTCTGTGCAAGGTGTTTTTATGCTTTTACCAGAAGCGATAATGAGCGCCACAGTTTGCTCTAAATCAGTAGGCCACGTCACCCATGTGGAACTGTTAATTAAAACGAACAAGAACAACGTTTTGTTTTTACACATCACCTCTTCCAAGTGTGAAACAGGTGTGTGGGTTATGCAACAGACTTCAAAATAGACCAGTTCAATTTAAATGACTGAACATGTTGCAAAAGTCAGCAGAGCACCGAAAACAAAACAAAAAAAGTGGCTTTGGCTCCATTTAATCCTGTCTGAGTGGTGAGTGATCCAATAAGGTGAGGTGGAAATGTGCACACACATAGGTTTATGATGACATGCAAAAAATTAGTAGTAGTAGAAATAAGCTACAGAAGGTCTGGGTACATTAGTGGGTCAAATTTAGTGCCTGAAATAAAACAAGCTGATTTAAAGAGTCTGTGATGTAGTGAAAATGTAGGTCAGAAAAACATCCCAGCCGTGCGCATGGAGGAGGGAGGGGCCACTGCAGCGCTGCTTCAACACGGATCAGAGCATGCACTATGGTTTGTGCTTCATATTTGAAGCACTATGAGACTTTCAAAAAAAATAATAATAGCAGAAGAAGAAGTAAACCCAGGTAATTGTTGTAGTTATTGTTTTAAGTTTTATAATACAATAAGAGCTGCAAAAAACAATTCATGGCTGTTTGGTGTGGTTTATCTTTGATGTAATATTCTGTACAGTATTAGTATAGTACTATTTTTACCGTATTGTTAGTAATTGCTGCAGCTGTTAAAGAGTAGCATTGAATATAAGTATGCTAGAGTAATCACAAAGCAGTTTAACTGTAGTGTACCTTAGGAAAGAAGAAAAGAGAAGATACATATAGATTGTAATACGAATAGTCATTTCACTCTTGAATATAAGCAGATGAGATAAGAGATGAGGCGAGCAGGAGGTTGTTAAAAAAATGTGGCAGAAGTGAAAAGAGGTCAGTGAGCCTGATTCAGGGAGAGGCTTCGAGATGAGTCAGCGTTAGCCTGGGAGAAAGTGGGAAGCATTTGACAGTTTGGTTATTTTAGGTGTAAAATGGAGGTGCAAGTTTTAATTAAACAGACATTCAGCACATTTTTTTTGTCTAAAATATACAACATTAGACAAACACATTATACATTTTGCGTAGTGGCACTAAATACTGAACATAGGTATACAATTATTTTGTGTATATCCGCTGTTAGGAACTTCACATTGAATTAGCTGGTCAAAGTAAGTGTTTTATTTATATATATTATATACAATAATAGTTTCTTGTCCTAATATGACTCGGGTATTTTGGTTATAAAGCTGCCACATTCTTGCCCATCATCTCTAACCCAGTTGTCAAACTAATTGGTCCGTTAAATTACCACTGTGGGCTCGACCCTGAGGACGAAAACATCGTGGCTACACGGTCTGGCACCGGCACACATAGAGTAAAAGTAGGCCAGCGCTGCAGCAGTGAGAGAGAGACATCTTTTATACATGAGGTCTACTGCAGCTCATTAAAGTGCTTTGCTGTTAAAAACAGTCTGTCTTTCAAATGCAAACAGACTACAGATAGGCAGGCTGATATAACTTGATTGAAAATGACGTACGGACGACAGTTGAAACGTCTCAATTTCGAAATCATTGTCCAAATAACTACATTGAAACATTTTTGAAAGATTACATGGTCTATTTGAGGTGCACTTTAGTAAAATAAAATAAAATTCAAAGACCATTTAGCTGTTTATATTGTATATTGTAATAACATAATATATAGTGACAATAAATTTGCAACGCTCGTTAATTACATAATAAACATTTCTGGACTAAAGGTTTATAATTTCTAGTAGCATTTTTCTCTCTTGTGTGCCACCGCGTACAGGCCGTCCCTCTCCCACTAATTCTTGCTCCTTGTTGGCACAGGCTCAGCTGCACAGATGGTCACTCCCTGTCACTCTGTCAGGTTCTCTGAGTGTCAGCAAATCTGTCCACCCTTGTTTGCTCTCTCTCTCTCCTCTCACCTGAGTCACCCTCTGTCTCAAATCCCTATCTCCTTTTGTGCCCCGCAGACAAACTGTGCTTCAATGCATTTTTCAACAATGAGGACATGCAGGAGATCACCAAGCACTTTGTGGTGTGCCATGTCGATGCCCCTGGACAGCAAGTTGGAGCGTCCCAGTTTCCACAGGGGTAAAACATTCAACCTATATCATAGTATCTTATTACAGTCAGAAAAAAATATATGATTCTCTCTCTCCACAGGTACCAGTACCCCACCATGGACCAACTGGCTGGGATGCTGCCCACTGTAGTCCAGCACTTTGGGTAAGTGCTTTTACATTTTTAAAGAACATGGAGGCATCTATTGAAAAATAACATTGTTATTTTTAATCTGCTAACTTTATTTACTGGTGTCTCATGATGAAATACAGTTTAATTCCTCAAATTTGACCAATTTCTCAATATAACATAAATACATAATTTTGCTATTTAATTTGATAACCTTATTATTAATTTTAATTTCTTTATAATTTTTACCAGATTCAAAAGTATTGTCGGGATTGGAGTTGGTGCTGGAGCCTACGTCTTGGCCAAATTTGCCGTAAGTGATGATTTATATACCTAACTTTTTAATACAAAATAATATGTCAACTCACTCTGCCTCTTTTTTCCAGCTGATCTTCCCTGATCAGGTCGAGGGGTTGGTTCTACTCAACATTGACCCAAATGGCAAGGGCTGGATCGACTGGGCTGCCTCCAAAGTAAATGCTGTCATCCAAGTATCTGTAAGACTGAGATGTTTTTAATGCTTTTCAAATGACTCTCATTTTTTCTTTTCCAGCTCTCCGGTCTGACCAGCTCCCTGCCCGACACAGTGCTGCCACATCTGTTCAGCCAGGTACACAGAGCCACGTTATTAGTTATAGTTACTATTTATTACATGACAATGACAATAACTTTGAACTATATGTTGCAGGAGGAACTTGTGAGCAACACAGAGCTGGTACAGAGCTACAGACAACAGATCAACAACAACATCAACCAGTTCAACCTGCACCTCTTTTGGAACATGTACAACAGGTGAAGAGGACACCTGCTCTGGTCGAACAAAGAGCCTCTTACAAGACATGATAAAACAATATGCTGGGTGAAGATACAACATTAAATATAATGACAAAGGGTTAGGTCCATAGCTCTCACAAACTCTTCAGCACAGCATATTGACACAGACGCTTTTCAGGGCTAGAACAGATCAAAAATATCCTTATATGTGTAAATGTGTTTGAGGATGTAAAATTTACAACAAAGAACATCATGATAAAAAATAAAATCTAAATGAAATCACCTTATTTTTAAATCTGAAATTATGTTATCCAAGTACCCCCTGTTAAGTTCTTGCGTACTTCCAAAAGTCCAGCCCCTGGTCTAGAAACACTGCTCTAGAGACCTGTGAGTGATTTGCCAATGTATAGCCTTAAAAAGATGATTGTAAACCTCTGAATTCCTAGTAGTAGATAACTTAAACTACCGACATGCATAACACTACCTAACCAAAGCTAATGCTTCGATTGCAGCCGGAGGGACCTGGATATGAACCGTGGTGCTCTGAATGCCAAGACTCTTAAGTAAGTCAGAACACACTGTATGTGTTTTATGCCTATGTTGTGTTTCAGGTCTTGTTTTAGATTCCACAAAATTTTGGCATAGTATTTACTTAAAGGTGGAATGGAGGATTTCGGGCAACAAATCAGAATCTCATTTCCTCGTGGGTAGCACAAATAACTGGTCCGGTCAGGTGTCAATCATTCTCTGCGTGCTCGTGCACGCCGGCAGGCTCGTCCAGGGGAAACGCTCGCTCCCCTGGCCGCGCATGCGTGGTTGATATGCTAGTGTGTTTATGTAGCAGGTTAGCGGCGAGTTCCGTCATTGTAAGTCTAAACTTTCATCCGCGAAGTACCGAAATGGCTGAGGGACGAAAGAGAAAGACTGTTTTCGAGCTTTCACAGAAGAGACGAAAGTCTGCAGAGGAAAAAAAACAAAACGCGTGTTATTCTGGGGGAATCGTTTACGCGCTGGCGAGCGTTGAAAGCGCAAAACAGGCTGATGCCTCCGCTGCAAACTTTCTGCTGGACAGGTAACTGTTTATCTGACTCTTTTTTTAGCTTATTGTATGTGGAGTGTATTATTAAATCTTCTTCGCGGAGGTTGTCGTGAGAAAGCGACACCAATCGTCTTGTAAACAAATGCGCATGGGCAGTGCTGCTGGGCGTGCTCGTTCACGAGGTTTGCTAGGCGTTCAGTCAGGAGAAACGGGGCGGGAGGGAGGGGGAACCTGCGCATGCGCTTTTTCAAAAAAAGGACTAACAGTCGCAGATTTTCAAATCGGCGAGAAATCCTCCATTCAACCTTTAAGTCCTAGTCTTAGGTCTTAGTTAAATCTTGTTGCATCGCATTGCACCGCAACAAATCTCAAGTCATAGTGATATGTTTTGTCCCACAGCACGTTAAATATCGAATTCTAACAATCAAAACATTTTTAAAACAACTATAATTACCATGTTGCCATTTCTTATTGTCGTATTGTAATATCTGGAGCTCTTACTACTACAACCAAGTTCTGATTTAATCTAATGCTTATTGGGCACAGAAGTGAGTCAGCAATTGCTATTCTTCATCAGAAAGGCCAGATACATTTGATTTGTGACAATAAATGACAAGCTTAACAATGATTAAATGGATGATTCACTAAGAATAGAATAATTAAATTTATTTTGAGAACATTATTTATGAGCTGTATCAGTTATTTTACAAATGCTTGATATATTTCAAGGATTAAGAAAATGATAAATGTTATGCTTGAAATTATAATACTTTGCATGAATTATTCAGTCAGACCCAAGTGATTGTAATTTTTTTACCGAACCATTAGCTCAATACATTTGATAGTTCAGCATTGTGAAAGCGACTGTAAGCTGAGTGCGCTGATGTCTTATAGGTGTCCAGTGATGCTGGTTGTGGGAGACAATGCTCCTGCTGAGGAAGGAGTGGTGAGAATACTTTATTCTTATTTTTTCTTTTTTACTTGACCCACTTTGTTTTTGTGTTACATCAGCCCAAAATAGCCTTACCGCTCCCTACTGCTTCATCCTCCTCTTCCTCCATGTGCTCTGACACACTCATTATGTTGGCATGCACATCCGATTTGTGCCAGTTTGAAGCTTCATCAAACAGAAAAGGGTCGTGAAACAGAATATGTTTGTCTGTTTATGTAGGGTTATAATTATAACTTTCAAAGTGTTTTTTTTTTTTTTTGGTTGGCTTTTGTTTTGTCTTCATGCTATTTGGTTCCAATTAGCAACACAAATCCTGCATCTCCAATTATCCAAAGGCATGACTTCCTTTTGTCCCACATTGTAAATTCCTAAGCCATTTACCTCAATTAACCTTCCATTCTTCAATTTCTCACATCTCTGTTTGCGTAACAACAACTACTACTATTACTACTAATAAGACAATTAAAATAGCATTTTCACTTTGAACATGATCATTAACTTGTGTTTCTCTTGTAATCGAGTTTTGTGTCAATTGTCCCTCTCATATATATTGTCAGTTTTTATATTTCTCATGTATTTTTTATAGATTTCATTGAAAAAGTCATAAGAAAAAAACATAAATTGGTTCAGCAGAGATGAATGGATGTATTTGTTGTAGCCTCCGCTGAATCTATCGGCCCAGTCCTCCGGCGTGTCCATCCGTCTGTCTGTCTGTGGGTCCAGATGGCCTTGTCCTGTTCTGTCTCAGGGGTTTCCTGTTTAAAGTGGCCCAGATATGTACGCTTCTGCACCACTTAATCCAGCCGCATGTATGACACTAACTCAAATCACTGCTCTTGTCAGACCGCAGGGAGATAAAGATAGAGGGATGCAGGAGGGAGGTCTGGACCTGGACGGACCAGGAGGGGAGGGTGCGTGTATGTGATGCATAACTTCTCCAAATGTGACAGAGGAAGTGCGAGCTGTAAACAAAAGTAGTTCTATTGGAAGAGACAGATGGAGGTCATGTAGATAATTCATGGCCCAATGTGAGTAAGGCCACTGCAGGCGGCTTTTAGTGATTTAATGCTTCACTTTGAATGCTAAACAGAGCCACCCATCAACCAACTTGTTTATCACCCTTATAAAATTAGGAATATATATATAAATTGTATAATACCAGCTGAATTATACAATTTTAATGTAATATCCAAATGCAAGTTGTTTTCATGTTCTTAAACCACTTTGTTCATTATCACTTTTTTTCTTGCAATTATGTGTATTGAAATGCATGTTTATTATCATGCTGTATGATTTATATCTCCATGGAGTTAATCCTATTTCCATGCATTAAGTGTGCAATTACAGTCATAGATCTATATTTAGATGATGTGGCCTATATAGTGTAATATAAACTACATCTTTACAAACTACATTATATCATACATCCTCTATAATAATTAGGGTTTATAAAAATGGTTCTTGGGGCATGGTAATTTTATTAATTAAAATTATTAATTATAAAAATATGTACCACAATATCCTTAAGCACAAAACCATTACAACAGAATAAAGTGCGGTATTTTGCACATTTGTGTATTAAACACACGCCTAGTATAGAAAGTATCTTAAGCATGTATGTTTTTTGTAAAATATTAGGCGATCAGGTGAAATGTGAAACATTGTCTGTGCCCTGTTTTATCCAGCTTTTATGTCATAAGGATTAAAGCTTAAATCCACGCAGCTGAGTGTGTCCTGGTCTGTTCATGTGGATGTGGATGTGCACATGTGTGTGTTCACATCGGTGGGCTCTGCGGCTGTGACTCATCTCTGCAGCACTCTGCACCAACTGGGTCACTCACATACATGCACTCTGCTAGTGTCTACTTGATCAAATACAGACCGTTTAATTACTAATGCATCATAGTTTCGACTTCAGCATGATCCTTTTGTTCCACAGGTTGAGTGTAACTCCAAACTGGACCCCACCAACACCACGTTCCTCAAGGTAAAACTCGTACCTGAAGCTGTAACAATGCAACATTAAAATCATGTAACAAATACTGCACAGCACAAATAGCCTAATGTCACTCTGCTAAATGACTTGGTTTTATAACGTGTTCCACAGCAGTTTGCAAAAATAAAGATGTAGTTTCAAAGATGTAGTTTTCTTGTTTGATAGATGGCTGACTCTGGTGGACTCCCCCAGATCACACAGGTAAACTTACAGTTTTTGAACAGTACTTTATGGCAATATTCAATATTTGTGATGCTATTGATTTTAGTGCAGTGTTATATTTATAGATGGCAGATTTCACATTGATAATGATCACAATAATACAACTAATTAATTTATTTATCTTAACCATAGTGTAGAAGCACTAATGTTAAACTGTTTTGTTTTTTTTGCAGCCTGCAAAGCTGACTGAAGCCTTCAAGTACTTCCTTCAGGGAATGGGCTACAGTAAGTATCCTCATGTGGACAAAGTGCTCATAGTATTTTCAACTGCCTCAGAGGGTTTTTTAACTTGCCCTCTGTCTCCTTGCCCTGTTTCTCAGTTGCTTATGTGAAGGATCGGAGGTTGAGTGGAGGGCCAGGTACTGCCTCCTCCCTGTTCACCTCTGACCTATTATTACTGCCCCCTCAGTAGCATTGGCATTTTAAAATGATTTATTTATGGATTGATTTTGTGATGACTACAATGTTTGGGCTGGTTTGAAATGTTTTGCTATCATCTTTAGCCTTTTTGTTTATTTTTTTCTTTGCCCTTAAGGACATACAACTCCCATCTTTGTTTTGAATGATTTTTCCTCCAATGGAAAAATAGTTAACCTGCTCCCTTTTCCCCATCCCTCCATATTGCCATTGCATCTGAAGTGTTTCTCTTTGCATGGCACTCAGCTAGCTCGGAGCAATGCCTTCGTAATAAGATAAGAACTGTGCTTAAATGTGAAAGGACGCAAACCCAAGACTATGTAATAAAAAGTGGCTTATTATTAGAATAATATCAGACTTAAGACATGCTGTAATTATGCATTGTACAATAAAATCAAGTGGTCACAAGTCTATTTACACACTGTGGTTGCACCAAGCCTGGATCATAGAAAGATTATTGTCGGGAAGGGCATCCGGTGTAAAACATATTCCAAAATACTATGTAAAAAATAAATATATCCACAACACCAGCAGAAGTCAAAAGTGTATTGTCTGCATAGTCCAATAGTTTGTGCGTGCTTACCCTTAATAGTAAAACAACTAGAAGCAGCTGGTAAGTTATCGTAGTGGTCAGATATTTACCACATCCTCTACATCTGTTTTCTTTGTGCAACACTGAACTGGACCCTGAGCCTGTCCATTGCATGGAGCTGTTAATGTGCCAGAATCATTAACAGCTTTATCCACTTGTTGAGTTCTTGACAGCCACCTTCTCTCACCAGCTGCTCTGAGGGGTCTCTCAGCATGACCTCCCCATGTCTCCCCAATGAGCCTCTTCTCATTCCTGTCTATCCACACATGGTCGTCGTAAATGAAGACAAGTCGTACTTTTATCCAAACGTACACTGAACTTGCAAAAATTGATTTTTATAAAACATCAACACAGATTCTAATGCCTTTAAAATAAAAAGTATGTGTCACAAAACATGCTCCAAAATGCATTGTTGTGTAATCTGAACTTCTGTGATATTTCACATTATATTGATCTAAACAGAGTGAAATTATGGTCTCAGTAGTCTGTGCTAAACTCTTTCCATAATAAGACAACTGACCATATGTGGTTAAATAGACCAATGGGATGAGAACAGCTTGTATAATTAACACTCAGCCTGTTTCTAACCTCATGTTGTTTTTACAGTGCCCTCGGCCAGTATGACCCGCCTGGCCCGCTCCAGGACAGCCTCTCTGACCAGCGCCAGCTCCACAGAAGGGGCTCGCTCTAGGGCCTGCACCCACTCCGACAGCACCGAGGGGGTGGGCGCGGTCACCCAAACCATGGAGGTCTCCTGCTGAGGGGACAATACAGCCATAGAGCAGAGGAGGACGGAGGGGAGGGAACAGTGAGGGACAGCGGTTGGTCCCCAGTGACAGCAAAAAGCATTGGGCTGAGGCATGTTAGATGAGTAGGGTTTGGGATAATTTATAACCTAAATGAAAGGTTGGTTGATATTAAAGGGTTCAACAAAGTGTGGAATTATAGGCATATAAAAAAAAGGGTTGTAACTATAAAAAGCCAAAGTAAATTATTTTCAGGAGGTGTTTTTCTCTTTAATTTTGTGCCATTGATGCCTTTTCTTAACAATCGCCATATTTTTGTACATTTTTGGCTTGTAACATAAGCTCAAAGCTATTTACCAATAATTTACTTTGTACACCCAATCTTTTCAAATATGCCAAATTGTGGCTTCATCTAACTCATCTTTTTCAACTGATATTGTAAGGAAGCTCTTGACAGATTCAGCTTTTGGTCCATTGCTTTTTGCTGTCAGTGGTAATTATTACAAAAGAGGGAACAAAATGAAGTGTAAACATTGCATAGGTCCTGTCTGTTCTCATTCACCTCCCTCTCATCTTGTCATGTGCCCCTGCCCGCTGTATGATACCATAGGTATTGCTACTACAACCCCTCCAGACCTTGAAAACGGTCATCTCGACTCCCACTTTGTGACCCAGCACTTAACAACTAGGCTAATATTTTTACTCTTGAAGTGTCATACTTGTGTTTACTGAGTGTTTCCTCATTGTTTTGCCTGCACCCTTTGACACAACTAAAACCCCCCCTACCCCCCAGAAAACAACAATTTTACGTGTCAGTTCTTGTCATATGTCAAATATAACTGCCATTATACATTAAAAGACAAGGACAGTAGAAATGGGTTGTTGGCAGGCACTATTTTGAGCAGATCTTTTGTCATTGTCTCCATCTCTCTCTGTTGATTAAGATTAGTGAGTAATAGTGGGTCGGCATGTCCAGGATTGGACAGACAGCAGAGCACAGCCTATCATAGTCAAGTGCACAGGTCTGTAGTGCATAAAGAGAGATGTGTTAGTGCCAGAGCATAGGTAGTTCATCTCAGATTTAAAGCTGCACTTGGTGAAATAGCATATATAACACATGTAAAGTTTTGTGTTGTAGTAATGTTGATTGGTTGAATGATTTTTTTTTTTCTTAACCTAAAAGTGTATTTTATATATTTTAATACCACAAATTGTTTCACAAATTTAACTAGGAACCAACTTTAAGAACCTCAATATGTTGTAGAATGGCTTTGAAAGCATTATGGCCTGTATTAATTATCTTTTGTTTAGCTAATTTTGCGCTGGAAGACAATCGAATTTAATGACAAGACAATGACTAGTAGCCGGTGTAGCATATGACTTACTAACAGAAAGCATGCACAAACGAAACATTTGTACTAAATTTGGCTTGGAAAGCACCGCTCCGTGTTTATGTGCTGCCACAAACCAGTGAGGAATGTAATTGTGCTTTGCTGAGTGCAGCTTTAAGCGGTGTGTCATGCATTATGAAGACAATCCACTACATAAGCGTAGGCTAGAGTAAATGTAGTGTATATGCATGCGGATGTGATAAACTTTAGGTTATTGTACTATACGAGTAAGAGTAGTATTGGCAGTATTGTGTGTTGATATTGGTAGGTATTGCTCATTCCAACCCTGTCTCCACTATTTATTGTTTCTATGTTTACTGGAGATTTTGGTGGTTGAATGATGTTCCAAACCAACAAAACTAAAACAAAATAATGTATTCTAAAAAAAAAAAAAAAATCTTTCTCTAAACAAGAAACAGTAAAAATCACTGGAAACTGTGTTGTCTTTATTAGCACTTTTAATGTGGATAGATGCTAGAGCCATGATCACAAGCAGTGCATTTGATGTGTAGCCGCAGTGCATGCATGTGGTTCTGCAGTGTGCTCTTCGTGGTTTCTTACTTGACAATCATGCGCCAACCCAAACTACACTGGACCAAAGGCCATGCCAGGATCTCAGTGTTAATTGTATTTGCTAGTTATTTAAGGGAGCCTTTCTTTACTGCACCTAGCCCCGTGATGACTATGGATGTACCAAAGCTAACACATACTGCACCACACTGCTTTGCACGCACACACATATTATGGCCCCCTTGCTAGATCCATGTTTCTTGTCTGGCCACTTAAGGCAAGATATTGTAATCATGTGAGTGTGTTAAATATTAGATGTGCACAAATGCTTGAGTTGTGATTTTTACTGCTAGGCCCTGTTTTAGTGTGGTGTGTACATGAATTGTTCCTTTTTGTTTGCTAACTCGTCATATTGCTTACTATAGTTAAATAGTCATTGCACGTGTAAACAAAGGATCTAAAAAGGGGGCTACATTTTAGAGGGCTGGGTGCTTTAAGGAAACGACAAGTCAGAAATATGTGTACCTTTATTGCTTTTGTTGTTTTGATGTGCTACAATATACAGTGTATCCATGATATCATTGGTAGAAAATGCATAGTTTTAAATTAGTTTGGCTGTGAACTGCTGTCTTGGACTAACTTCTGATTTGGGGTCCCCTTGATTTTTGAGCTTAGTAATGTATAGTTGTTATTTACCAAAGTCGCCTGTTCTCCTGTACTGACTTTCACACAACCCTCTGTCCCCTGCCAGTAGGGGAGAAGCTTCCAAATGCTGAGGTGTGCTCTTATCTCTGAGGTAGCCTGTAAGAGCTGGGGCTTTTTTGGAGCCATATGGGCGCCAAGCTTGGAATGTAGGGCAACCCCCAACCTCCTTAAAAAAAAAAACCCGTTCCCTTTTGCAAATCACAAGGTGCCCCAGCTCTCACAGGCCAACCCAGTCACACCCTAAAGGGCTATCAGCTGAAGTCACTTTGTTAGTTTACTAGTCTGTAGTGTGGTAGTGTTGCAGTGTTAGTGTGTGCGCACCAGGGGGCCCCATAAAGCACAGGGAATAGAAAAGGTATGGTTCATAAGACAATAGAGAGAGATTCTGACAGTGGATAATTGAATGTTTATGGAAAAAGAATGTGTTGTAGCTTGAGAGATTATTTAGATTACACTGCACCTAATTTTAATAATACTTACCTGTAGCTGAGTTACTGTCATTTCATAATTCATCTCCACTTTGAATAAGCTATTTTCTTCCTCAAACAAAAGCAAAACTGCCGGGGGGCTCCTGAATGTATTGTCCCTATTTGAAGTGCTGTACCGTATTGTCAACCCTCGCCTCCTCATACACAACCTCACAGTATGCACTTCTCTCCTTGCCTCTAAATATTTGGATATTCTACCCTAACACATAACTGTTTAGTACAGGTGATTACATATTTTGTCCAAATGCTTTTTTATTACTTACATGTGTCAAAGTTGACTCAAAAGCCCTATATGTAAACCCTAGTATAGGTGTTCCATAGGGGTCCGCAAAGGGACCAAAGTTTTTTAGTCATTTTGAATGGTATGTTGCCCACTGCCCAGTGACCACTTTTCACAGGTCATAAACATTTCAATTGTAAGGAAGTGGAAAGAAATAATTATTATAAAAAGGAAAACGGAGCAATGCAAGACACAAAGTATTGAAAATAAGTTTGAAAATCATTTTAGTGATGATTCTACAAGAAAAGAAACATCTCTTGAAGGTTTAAAAATAGTATTATTCAAAGCAAGAATGCTGTTGCAGAATCAGCCCACATCTGTAGACCTCTTTGCACTTGTAGGTCACTCAAGCTGAACAATACTGTATTGTGATGTACACTTTATGTTCCTCTCCTCTTGGATTTTTATAGCAACAGTAGGGTGTAACCTGATATTGATATACTTCTATTGGTTATGTGTACTACTGCTATCACTACTGCTATTCTTACTGCCATTATTATTGATTTATATTGAGCAATAAGTTGTCGTTTTATATTTTGGGAGTGTTCCCAAAAAAAAAGCTTCTTTCCGTTCACAATAGTAGAGGGACTTAGTTGCTTGGTTGTTAGTCAAATGTGTACTGTAAAAATATTCTATATAAATACATAGAAACTGTCTGTCTGTGTAGTAACGAATAAAGACATTATGTCAAAGTCCTGTGAAGCACATTTTTCATTCTTCTACAAAGGAAGTATTTGTTTTTGTTTCCAAAAAACAAAAACAAAGTTTCCAAACAAGTTTCCAAAAAATACACAATAAATGTTGATATAATATAAAATAGTCTTTCATTCTTTGTACATGGCATAATGCAGAAAAGATAAATAAAATCAGCGGGTACAGTGTAATAATACAGCATTATGCAAGACTTATATATTAAAATATTATGCATTTTTTGTATTGTTATTAGCCTTTAAGCATGCTCTTCTGTACATTTAAGTTGCCATCTCATATTTTGAAACCAAAACAAGTTTATTATGATATAATTCAAGTTTTTCCTCAGCTGTCTGGAATGACACTTCCTGAGTGCATCCAGCCAGTGGAGGGTGCCAAGCGCTTCACACAATTTAGCTATGCTATCTCTTTAAAATAATGTGCGACACGCTAGTATCAAGCTAGCAGCAGCAGTTATCGTGTTTAGACAGAAGAATGCTCAGAATGAGTCAGGCGATGATTTAAGGACTTGAAACAGTGGAGGATTCTCAGATAAGTTATGAATATGATCTGAATAGACATCCCAGATCAAGGAAGTTCAGCAGGAAGTGTTTTTGATGCTCGGGGGGTGGAGGATTTTCTAATGAACATTTCTCAAAACAGCTGGAATGAAACATGTTTTTGATAATGAAACATTGTTAGAACATGGTTAAAAACTCAAAGAAGTCACTGTAGCAGAATATGTGTCCTTTAAAGTTGAAGTGGGATGACCACTGGGGATGGTCCAGTCACACGTTGCTCTATCAGACACTGGTAACCTATAATTGTAAATAAAATATGTTTACATTATGAATTTGAAATTAGTTATAGGTTAGTTAAATGTTGGATCAGGTTTGTCTTGGGGTCCCTGCCCCTAAAGTCCCTCTCTCTGCTCCGCCAATGTAACAACTGCAGATCTATGAGCCTCAGTTTGACTGGACTGTGCAGACACATACATATACACATACACAGACAGACACAAACACATACACAGACACAGACACAGACAGACACAGACACAGACACATACAAACACATACAAACAAGATGAATATAACATACAATGAGGGCCCCATACGTTGTAATGAATACTCTTAAACTAAAAAGTGTTCTGATCTTTCTGGGGCCCTTGTTATCTCTTGATCTTTAGAATCTCTACCCGTTCTCTCCTGTTCAGCAGCCCTGCAGAGTAACGCCCCTCATGGTGACATACGGGATGCACACACCTATAGAGATAACCACACAAAAGTCTCAGTCGGCCGGGAGTCAGACCTAGGACATTTACTTTGACTGTATGGCTTCTAGGACAGCGCAGGCACAGCGATACCCACTGCTGAACTGAACCAACCGAACTGAGTCAGATATTTACGAGTTTAACACTCTCTATTTCAGAGTCTTTTTAGGTATTTTTTATATTTATAGATAATATAATAAATATTGTAATGTAGAATATCTCCAAAATGGTGTTGATATCAATGTCTGTATACTATATCCCATCAAAAATGTCAATAAATATATTAAAATAGACCCAGAGTCTAGTCAACAGCTGCAATGGGGGTCCTCTGAGACAGGTGGAATATCAGAAGGACTCCTGCAGGTGGAGTTGCTGCATCAGTCACACTGTTACAGGTGGACTGAGGCACATTTGATTTTGGCACAGCCTGTATAATTCTCTTGCCAGAAGTTAAAGCTAAATGTTGCTCAATCAGAAACTGTATCCAAATAAAAGTAACTTTGTGATTAAAGGAGATATAGGCTACAGAGCCTACCAGAGTTCTTGAGCATGTGGCTATATAAAAAATGTACCTACAGTGTACAGTGATAGTTAAGTTTGCTGGTTGCAAGCCTTGTTTACAGATGTTTGTGAAAATAAGACAAGATTCAGCATCATATTTGCACAGTATATTTATTCATAGGATATTTTACTTGGGATAGCATTGTAGCACTCCCATGGATCAACAGTTGTATCAAAAACACATTTTTGGTGCATTGCTTACATTAGTTTTATCAACAGAGTGGATTTCTTTCTTATATCTTTCTTAAATAATATACAAACAATATCTAAGTAATTTTAACATTTTACAACAGCAAAGAGGATTTATTTGAATCCTTCTTTTATAAACATTTTAACATTAGGGGGTGCTATGGAGCCAACTGTTTTAATATCAGTGTTTAGCATGCATATATCAGCAGCTGGAACCAAAAAGGTTGACAAGTGAATTCAATTACTATTTTCACTTTTGAGTTCAAATCATCATTGTCCTTTTACAAACAAGCTACAGTACAGTTTATAACAGATAAGAGAACTGAAAGATAAAGATGGAAAAACAGCAGAATGAATTTACCAGGTTGTGCCACACTTATTCAAAAATGACTTTGTAGGACACCATGTTAGATTCGCTGTACGAGTGGAGCATCTGGTCCACAGGGCTGTAGTTCAGTGAATATATATTGGGAAACATCTTTTGGAAATAGATGCCGATGTTGAACTTTTCCTGCCCTGTGACTGTATCATATGAATAGAAGATCTCCTCTGTGTCTTTGCTGACCGCACGTGTGGCATACAGCACCCCGCAGACCATGAAGGTGTTGGTGACGGCCTGCTTGTACACCGAAGTGTGCCAGGTCTGACCCAGCTCTAGCCCTGCTGCTCCCTCATCCACTCGGGACAGCACCAGGTTCCCGTGGTCCTGGTTTGTGGTGTAGATGACCCACACCCCGGACTCGTCTGTGGCCAAGTCCAAGTCTGTGAATGGGAAACACTCATCCAGCTGACAGAAGTTACTTTTAGAGTTGACCCTGGAGACAAGCAAAGATACAAGTTAAGTTAAAAATGTACTGTATTTATTGACATTATACTGTATTTTATTTTACAAGTCTGGTGGGATTTCTAATCTAAGGAGCATTGCTCACAGAAATGTGTTGACTCTTAATCACTTAAAGAAATGTAAGAGGTGTAAGGTGTAAGGTGCCCTGAAAATGTACCTTTACCTCCCCTACAACTGGTTTTATTGTCGATCTAATTTGACTTTAATTGTCCCTCAGTCCCATCTTTGGTGAACAAAATTGTCCTATATTTTATTTTCCTTTTGATTATACATTGTAATTTATCTTGATGTCGCTGTTACAGTTACAATGTCCCAGAGAAATCCACGGATGGATCCATGAAGTGTATTTAGTGAAATAATGAAACATTTTAGGAGCAAAATGGACTAGTTTGTAGTTTTCACATGAAAGCATGTCGAGAGCGCAAACTGACCAAAAAAGTTTTTCTTGTAGTCTTAAAACTCATTTCATGTAAAACTGATATTTTCCCTCAGTGTGACTTGAAGCTCTGCTCAAAGTTAATGCATGAGGACATGATCCCAAATTCTCACACACCACTAGAGTTTCTCCAGATGGATGATCTGAACTAAAATGTAAGAGTACCTGGTTCCTTTGGGCAGCTGCAGAGTAGTCACAGTTTTGCTGGTGAGGTTGAATCGGCACACCGAGTCCACGTTGTAACAGTTGTAGTACAGAGCGCCTCCGTACAGGACCACGTTTGGCCCCTGGACTGTGTTGGTGGTGGGGTTGGATGAGTGGATAATGACATTACCTGCAAGAAACACAGACCTTTCAGAAATAAGTTTTGTACTTGGTCATACTCTCTTTCTGTTCACACCTTGTCGAGATCATCCATGAAACTGGTTTGTTCTTTTTGGGTTTTTTCAGGATTTTTTGGCCCTCAGGCTTTATTAGACTAGATTAGAGTTTTAGGAAGGAATGGGGATGAGAAAAGAGAGGACTTGCAGCAAATTGTTTGAGCCAGGAAACTCCAACTCCAAACAGAGCCTGCTTTAACCACTAGCACTCTTTTAAGGTACTTTTGAGCAATAAAACAGCTGTGATGGAATTGCACACAGTGACTTCTAATGACTTCTTGCACTCACCGGGCACGCTGATGCCCACCACCAGAGAGCTGAGGCTGGAGTACAGGCGAACATAGTTGGCGAATCTGTTGCTGGAGGTCAATGGCACGTACCAGTACCAGTTCTCCTGTCCCTTCTCAGGCTTTGGGTCTCGGCCCCATGCTCCGTACTTGTAGCTCCCTGGATACTCCCCTGCTGTGTGGATCCTGGGTCCAGATACATTTTGGAAGCGCCCGTGTGGACACAATCCTGCAACACAACGTGGGTAAAGAGGACATTGATCATCTAAAAAGAGCAGAAAGGTAATACTGGATCACTAACTGGTAAAACACTTTACCAGTTAGTGATCCAGTATTACAGTTTAGTTCTCTTTAAGGGGAACCACGCCCCAGTCTCCAGTTTAAAGGTCCTATAACATGCAAAATTGACTTTTCAGAGGTTTTAACCTTCCTACAGTGCTATTTGGGCCTCGTATGTGTGCCCAAAGGGGTTTTTTGATTGATTCCCGCATGCTTTCGCTAGAGAACTGTCTTTTCCGTCCCCCTCGGCTGAGCAGGCAGACGGGGGCTCCTCACCAGGATGACGCGGCTTCACCAGGATGACGCGGCGCTCAAGCCACGCCTCCAGGAAGTGCGCAGCCGCAATAATAAAAAACAGCTAATGCTAATGCTACACAGTAATTACACGATAGATACGACAGATAGAAGAGTTAGCTTGTTATTTACCAAACGGCAACGTCCGTCGTCGAGGTACTGCGTCCACGTCAAACTCCAGGTCAGATCCAGGACGTAGGACTCAGCACGACGCACCAACAGGACGGATAAAATGTGTATTCCCGTGTTTGTGTATCGCTGTTTACCGGAGCACACGGCGCATGCGCACCATCTCCGCTCTAGGCTTCGTCGCGAGTTGGGTGGGGGCGTGAGGGGAGGCAGACTGCTCTCTGTTCAGGGGGGTCGGATCTCAGAGTGAGCCGTTTGCTTTTGCAAGGAGGGGGGCCAGTCCAAGAAATGGGTGTTTTTTGGAAACTGTTATGTTATGGATATTGCACAACGCAACATTTGATCAACAAAGCCCTTAGAATAGACTGTGTAAAGGGCAAAATAGCAGAATATGGGACCTTTAAACTTTGCTCCTACTGCTCTGGTGGAAGAGGAAGGCGAGAATATCTAATTTTTTTCGGTGACCACAGATTGACCCTAAACTGGAACTGACCCCCAAGCCCTTCCTCTTTAAACTGTGAAACCTGCTTATGTTGACCTTTTGACAGCGTGAGAGTGTGTTACCATGTGAGGGCGCAGTGGGCGGGACAGTGGGGTGGTGTCCGTTCCTACATTGGTCCAGTTCCCTCTTGAGGCGCTTGTTGGTCCTGTCTCTTTTGATCACCTGCAAATTGTCGTAGGTTTCCAGCTCTTGAAGCTCTGCTCTGACGGCACTGATCTGAGAGAGGAGTAGACAGCGCTTTCAGTTATCACAGAATGTACATGATTATACTCAGTGATCATCTGCTGGTAATTTGTAACCGTGTATACACAGTCCCGATCAAAAGTTTAAGGATGGACAAAAGTCACATTTTGTATGGTTGGATCTTAACAAGGTTCCCAGTGGAGCTGTAAATAAATCAAACTAAATACAACTTTGAGTAAGTTAGGATGAGGGAACAGCATTATTGTCATAATACATAATATGTCCCCTTTAATACTCTTTTTCAAAACTGAAAATTGCAGCTGTTTCTCTGCCTCTGCCTAGACCTTTGTCTGTCTGTCAGTACATGGAGTGCAGCCCCACCTGCTGTGTGGTGTCCCGGGTCTGCTGTCTGTGTGTCGTCATGGTGATGTTGAGTCTCTCCATGAGCAGTCTGATCTCATTGAGCTCGTTCTCGATGACGTGCAGAGACAGGACCCCGTACACCCCGCCATCATCATCCCGCTCCAGCTCCGACATGTCGTCCTGCAGCTGTGGCAGGCGGCGCTCCAGGCCCAGCAGAAGGATTTCCAGCTCCAGCGCCTGAAACGAGACAGTGAGATATGTTTTATATCTCAACAACTGAACAAACATTGTTATAGGTGGGTATTACTCAAGTAGAAGGGTTGTGTTGGTGTCCAAGAAATGACTCAAGAGACCACATCTCATGTAGGAGAGTGGAACTGGTGCCTCTGATCTGATTTATAATTGGAAGGACAAAACATTCAACAATGCACATAACCTGGTATTCTCAATAGATAGACCACCTTAATGAGAAAAAACAAATCAAGCTGTGCAAGAAACTAATGTTTACAATATTACATATTGTCAACATGAAGGTCTTGTCTCTTGTAGACTTACTCCCAGTGGAAATTTCATCTAAATCCTTTACTCTAAAAAGATGACTGTACCACCGTGAAATAAGGAGTAAATGTAACCAGTGGTGAAAAGCAAAGACGTGCAAATGTAAAAGTACTGTACTTACATGCAAGGTTTTAGGATACATTTTACTTTGTCTTATTTAAGAGCAGATATATGTACTCTCTGCTCTACTACATTTTTATACTGGCCTGAAAAATAGGTTTTCTTTTGATTTAGTGACATCTTTGTGACTTTAACACCCAAATGTTAAAGTTCAAGTCAATAAATACAAATGGAAAACTGGTATACATTTATGTATAATGTGTATGTGTGTGTGCGTGCGTGCGTGCGTGTGTGTGTGTGTGTGTATATGTGTGTGTGTGTGTGTGTGTGTATGTGTGTGTGTGTCTGTGTGTGTGTGTGTGTGTGCGTGTGCGTGCGTGTCTGTGTGTGTGTGTGTGTGTGTGTGTGCGTGCGTGTGTGTGTCCGTGCGTGCGTGCGCGTGTGTGTGTGTGTGTGTGTGTGTGTGTGTGTGTGTGTGTGTGTGTGTGTGTGTGTGTGTGTGTGTGTGTGTGTGTGTGTGGGTGTGTGTGTGTGTGTGTGTGTGTACATTTATGCCCCTATACCTGTACTTTTACTTATGAAACCAAATGTCAACTTGTCAATGTCAGTTTCATTTCTACAGCACATTTACCACACCAGCTGCACAAAGTGCTTCACACGCCGATCAAATGTGGGAACTCTAGGCCTGTCACAATAAACTATAGACTCATCGTTTAAAGACTCGTTTTCACACATCGTGTGAAAGAAAGAACAATATTTTTGGGACTTAATATTTATTGTGTGAATGTTTTGAAAGCACTTTGGAGAACTTTAGAGAAGTTTTTCTTGGTTTGTGTTAAGATTTGGATTGCAAATAGTAACATTTTATGAATCTGCACCAATTTACTGAAAAAGTGTTTAATTCAATTATTTATTGTAGCTCAAGATTTCATTTCAGTAGTTTCAATATTATCGTTTATCGTGATATCTTCTCTAATAATATATCGCACTTCAAAAATTGTTATCGTGACAGGTAATTCCTCAACCATTTTATGTATCGGGACGATAAATTACCTTCTGTGAACTGACGTTGTCGTTACATTCCGCTGCTTCCTTCTCGGTTGTGTTCAGTTTGTCATGAGGAAAACGCTGTGTGTTGGACAGCTCACACTCACATTTGTCTGGAATTTGTGACTGACACAAAACATAAAAAAAAATAAAAACATTTTACACCAACAGTTATCTTTACATATGTAATGCTTTTGCAGCTAAATTGAATCTGTCTGTTGCAGCTCTACAATTCAATGAAATTCAAACTCCTACCTGTAGTGAGGGTGTGAAGAGAGCGCACAAAGACAGGAGCACGATCAGCTTCATGATGCATTCGAGTACAGCTAGTCGTTGTCAGTGTTTTCAGATCTTCTCACTTCAGCAGTATATGTCCACAGTCCACTCATCGTCAGTGGGCAGGGTTTGTGCTCATGAACAACTTCATTGGGAAAAATTGCACACTTCCTTTTTGTGGTCCAGAATCTGCAACTTGGAACTTTTTGAGGACCCCACACAAAGAAGTTATTGCAGTTTGTCACGATGAAGTGTATTAAAAATACTTTTGATGAGCTACACTAATCATATACTGAAACACATTTGAAATAACGGGAAATGATTGAGGAACAGAAAATAAAAATTGTAATATTTAGACACCAAATTGTGGCTTGTGGTTGATTTTGTGACATTAAGCACTTTTTCAATGGCATATTACTTTTGGTTTTTTCACGAACAGTCAGCAAATTAACGTCCCATATTTCTCAGGCCCCATGCAGAGAAAACATATTTTTAACTGACACGAAGTGTACTAATTATACTAACATGAAGGGTTCAAGTGAAGAATGTAAAATACTAAATGCTTTTTTTCCTCCACAAAAGGCCCTATCTTATTCTTCAGCAGGAGACATGCAATCTCAACATCTCAAAACATTTTCATCAAATTACCCAACACTGATAATTTGGGTTATTTTGCTCTGTACATTGACAATAAAGCACCTTTGTCAAAATGACACGGGGCATTTAAATCTGAAAAATTGACATAAGTCGAAATGTCTTGGTTCATTGTATTTATTAATTTACATTTATGTTTTTTAGTTAACTAGATCTGACTGAAAATTGCACTAAAAATTCAAACGTCACCTAATTTTTCTTGTCACATGAAAGCATGTTGAGGGCGAACTGACCAAAAAAATTAAAATAAAATAAAAACAACTTTTTCTTGTAGTCTTAAAACACATTTCATGGGATGCCAGTCTGAACCAGTGTTTCTTGAAATGATTTAATGGTCCCCAGGTGAGAGGAAAACTGATGCAACAGTCAAATGCAGGGGTAGATTCCTGTTAGTTGGCCTTCCAAATGAATCCTATATTCTATAAGGCTACTTTATCACTTTGCAGGTCGCCCATTTTTTGTGTTCGGGGGTTGTGAATGCCAACAGTTGTAATTTTGAGGGTTACGACAGATAAAGGTTGAGAACCAGAATTGTGAAAGCTATTTTCTGTTTAGCAATGGGATTTTCATCTCTGAATCATCTGAATAGCAGGCTTCCTATTAATTTGAGCTTGTTAAATAATCAATTAAAGGTGTGTGGCCTTAAGGATGAGCCCTTTCGGGTTTCTGCCACACACTTCACGTTTTATGTCATTTTATTTCATGTAAACTTCTGTTTTTTTTATTAAATGAAAATAAAAATGACAAATACAAACCACTGGTCTGAACAGTTAGTTAGGTGATTCACTTTCTACAGTCAGAGATACGGACTTCACTTTTTGCAGCGAATGTGCCACATGTGGGACTCGTCTTGGAGAAACGTTGCAGGAAAATTCTGCTGTTGCGAAAGGAAGAAATTACAATAACCATTGCATAAACGGAAAAGAAACACTGTCTAATATGATTATTGGGAAGTGCCGAGTTTCACATCCACAAGCATCCTCATTCTGTCTACGTCACAGCGAATATGAGAAGGAGGAGGAACTTAGCATTATTAATACAACCAGACGAACTTCATCTGTCCAACTCCTGACATGATGCTGGTGCTGCTGCTTATGCTACTGTCGCCAATGGTAAGACATACGTTTTATCGTGTATGTGCATCATACTGTACAAGAGAACATTATTTGGAATTCCCTATTTAATTTTTTGAAATACTTTGTCAACTTATTCAAAAAGCATAAGACACAGGTATTGTCTAACTGTTCTGATAGCTGTGCATACGACTGAAAGGATTGTTCTGCACTCTTAAAAATGATCAATTATTTTTTTATTTGTGTGTAGTGCGATTTTAATGCACCTATTGTGTAAAGCACTTTGAATTACTGTGTGTACGAATCGTGTGCTACAAATAAACTTGCCTTCTCTGAGTTTACAACTTCAATATTTGTGACTGGAGGTGGACAACATAGAGAAATGTTGATAATATAAATGCTGTTTTGAGGATATGCACATTGATATTGACTATATTGTTTCCAGAAAAGAAAAAAAAAAGTTACAAGAAGAGGATTGAAAATAAAAATGAAAAAGTTGAGGGTATAAGGAGATAGGAGACAGACATTTCACATTTGTTTCATAATTAATCCTCCAATAATTCCTTTTACGACATGTTTCAACACATTTCTGTTGGACTGACATAATATGGTCTCAATATCGTTATCGGAAGACTCAAAGAAAAGAAAAAAATGCTGATATTCATTTTTGTTAATATCTTATTTGTCACACATTAGACCAGAATCAAAGGAACATAACTTTTCTTGTTTGATAATGGCTTCTTCTAACATTTGTATATGCTCCACACTAATCCACTCTCTTAAAATGAATAATGGATGTCAAACTCGATGTGTGTGTTGCAGGCGCAGGGTGAGCGGGTGACGGGGGTGAAGCAGGACCAAGCGTGTGTGTGCACCGTGGACTCCAGGCTGTGGGCGTTTCCCGTGCAGCGATACGAGAGCGTCCAGCAGCAGCTCGACTCCTGTGAGGAATCACTGCAGAACCTCAGCAAACAGGTGACATGCAAACCATTCAAACTGCTTTCAGTAATATTGGCTTAAAGTGCGTATGACAGGTTTTTATGATTGACTCATTTTGACATTATTCGGTGTATTAATACCTCTCGTAAATATAAATTATAGTTTTACTCCAATCAGGTCGCTGTTTGTGGAGAAAAGTTGAAAAATATGTTGAAAATAACAGAAAGTATACAAAATGATGACATCACACTAGGGAGCCAAAGGTTATGCGTAATTTATACAAAAGAAACGACTTTTTTGACCCTTTAAACATCAGAGGAGTACAATGTACAGGATGGTTTCTTTGTAATTTCCTCATATGGATCATCATTTACCTGTCATAGGCACTTTAAACTTTGAGATGAGAATTGTCAATACACAGCAAATGCTCAATCTACTGTGTCAGTCAAGGAAACAAGACACCAGAGGCCAAACATGCTTATAAAATTACACCTCTCCAGGACAGTATACTGACACTGAATTGAGACATTACATACTTCTCTGTTTACTAGTGTATAACGTATAGACATTCATGCTGTGTGAAGTGTCATATCCATGTGTTATTATGCATTTTTCATATTGTTATTAGCCTAAACATGCTATTAAGTACTTTAAATTTGCCATCTCATCTTTTGAAACAAGAAAACATTTATTATTGATTAAATGAGGTTTCATCAGCCTGTGTGAGGTGACCCTTCTTGAGTGCATCCAGCCAGTAGATGGTGCCAAGCGCCACTTACAATCTAGTTAAGTTAGCACTCAACACGATAACTGGTAATCAATCGCATCATATCATCGGACAGAAGATAAGCAGAATGAGTCTGTCACGGAACCAGGAAGTTCAGCAGGTAGTGTTTTGGTGCTCGGAGGGGGAAGATTTTCTAATGAACATTCCTCTAAACAGTGAGAATGCAACTGAAAGCAACTTTAGGTGTGTTTTTGATGCCGGAATATTATTAGAATAAATTAGCCTATATTACAAATTTATCAATTTCTGGTATTTTAAGTTTAAGTTTTATCAATTCAAATTCTTTCAAATGAAAACAAATCATTTCTATGTTTGTTTAGAGAGCAAAAAAACAAAACAAAACAAAAAAAAAACCCGAAATGCGCACACAAAATAAACATTAGAATAAGCACCAGAGCATCAAGAAGACTGCAATATACTACAATTCTGACTATTTTTTACTGTTTCTGTAGTAATGTCTAACTAGTTTATGATATGTTGCCAAGTGTATGTCGTCTACTTGGTTGAATAATGTCAAGTTTGTTGTTGTCTAATTGGATGTTACTTTATTTTACCTTAGGACAATAAATGAAGTTTAGCTTTTCTGGCATATGGATTATATGATGAAGTTGCTGCTGGCACATTGATTAACATGCACTGTCCTTATTCAAATAAATAAATAAAGTATAAAAATGTGTCTCAGGTGCAACTAGCCAGCGATCGTCTGCCCCACATCCTGTCTGTGCTGGCCAACGTGACAGCCCGCCTGCAGCCACACCAGTACCTCCAGTACAAAGGCCTGTACTCTGCTCTGGGCCTGCGCCAGCTCAGTACCGAGATCAACCAGCTGGAGGCGCACGTGAGCGCAGTGCACAGCCAGCTCAACAACGAACACACCAGGGCGCTCACCACAGAGGTATTCAAACTTTGATTTACTTGATATTTTTTCAGCTTGGTTTTAAATTTCGTGAATTAAAAACTGGATATGAATTTCAAATGTCATGGCAAACGCTCAGTGTATAGAAGTTAAAGTGCAAATGACTATTATTATTACATTTTTTTGGTGAGACCCTGTGTTAAAAATTTATCATAGTTGCAATTTTTCAAGAAATATTTAAAAATAAAAGAAGAAAATTACAGGAAGTTGAGCAGAGCCTTAACAGAATCCCTAATCTTTATCAAATCTTATTGGCTGATAGAATGTTGTGATGTCATGTGAATGCAACCTCTTACCTGTGTGTGTGTCTCATTATAAACTACACCAAAATGGGCTCTTTCAGTTGCTTATGTGTGTTTAAATTTGCTAGTTCTTTGCACTGCTAAGTACTTCCTGTCCAATATATCTCTTTGAGGTTTTTGCAGAGTTACACCAAAGTTATAAATTCATAATTATCAGGCAGTGAGCTGCAGGTGGATGTCACTGACAACATGTTAAAGACTTTACAATTGAGATACTTCCCCACCGGACACTTCTACGTTAATAAATGCAGGTGTTTGTGGGTCAATGCTGACACAAATGCTAATTTTGATGCATACTTTATAAAAATCAGATATCACTTTACTTAATATTTTAATTGGTTGCTTCTTTATATTTTACATTTGAATAAAAGTTAGCATTAGCTGTGAGAAACAGTTTGCTTAGCCGATTGCCACTGTGCACAGGCCCATTGTTAAACTGGGGAAGAATAGTATAAATCTTTAGCAAATCCTAAATATAATCATGTTCATCATCATCATCACTACATTTTTAATAAAATGCATAGTCTAAAATCAAGTATGCTTTTTCATTTTTTTGGTATATAGGTTTGTGACATTATATTTGTGTTTGTTAGGTTGTAAAACTCCGTCAAAATGTAAATCGAATGAAGACAACCGATGACATCAACTTAAAGATGATGAAAGAGCAAGTGCGCTATCTGAAGAACAGAGCAGAGTCCTGTAAATCTATTCCCAATGACTTCAGAGGTGAGCAACTTTAGCAGTATTGACCATAATTTGTACACCACTAAACAGACACAGGGTGGTTTGGTACCCTTACATCGTAAAAGCTAAAGAATTGCACTTTGTTTTTTGGGATAGCCCCTGTGGTGAATATTTACCTTTACCTTTACTGACAAAAAACACAATTTACACAGAACTAGAACACATTTTCCTGAACGTTTGAACAATTATTTCTTAAAATAAAGGTGCAATCAGGTATTATAATTTGTCAAATCATCATATTGTGCAAATTATATGGACTTTGGCCTTTGTTTACAATACAGTTGCTAGGTAATAGTTGTTCAACCAGGAAGTACAATTAGAAAAACTAAAATTGTCAAAGTGGGGAAAAACAGGCAAAATGTTTAAAAATCATTTACATTTTAACGAAATGTTGCTTAACCGGTCATATGGACTTAAACATTGTGACTTGTGTTTGTCCCTAACTGCATAGTGTATCTTGTGGTTTTCAGCCAAGCATCAATACTGCACAAAAGGTTTGATCAAGAACATCAGTGAACCCGTGGTGACCAAGATCAGTCCATACGGAAAGACCTACATTTCAGGCTCGTGGGGCAAACAGGCTCTGCAGAACGACAAGGGACAGGACGGGCAGGACAGTTACTGGGTGCAGCCCCTGGTCAACAGCCACATCTGGGGCAATGTTCTGCGAGTCTATCCAACCTACGACAACTTCATGGCCTCCACCAACTACAAAGACTACACCTTCGCCCCGTCCCATACCCACACCGACTCCATAGAAGGTCCCAGTGCAGTGCTGTATGGCAACGCACTTTACTACCACTGCTACCGATCAGAAAATATTTGTCAATATAATCTGACCACCAACTCTGTGAGAAGGGTTAAACTCCCTGGTACTGGTGTTGGCAATAATAACAAGTTTCCGTACTGTTACTACGAGTGCCGCAGCCACAGTGACATCGACATAGAAGCTGACGAAACTGGTCTGTGGGCCATCTATGCGACAATGGGTAACCACGGCAACATTGTAATCAGTCGTTTTATATGGGACAGTGAGACTGAGACTTTGAATGTGACCCATACATGGGAGACAAGGCTGTTTAAGAAGGCAGTGACCAATGCATTCATGGTGTGTGGTGTGATGTACGCAACCAGGTACAACAGTGACTACCGTGAAGAGGTGTTCTATGCATTTGATACAACGACAGGACGAGAGGACAGCTCTCTGGCACTCCCACTGGAGAAGGTCGCAAAAGGTGTGGCTAGTGTGAGCTACAACCCCACAGACAAAAAGATCTACATGTACAATGATGGGTATCTCCTAGCATACCAGGCGAGCTTCTACTGACGGACCTTGTAGTCAATGCAGATTCATAATAAGTAGGCCTGTCACAATATCAAATAAATTGCTGCAGAAAATATAATGATAAACGATAATGTTGAAACTACTTTGTGCCACTGGCAGCAACAATCCTCCCCCAAAAATGTTCAATATTGTATTGAATAATTGTTGTAATAAATAAAAAGCACAATGTAACACACAGTTGGTGTATAATGAATCATAAAAGTGTCTTATTTTACTCTCTACAACTCAAATCGTATTGAAAAAGCTAAGAAAAGGTTCTCTAAAGTGCAAAGAAGATGCACATGATGATATAATATTTACATTATGATATAAATGCTGAGCCCCTAATATAATGTTCAGTCTATCCTATATTGAACGATAAGTTAATATAGTAATCATTGTGACAGGTATGTCTATCAGCTGTATACATTTCTGTTAACTTCATTGTTCAGCATCGAAGGTTAGGTCAAAAGTTGAGGGCAATTTTTCCTGTGGGGGTTAACCTTTACCTTTACTCTCAAAGATCATATCACGCTTTTTTACATTTTGTTAATTGTATGCAGTACAAAATGTTTAGAAGTAAACTGGTGCTTTCTGGGTGGAGTCTGCATGTCCTCCCCGTGTTACCGTGGGTTCTCTCCGGGTTCTCCGGCTTCCTCCCACCGTCCAAAGACATGACTGTACAGGTTAATTGACAACTCTAAATTGTCCCTAGTGAGTGAATGTGAGAGTGAATGGTTGTCTGTCAAATGTCCTTGTCCTCTGTGTCAGCCCTGCGACGAGTTGGCCACTGTCCAGGGTGTACCCCGCCTAAGGCCCAAAGTCACTGGGATAGGCTCCAGTCACCCGCGACCCCTAACGGGAATAAGCGGTAGAAAATGAATGAATGAATGGTGCTTTGACATTGATTCATTCTTTTCCTGTTTATAGTGACATTTCACTGTAACAAGCAGTGGATTGTCATTCAGATGTTTTTATTTTTGAAAAGTGGCTATGTGACACTTTAGAATATGTATTACTCAAAGTCTTGATTTTTCAAATAAACACAACTAAGTTCACAGAAAAAACAGGAATTTTCCGAACACTCAAGCCTCAGTTGCAGAATACAGGATTACTCATGCATGAAGGGATCAATTAAAATACAACTCTGAGTACAGTAATGAGGAGGAAACACTAATAACAAGGGTAAAAGCTTATTAAAGTTGATTTTGTACAATATCTCCCTTTTAAAGAAACATGATACTATCTGACAAATGAACGCAGAACATTTTTTAATCATGTCATCTATCCTGTATACGTTTTCACTAGTCATAAGTTCTCCTACATTTCATTGTGGCTTTACATCCTTGCAGTATACGCCATATCCCGCAGAGGGCGCTGTGCCATTGTGTTTTTGCATGAGGAGAACAGCTGTTGCGGAGATTGGGCCTGCTTTGTGCACAGACTATGCTCTTTCGCCACACCTCCTGCGCAGCTCTGTAATAACAGGGCAGACTGTGATCCTCATGGACTCCTCTGGGTCTGCCTTGTTCAGGGCTGTGGCCAGGAAGGCTCTTTGGTGGAAAATAGACTGGCACATGTTTTGTCATAACACACTAGACCTCAGCGACATTCTGGTAACTCTCAGTCGTTACTGTATTCTTTCATCATCTGTGACTTGGTTAGATCTCAAAACCTGGAGACCAGCAACAAAACCATTCAACAACAAACCCTCTGTAAATTATCCTTGCATATCTTGAAGTTACATAGTTACATGGACAGCAGCAAAAAAAATAGAAATGTTGCAGATCCAAACATTCAGTCAAGTTAATTTGCACATGCATTAAATTGAATAGTCCTGAACAACTTCTAAGATACGAAAAGGCAACTCAATCCTCAAACAGAAAGAACTTGACACGGGCAAGTTTCTCATGATTTATAGGGTGACATGCTGTAGAGTTTTTTTTTTTAAACAAAAAATGTGCAGGGATTCAAAAAGGCTGAAAAATACTGTCTTAGGCCATATTCTGGTCGAGTTCACCATCAACGTTTCCATTTACTTTTTTCAAACTTTTAAATTTGAAGCGAATAAAACACATAACACAAAAAGTACCACTGAGCAGACAACAAATCAAGAACAACAAACAAACAAAAATTACGGCACATCCAAATTTACAAATAAGTTCCATTTAGTCCAAAGTCAAATTGTTCCCCTTTCAAATTAAGCTTGAATGTAATTTTGACCAGTATTTCACAATATCAGTCGGTTCCGTTGGGCTCATCCATTTCTTTCGCCAAGAGTACACTCCAAAGATATCCATTTATTATGTTCACTGCATGAGTGTTGAGACCAAAAATACATAGTTCTGAACTCGAGTGGGATGGGAATGCCGAAGAAATATTTCGGAGTGCTTTGTTAATCTCAGTCCAGTACCTTTGACCCATAGGACAGTCCCAAAACACATGGAAATGATGGGCCACATGGCAGCCACATTTTCTCCAGCAGTTAGCATCTCCCTGTGAACAGTGGGCACTTTGACCTAGACAAATAAACAAAACATGACACATTCTTTCAAACTGTGATTCCGCCATGTGATTTCGATGATCAAAACCACTACAACGCTTCATAATAAATGTCTGTATCCAGTACTTTCAGTAACAATAACATACATCTCTTCACAGTTGTTTTTCAGCCATCGTAGTATTTTCATTTGAAGGCAGTTGCTGTAAAATCATTGTTTTGCGACTGTAAATGAAGATTGTCCGTTTATATTATGGTATGTTCGTCCACATTTATGAGCTCGTAACCAGGACGTGAGTGATTGTGTTGCATGTTTTTTCCGTTCAGGCCTGAGCTTGCATATTGCAGCCGCTGCACATTCACGAAGTCATAGCATAGACCACTCTAAAGCACTCATGACACCAGCCTCTCTTAAGTGCATCAGAGACACAGCCCTGCCAGGATGAATGCACATCTCACACTGTTCACTACTGCATGAGTGAAGTAAATATATAATCTTATCTTACATTTACTGATATTATCTTATTCTTGATGTGTGTTACTTGTTAATAACACGATACCGCACCATCTCAAAACGTTCCTTTAACTTCCCAGCTGACTAATCAATTTGAAAATAGCTATTGTAGTCAATCGTGTCACGCTGAGGCACAAATTGTGACCGAATCAAAATAAAGCTAATGTTTCAGAGTAGTATAAATTGCTTTTAATGATGTTGTTGAGCCTGATGAGTGCTGAGAGCGGAGCTGAACATGAGCCGAGGGGAGGAGGGAGGCAGCAGGAAGTCATCTAATTTAAGCGAGTAATTACACACCCATTTTACCTCCCTCCGCAGCTCTGAATCTACACAGATCAATCAAAGTTTCCACAAAATCATCAGAGGTTTAAAGTCACTCCGAGACCTCTGTCCTCATCCTTCTGTGAATCGAGCTGAAGTGAAATAAATTGCGGAGAAATGTCAGCGGATATAAAACAAAGTCGCAAAGTCACAAGGGAACAGAACAAATCAATACAGGCTTAGTTTGAGGTGAGTCATGTTGTATGACTTCACACAACTTCACAATCCCTGACTGGATATGCTGTCATAGAAGATGTCTGGCACCATCATCACTGTTTTTTGGACGACTGTGTGTGTGTCAAGCTGTTTTTATTTTTACAAAACCCAACAGAAACCTTTCTTCTGTGTTTTTGGTGTCCAGCTGGCCCATTCTTTTGTATTTTTCCATCAACAAAATTCCTCATCTTTTGTCACCTTGCACAGAGAGCAGCGCCTTCGAGGTTCCACTGTACAAGTAAAACATGCATGCACTTTGCCATTGTGTGTGTCAGCTGTGTTTGTAGCGAGCCAATGTTTAGGATGTCAGAGATGATGTACAGCGGTAATAATTGCAGTAATTCACACACAAAATAGGAACAGCTTAGTGAATCTAAAATGCAATGTTTCTGCATGTTTGCTTGGCCGATGTTCCACGCTATGACATCAAACGGGTCTATTTCCAACACAAGCAGAAGACGCAAGACACAAAATTTTTGGCAATCTCATGTCTATCCTATCAAAAATGTATTAAAACATGTATTTAAAGGTGAAATGTTTGCAACAATGAATCACAAAAGGGCTGAAACATCACTTTATACCTTTACTTTTACAACATACCTGTTATTTTATTACAGCATTTTCACTATAAACGACATATTCAATACTCAAAAAATCTAAATTTCGATATATTGCCCACATCTAAATGCAAGATAGAAACATTTAATGATACTGGGGAAGTTTACAGGTCAGCCAACAACATCTTTATGGAGACGAGTATGTTTCAGAGCCCCGCCAATCAATTCAATCAGCACTGAGTCCAAGAGAAAAACAGCATCACAGTGACCCGGCTAAAGGCTTGATCTACAACGATTCTCCAGTGTGACATTCAGTGATTATTGATGAAAGGCCGCATGTCTTTAGTGTAACTCCAGAGACGCAGGACGGAGCAGGGTGTATCTGCAGTGATGGGTGTGACACTTCTATACGAGGCTCCAAATGACAAGGCCGTGTGCAGTTTACAGATATAAATACATGTAAAACTGTAGGCTCGGCGCTAAATGACAGGGCAGAGGGAAAGTGTGTGTGGGTGGGGCGAGCTGCTGTGTGGGCCATACGGGGCCAACCAAGTGTATTTTTGGTCGTTCTTATTTTCCTTTTCTCTGTCCGCTGTGTGCTACTGTGCCACAGATGTTCAACACTCATTTAACACCATGCGCCCTCTCTGACTCTGGAAGTGGCACAATCTCTTCAACAAATCTGTGTTGCGCTACTGCAGAACAAAGCACCCACAACATCTGGCCCTCCGCTGGCTTCTTTCAATAATGTATCTGTGTTACACTGTACATATTTGCTTCTTCTAAAGCGGGGGATTATTCTTTCACTCTTGTTTCTCATTTTTCATTATTCTAAATCTAATAGGAGGGGTTGCAATGCCAGAGATGGGAAAACAGGGACAAAATCTAAGTCCTTTGTTAAACAGGAGAAAACAACAACCGAGTTAAGGCTGCCTCTAGCAATTATTTGGAAATTGATACTCTGGCTTAGTTTTAATTTCATAAGATTGATGAATTTCAGCACTTGAATGTGAGATGAGCTTTTTAAAAAACAAAATTTGAGCTACAATGAAGTATCCTTACAGACAAAACAGACAGAACAGGCTTTTCTCCTGATTCATTATGATGTATAACTGCTCCGTCTGAGATAAAACCTCTTCTGTGAGTACTTATATTTTGGAGTTTATGCCATAATTCAGATGTTGTTTGCTTGTTTTTTATCCAGACAGACAAAACCAAGTACAATTTAAGGAACTATTCAAGTAAAACCAAACCCAACGTCACCACAAAAGCTCTGAAATGTTGGCAGTTTGTTTAACAGCTGTTCATTTGTCTTGAGTTTGAATATCGACTTCTTTTGTTGAAATCTTTTGAGCGACTTCAACTTGGATCTGAACACCGGTGACGACAGCGCTTTCATATCCTAAAGTGTGGTGACATTTGTTGTTATCTGAGCTCCCTGCTGATTTAATGAGTCACCATTTAGTCCAAGTAATAAACACCACTTGATGGATTGAGTCAGCCAGTTAGCCAACATCAGAAGTAGGCAAATGAATCCACCTCTTCATTGATGGAGAGTGTGCAGCAGCCAGTAACAAGTTGGACCATTTCAGAGAGTTAGGGAGAAAAAACAGACGACCCTATGGTGCCAAAGAAAGCTGGCATTGCTTATTTAACTTGAATGTACGAACTCATCAAAGTAAAAACAACTGATCAGAATTAACAGAATCGGAATGAAATACTTAAAGCCAAATCCCAGCGTCTCACAGTTGAAAAACAGTTACAGAAGTCAGACTCGGGAGAGCTCAGTGAAGGTGGATAAAATAACACGAGTTACATTTAGACACAGAGCCCTTCAGGAAAAGCACAAAGCCACTATTTAGACCAGCCCAACCCAAGAGGCTTGCACTTTTCCTCCTCTTACACTTTCCTCTTCTACTGAGCGTGTTTGTGTGCATGAATGTTACAGGGGAATTTGCTGACTGTATCTTGTGCTAAAATGATTGTCCTGTACAGTTCAGAGGAAGCATTCATGTACAGTATTATGTCACAATGTCAAATTTTAGTGTTGCAATCATTGTGAGACGAAAGATCACAAAATAACAATTATGCACAATTATTGACAAAAGTAAATCCTTCATTTTTCTTCTTCTACTTTGTGACCAGTTTTATGAAATCAAATACATAAAATGCATTATACATTTACAACTACTTAATTTTACTTCTAAAATGGTCACAATTATTCGTTTTTAGTTATTACAATGATATCGTGACTTGAATAATTATGATTTTCAATTAACTGAATCATCTTGAAGTCCCTAATTACGGAATATAAGTTTTCTATAAAAGCTCGAACGTGCGTTTTCGGTTCTATGGAAGATAATGTGAACAAAACCTGTGCCAGAGAGTGAATGTGGCCGAGAAAGATGGTCACTTGGGAAGGGCCTCCAAGCCTTTTAATCACATAATCTTTAATGGACTCATTCTTGTTAGCAGCTCTTGGCCCCAGAGTAACTGCACTCTGCCCTTGTCCTTGATAATCCATATTAACATCACATCACTATGCAGCAGCACGCTCTATTGACACATACTTCTAGAAAAGGACACTCACGAATGAGCATTTCAGAATATGCAGAGACTGGAGACGACTTTGAGCCTGAGTGAGATGGGATTCACGAGTTGATGTAAACCGTTGCAGGATAGAAAGCTTTGCCCCTCACCGATCTGACACTTGAACGCTAAGACACACTGACTCACAAAATACATTAGCAAGTACATGTAATTGTCTTTAATCTGCACGTCTTCTTTCTCTCCTTGCTGGTTCTGGGGGGTTTTCTTGATGGACACAGCGGGAGGAGGTGATCTTTATTAGAACACTCTGCACTGATAACAGACTCTTCACCTCTTACACACTGAGCTAAGAGTTTGATGCTCCCTTTGTCAGACAATTTCAAGTTGAAACATTATCACAGAGGGTGGAGATCATCTTAACCAAACAGCTCCAGTAAGTGGAAGTCTGGATCCTTAAAAACAACATTTTCTTTTCCAACAATGATACACATTCAACCGTAGATCTGTAAAAAGATGGAGGTGATGCTTGAGAGTGTGAAGTTGGTCTCTGTCAGCAGTCAAACACGTGGAGCAGCTATCACTCGAGACATTTATTAAAACTCCTGTCTGAGTGTGTTTGTTGTGAGACCTGAGAGACAACAGGATATGAGTCTCCAGGTCTCTGATTTAAGCACAGATTTATGCTATCACTCATTATGCTGTGAGATGACGGACTGTGATCTTACAATGCATACGTAATAAGCAATATAGATCAGGCATTTTAATAATAGTTTTACATAAATCAAGCAACAGCACTGCTAATTCAATCATCCAACAGCACTAAACGTTTTGGAATCGGCATTTTCACTTAAAAGGAGTTTTTATTTCAAATCTCATTATCTGTGTGCCCCCAGATACAAGGTAAAGATGTTTGGTTTTCAGCACAATTATCCAGTTGTCACATAAGTCTCTCAGTTGGGTTGCCAGTTCCTACGACTAAAAACTGTGTATTTGAACCTAAAAGTCCTCTCTCTAATCCGAATGGTCACTACCTAAAGCCCAGCACCAATAATTTATCAAATTAATACTAAAACGAATGTCTAAACTAGATACTCATTTGAAAAAGTACAAATACTGAAAAATATTAGCGTTTATTTGCCTTTTCTTTTGAGTCAAATTCACTTTTCTCAGTAATTCCACACAATTCAGGTATAATCGGTGAGTTAGATAAGTGGATTAATATGGTGAAATCTGACGTATGTTTGGCGAAAATCAAAATTACTGAGAAAATAGGTAACACTGTAAAGAAAGGCCACAAGGACAGAAGAGTCTCTCACACTAACATATGTATGCAGTGAACACCACAGTGAACGATATTTCTGGCTGAGATTTGGGAGTGTTTTAAATGCTCCCTTTGCTCCTGCCAACTCCTCATCCATTTCATCAGGATGTGATTTATGGCTGCACAGCTTTTATCCGGCTGCAGCCTGTATTGATGTTCCATTTGACTCTGGTCTCAGTAGAAAATGAGAGGATGTGTGTTCTCGAGGTGTGAGCATACACACTCTACAGATACACACTCTACTGATACACTACTGTGAGCTGGTTATTCTGAGTCTGCCCCACTCATAACTGATAATAAATCAGCGAGGAGAGGTACGTTTTTTGTGACTTCAGTATGGTCGGCTCAGCAAATCTAGGCCTGCCAACTTGGCTTGTGGCTACTATTTTATAATCAAGCATAAAAATGCATGGGTTAGATAAATATGTTTAAGAGTAACTGAACTAGACGTTTCATTTGAGCAACTTTTGTTTCATTCATGTCAAACAGATACAGAATATTGTCAGTGTGAGAGATGGTTTTAATTAAACAGGCCAGTTACAAGTGAAGTTTCATAGTAAATATGTTACTTTGACCAGCATGAGGTCAAATGTTGAGAAGTTTAATCAAAGTCAAAATTCAATATGATCAAATTTTTTAATCTCCCGCTTTGCATTGAAAAAAAAAACATATTGATTAGAACATTTACTTAACATTAATCTGCTAAATTGACTGTAAATTGATTTCTGCACCTTCTACTGTCAATATTACTAATGTTATATCAAAAGAAAGCACAGAAACACATCCTTGACGCTTATTGGGTCATTTGTGTCCTGCTATAGCTCAGTGCTCCATGAGGAGTCCCAGGTCGTGCTGGTTGAACTCCCACTTGCTCACCATCAAAGTGCCCGCACACTGTGGCTTCTACAGCCTCCGTCCAACAGCCCATTCAAACATCAGCCGTCTCCTTTACAGCTGCACTTGTTTGTAGCATTACCTACAAAATTAAGCCAAATCAGATACTATATTTAAATTACATACACACGCACACACACACACACACACACACACACGCACACACACACACACACACACACACACACACACACACACATACACACACACAAAGCGAATACTAAGTAAGATATTCAGCTTACAGGGCTTAATTCAGTGAGTAGCCTTTATTAAGCTGATAAGTCTGGAGCTGCTTTAAAGTGAGAACAAAGGCACACATAGCATGTCTGATCACAGGGGTATTGGCCACGGATAGATGTGGGTGATTGTTTTCCATAGTACTGGCAGAGGCCAGGTGCACTATACTGGAGCATAACAAATCTGTTTGTGTCGGTGATAAGCAGAGACGGCCGTGCAGGTCCTACCACAGCCTGCTAATGCTGTGTTACACTGCAGGTGCCCCTGTCATCCACTGTCACTTTCACTGATGTGTCCTATTTAAACTGCTTCTCCTAACACACAGCCAACAGAGTGTAAACAATAACATGACAAAGCTTGAGTCACAGTGGACTCTCAAGAGCTGGGTCTTGCGAAACCATATGGTGAAGTAGAAATGATTCACTTCATGGAGCAAATGGCATATAGTAAATTTATTGCATCTGCAATATAAATTAAATTCTTTGGTATATCAATCCTCTCTTACAACCTTCTGTTTTGTTTAAACAAATATAAATATTTTACTTATTTTCTTCTGCATAATAACACATTTTCAAAACTGTGATCACCACAAAATCACCACTGAGCTAAAGGCTAATTAATGGAGTCTTTGGAGACTTTCATGAAGCATTTTAATGGCCTGAGTGAGATGCTCCCACCACTGCCAGTCCACTCTGCAACACTCAAGGGTCACTGCAGAATATGGTCAATTTGAAAAAGAGACCTTTCTCACCTTATAAGGTTAAAATATATAAATAAATAATTTAGAATTTATTAATAAAACATTATATATATATATATATATATATATATATATATATATATATATATATATATAATAAATATATATAAAAATATATATATATATATATAATATATATATATATATATATATAATAAATATAAATAAATCTACTCACAGAATTCTCATAAAAAGAATACAAAATATAAAGGCCTAGGCTACCTTCATTTCATTGGTGATTGGTATTTTAGCACATAAAATAACTCTGACTCTAAGCCAATCATATCAGTCAATTACCTTAATAGAAGATTAGTTTGAGCTCAATAAAGAGTCAACCTTAGAGTTTGGTACAAGCCCATCAGTTCCTCAGAGGTGCTCCCCAATCACCTCAGCTCTCTCTCTTTTCACTTCCGGAGGCGGACGCTACGGAAGTGGGCGTGGCTACGGGCTCCTGGGGCTGACGTCAGCGGCGCTGTTCAGGGCGCTGTGGTGCTGAACACAATACTCTCACGGTCGCTCCTCACCGATCCGTCAGTCAGTGGCTTTGAGGGCTGTGTGCTGTAAGAGACCGCGGGACCGGGGCTTTTACGACACGGACACAGCGGCGCACACCGACAGCAGCAGCGGCGTGCACATGTGGGGCACGTTTACGACAGGTACGCGCCTTTTCTTCTGTTTGTTTTAGCGCTGTGGTTTAAAAACGCGGGAGCAGCTACTTTGATTTAGCTGCAGTTTTCTTGTGTGGCTTTTAGGAGCGGAGAGGTGAGCGGGAACACTGAGCAGGGAACAGGGATAGTGTTAGAGCTAGCAGCAGTGTGGCCGGTGCTCGGCTCATAGCCGCGCCTTACCCATTTGACTCGTATTTGCATGATCCCACGAACCCATGCTCCGAGATGCCCGTTTACAAACGCTGACACAGGGTTTGCATAAAAAACTAACGCGTTGGACTCAAACGCAGCACAACTATTGGGTCAAGATTTGTTTGTTTGCTTCTTTGTGGGTGAATATGCAGTGAGCAGAGATAGGAAAAGAAATTACTGTAGCCTATTAGGCTTCAAAAATCTGTGACCAAAACTGAGGGAATTTCTTCCCCTTTTGGCCTCATTCAGCTGTGATTTTGTGATGACTCAGTGTAAATTGTATGCCTTGCCCTACTGGTCTCTATACACATGGGTCATTGTGGTCCACACAGCTGTCAAGAAATACACAATTTCCAGTAAGTTTAATAAACTGTAACAAAATAACAACACAGACAGCTTTCAGTGCAATGTAACATTGTATAAAACATGCATGTAAAAAAAAAAAAAAAGATGTCCAGATGACGTTGAAACCTTTTTTTTTTTTTAACCAAGGACCACTCCTGGGCAAATGAGGGATTGCACTGGCATATTTGATGTAGATATTCAGTAACAGTGTATATTACTTCAAATATCTTGTAGACTAGTTGCTTGTGGAGCCCTTGAAGGTTTAGTCTGGCCCCTCCACGTCTCACTCTGCTTTTAATTGCCTGTGTAAAATGTGTACAGGATGTATCCATATGGATGTTACAAATGGCTGCTGAAAGCACTATGACTCGATTTGTGCTTTTTGAGTTCCAGCGGAAATGGATTATAAAGCAAAAGAAAAAAACTTTTTCTTACTTTATTGCTAAATTACATTCAGTCTTTTTACACAAATACAATGAATGTGGTCTCAGCCGTGTTGAGTCAGATCTCCCTGCCATGGTCTTCAGTCCAGTCTCATTTTGGTTACTATGTTGTGGTTGGTGTGGACACTCACTCTTCATACTTACAGCCTACAGTTGCATTAAAATTTCCTTCCCAACACCAGACCAACAGATAAAGCTGAGAATGTGGACTTACACAGAGAGCACAGGGCACATTCATGTTAGGAGGTGATGTATCCTGACATTTCAGCAGCACACAGATATGCGAAAGGTGACATTGCTGACTTCACAAAGCTTTCTGGTCCTCTCTAAAAATAGGTGTTCTTCATTTATAGAGTCTGGAGAGGTTTCTGTGCTCTCTATTGCGCAACTTATCTCACATTTACTCATTTAGCCTTGTATTAATCTATAATCCTACTCTTTTAGTGAACAACTGCTTGTCTTTTGCGTCTGTGTAAGAATGGTTAATATGACTGCTGCTGGGGCCCCGGCTGCCACACAACCAGACGGCGTTGCAATATGTTCACATCTTTGACTGTAATCTGGAAGCTGGCCATTTAACAGCGCTTTATTGACGTCTGCACATTAATCATTAGTTAACCTTCTGTTGAGGGTTTTAATTGGAGCAGTGTCTTTTAAAACATGAAACTGTCTGCTTTACCACTCTAAGGAAAACTGTATTGGTATAACACAAATCATAATCTTCACACGACAACAATCAGACACGTTTTACTTTAATTTAATTGTTTGATTCTTGTATAAATTACATTTTAATCAAAGCATTAGCTTTCAGACACAATGAGCTATAGTGCACATTTTTGCAAAGAATCTTTTAATAAGTTTTTATATATATAATATATATATATGTATATTATATGTATATATATATGTGTGTGTGTGTGTGTGTGTATATATATATATATATATATATATATATATATATATATATATATATATATATTCCCTTCTCATCCTCCGCGGGTGGTCTCATCCCTTTTCTAAGCTCGGGTCCTACCAGAGGCCAGGGAGCTTGAGTGTTCTGTTCAGTATCTTAGCTGTTCCTAGCACTGCTGTAGACACTCCTCCAGTTTGGGGGTCACTGCCCCGAGCGCTCCGATCACCACGAGCACCACTTTGGCCTTTACCTTCCAGGTCTTCTCCAGCTCTTCTCTGAGCCCTTGGTATTTCTCTAGTTTCTCATGTTCCTTTCTCCTGATGTTGCCATCACTTGGTATCGCCACGTCAACCACAACAGCCTTCCTTTGCTCTTTATCCACCGCGACGATGTCTGGTTGGTTTGCCATTACCATTCTGTCAGTCTGTATCTGGAAGTCCCACAGGATCTTCGCTCGGTCATTCTCTACCACCTTTGGAGGTGTTTCCCATTTTGACCTTGGGGTTTCCAGTCCATACTCCGCACAGATGTTTCTGTACACTATGCCAGCCACTTGGTTATGGTGTTCCATGTACACTTTCCCTGCCAGCATCTTACACCCTGCAGTTCAGTGCTGGACTGACTCAGGAGCTTCCTACACCTTGGGTCTTGTCTGGTGTGGTAGATCTGGGCCTCTATCACTCTGGTGCTCAGGGCCTGTTCCTGTGCAGCCATGATGAGTGCCTCTGTGTTGTCCTTCAGTCCGGCCCGCTCCAGCCACTGGTAGAATTTCTGGACATCAGCCACTTCAGTTATGTTCCGGTGGTACATCCCATGTATGGGCTTGTCCTGCTATGATGGTCCCTCCTCCGGCACCTCATCCTTTGTTCCCCATTGTCTGAGACATTCACTGAGCACGTCATCATCTGTATATATATACATCTGAGTCTTATCCTTGATGTACTTGTGGATCTTGGCTGTTTCATTCCTGATAGTAGCTTTCATGCTCACTAGTCCACGGCCTCCTTCCTTAGGGCTAGTGTACAGGGTGCTGGATTTTGGGATGGATATATATAAAATTCCCTTCTCACCCTCTGCGGGTGGTCTCATCCATCTCTGAGCTCAGGTCCTCTACCAGAGGCCAGGGAGCGAATGTTGTATGGCTGGGCAATTATCTGCATTCTTTGATTGCAGTGATTGCACGTTACATGAATCAATATGTAATATACTTGTCCATGTACAATCTGAAAACATGTGGAAGATCAATTACCCAACACAATCAGACCCGCCTCCAAGCTCAGGAATCAGATATTGATTGACAAGTAGATTTATAGATGAGTATAATCCGTCCACTTTGTGACGCTTGTCTTCCCTCCCAGTTCACTGAGGCCCCTCGTATACAGCCTGAGCTGAGCATGACGTGTGGGGACGGGAGGTCTCTGACACCACATAGTGCTTGATCCAGCTTCTTTGTGTGGACTCAACTGTGGTGAACATTCATCACTGTTGAATGTGACAGTTGACACAATTGACTCTGAAGTGCTATGTTTCAAAAGCTTTTGCCAGACTGTATGTCATCACAACTAACTTGATTCTATGCAGTAGACCTAAATAACATCAAACTTTCATCATGGCTAGAGATAGATAGATGATTTGGGTCAATATTTGTACTTTTTATCGCAGTGGCTATTGGCCCTAAATCTCCAGCAGGGGCTGATATTTGTTTTGATCAACCAGTTGCTTGAAGTACACACGTAAAGCTTTATTTGAACACTTTAGTGCAAACAACATTGCTTTCTTATCTAGTTTGTTGTAAAACAAGTAAGTGGTTGAGTTTGAACTTATTTGAACTTATATCATTCAGGGAAATAATCAAATCAACCCCACATAATGGTTCAAAGATACTGGCTGATCTTATTGGCCATAAATTTCTGTAGATTCTGAAAAATCTCTATAGGATTATTAAGTGTGACGTCACACCTCACGTCTGGGGTCTGAGCTGCTGCGGCAATTTCACAGCTAATTTTGTCTTGTTTTTGACACTATGCCACAGTCTGGCTTCAATTTTGTTCAAATATATCAGCAATCAATACAAACAGGACAGAGACACGTTCCCTTCATTGATTTCCGTGGGATAAGAATAAAAAAATAAATGGCTTGAATTGATAAAGTGAGTTAATGTTTGGCTAACAGCTGTTTTGTTTAGTCTTTGGTAACGTTAAACATCTTTTTACTCTTAGAACAAAGGCCTGAATAGAGAAGTATTGTAAATATGGTATTGTTAAGTTAATTAAAAGAAAGAAATTATGGACATGAGCGTCCTGACAGCTGCATTACAATACTACTGCTTAGTTGCTAAAACATGAGTTCGTAAGTGCTTTCCACAACTTTCAGAGCAGAGTTTACCGTTACAGTAAAGCTTATAACAACTAGCATGGTAACGGCGCTAACGCTCATTAATTAGACGCAAACGGGACAGATCTGCTTTTACAATATATCTTTGGACAACTCAGATTTTACTTTATTAAATGAAAAAAAATTGTTTACAATCAGTTGACAGATGTAAAGGATCCGGAAGCGAGAAAATATGCTGTATGAGACGTCACCATTTAACAATCCCATAAACATTGGCCAAAACCTATTTGTATGCTCTGTAACAATGTTACCAGGTAAATGGAATGTATGTCAACTTTACGTAAACCTCTGATCCTTGGTCTCCTTGGAAGATTGGGTAGAGGAAGGTCATGGGTCAGCCAATCCTTTTGTGTGGAAACTTGCCACTTCACCTCAATGACCTCTGATTATTTGCTGCTGTTCTATTGAGTAAATGTGGCTGGTTTCCTGTGTGCACAGTCCTCTTTCGAACAGTTCTTGATACATGACCCTGAGACAGCCATGCTTTGTATCAGATGATGCTGGCTTTGGAGGATCTCAGATATTCTGTTAGTATGACAAGGCTTCCACCCATTCCAAACGTGTAAACATCATAGGAACATCAGTATAATACAACTATATTTATATTTAGTGTGTTTTGTGGCCTTCTGTTCTGTTAGTATTGAGCTGTAACAAATACTAATGCATTTATACAAGAGCTTAATAGCGCAACAAAAGGCATCTGACAGTTGTGTGACCTCAACTGTTTTTGAGTCAGCTTTTAGCAATGCATCAGCCATGAACACATCATCAACATTTACTGTACCTACTTTCATATATTTACAGTTGAATAATAGAATCATGTTGCCCCTCTGTCAGGGATGGAATATTCACCCACCCATTGATTTCAGAATGATGAGAAATTAGGACTGTTGCCTTAATGATTAACAATTTACACAAAATACTATATTATTTGAATAAGAAAAGGTCCTCAAAATGTTGTTGTTGTTGTTGTTGTTGTTGTTGTTGTTGTTGTTGAAACCGATGAATATTGTACTTAAATCTTAAGAGATTGGACACAGCTCTCCACACTATCACACTTAGGCCCAGACTTACTAAGCGAGTGCACAGGTGCAAAGCAGGTTGCATGCACTAAACTGGAGCAAAAAGCGTGTGCAGTGGAGATTTGCGTCTCTCTCAGGCTGCAGCGCAAATGTAGCACATGGGACCTAATGAATATGCAAAACTGGGCCATTTTGCCCCAATGTGCAAAACTGAAGGCGGAGATAATGCAAATATTAATGTTTTGCGGACGCTGTATGATTTATCAAGACTGCAAGGAGCAAAAAAAGTCTCATTTACAAATACAAATAGGCCTTCTACAAAGGTAATAGTACATGGTCTGGATTCTCAGTTGTTTCACTTTGAACTGGAACAGTTCACAGATGCTGTGCCTCAAATGGATTTCAGGAGTTCATCCCAGATCCTTTTATTGTCCTTAAACTGTGCCCTCTGTGACTGGAGTATTGATGTCACAGGAGAAGTAACTTGTCCACCTGTTCCACGCCTTGTCCCGTGCGTCTCCAAAGCTGCGTGCATTCATGCTGTCCCGTTATCCAGTAAACTCTGCCCTCAAGGAGGCTGTAATATAATCCAAGATCCAAAATTCATGTTTTCAGTAGTTAAAGTTAAAGTCAAACGCCTGCAGGATTTCCATCACATCCCTCTGTCCTGTCCGCTGCAGTGTGCATCTGAATAAACGCACAAAAGGACTCGCTTGTTCTGCCTAAACGTTCAGACACTAATCACAGACTGTCCCTATAGCCTAAGATGTAAATCTCATAAAAACATTGATGTGCTACATAATTAAACTAATGTATATCATTTTTAATAAAGTTGTTACCCCATGAGGCTAGTGAATAGTTGCACTTCCTCTGCACCCGCAGTAAACTCATTTACATCTCAGATGCACAGTACGCACAGTTTCTGATGGTAAAGGTGTAACACAGAAAAGAGCATGCGAATTTTAAGTAGTACTCGCAATTTAGCACCTGACTTAGTAAATCTGAGCCTTAAAGTGCAATTTTTTATGTTTTTCTAATTATTACTAAGTTTAGATGCATAGAAGCTGTGGTAAGTATTTGTCATTGTTTTACAGCAATCAAAGAAAAACAGAAGTTGAACATTACAGGAAGTATCTATCTGTCATCAGTAAGCGACATTCCATCCAAAACACGGGACAATTTACTCATAATGGACACAATTTTCTGAAAGTGTAAACGGCATAAAAGTGTAATCAGTTATTATTATTTTCCTATTCATAACTACTGTATATGGATTTTGGCCTTTGTTTACAGTATGGTTGCAAGGCAACATATCTAGAATAACCTCCATGTCACATGTGCTGCTCATGTCTAACCAGGAAGAACAGTTAGAAGTCAACATCATTTTCAAATGTCAAATATAATCATGTTCACTATGTTTTAGTGAAATGTGTAGTCTAACCTGTCATAGCATTTGTCACTATTATGCACAATGATGGACAAATATATACCTCTATACCATAGTTTGAATGTGTGACTTTGAAAATTCCCTTCAGTTTTCTTGTGTTGTTGGTAAGTGTGGACAATATTGACAAAAATTAACTTGATATGTTTTTGCAGATTAAAACAAAACAAAAAAACGGCCTAATGAGTTTGTTTCTTGTCAAAACTGTTACATATAATCTGCAGTGCATACATTTGGCCAGCAGCATCTCTATGACCTAAGGTATAGTGTCTAAACCAGACTTGGAGAGACTTATCCATGCATTTGTCTCCAGTAGGTTAGACTACTGTAACGGCTGCTCACTGGCCTCTCCAAACGAGCGATAAAACAGCTGCAGTACATCCAGAACGCTGCTGCTCGAGTCCTGACTAGAACCAGGAAGTACGATCACATTAGTCTGTGCTCAAGTCTCTGCACTGGCTTCAGGCTCAGAGAATAGACTTTAAAGCAGCTCTGCTTGTGTTCAACTCTCCACGGCCAAACACCAAGGTACATCTCTGACATGTTTGTGCCATATTTCGTACTCTGAGGACCTCAGGGACGGGTCTCCTGCTGGTGCCCAGAGTCAGGACTAAACATGGGGAATCAGCGTTTCAGTTTTATGCAGCTAAAATCTGGAACAGTCTTCCTGAAGATGTGAGACAGGCCTTCACTCTGTGCATATGATTTATCTGCACTCTTCTCTTTTAAAGCGTTTTTTATAAATTATTCTATGTCTTTATGTGTTTTGTGATTTTAATGCAATGTTTCCTGTTATGTAAATTACTTTGAATTGCCTTGTGTACCAATTGTGCTCTACAAATAAACTTGCCTGACTGTCTATGACTGTCATAGGGATGCTGTGACAGTCTATGACTGTAGCAACAAGCCTATAGCAGCCATTGTTTGGCGCCACTATTTGTGTAGCTCCAAAAGCTCAGTGTATTTTTCCACTCCAATTCACTCCCTGCAGTGAAATCACAAGCTCACAAGGCAGTTGGTCATGGGATATACTAACTTTACTTTTGTTGAGCTTTGATTAAATTAAATTATTTATAATATTATAATAGTTTATAAAAGTATAACAACAGCACAACAAAAGTCTTTCTCTCGCCAAGCACTGAGCCACTGCTTGTTGAAGGCAGGTGGAATTCTTAGCACATGATTCCCACTAGAGCTTATGGTGAGCTAAAAAACAAATGCTGCCAAATTTCTAAGTTGCTGCCTCTCTGAAGACGCCTCTCCACTGGCTCGCAGACCTGTTGGGTGGGCGGCTGGTGGACATGGCGTCTGTTGCGTCCGAAGCTTACAAATCAGATATGAGTGAAAGCCTGTGGGATTAGCTATTTCAGAGGATTGTCACCCTGATCCCGGGACAGCGGACTTAAGGCCACATCTGGTCGGCTGCACATCTGTCTCGTATCAGCCTCTCCTGGCATTCACTACATCGTTTTAAACATGATATCAGATTAAATAGAGAATTTGTTTAAGCTGGACATTTTTGTTACTATAACATATAAAATAAGCTTACTAAATATGTATTACACATTTTATTTACTAACAATAACGCTATTTGATAAGTTAAAATATGCCAAAAAATTATTGCAATTTTCTTTTCCAGATCACAAATTTGATTTATCAAACAACTTACTTTGTATTAGCTTCACAAAGGTAAATAAAGTCATCTGCTTCTTCAGAGTTCACTGTGATTGGTTGAAACCACCTGTCACTCACTCAGAGTTTGACAGAGGCTGGCCAATCAGAGTGAGAGAGTGGTAAAACGTGTGTTTGAGCATAGAGCTGCCTTCAACAGAAAAATAGTGATCAGAATATGACATTTTCACTAATATAGCAGATCGTCACAGAGATCTTGTTACAATATTTTTTTTTATTGTCAGATCATCCAGCCTATTTACAATGCATGGAGGAAGCTCATCCTCGTCTTGAGCTTGGACTCTACGAATTTCTTTCATCTTGTACGATTATGGACGTCACACACATCATTCGTGGCTTCAACCAAAGTTTATCTGAGCGAATATTAGGCTCCAGGCGTCGTGTGGCAAGTCGCCATTGTGCCGTTTAGCGATAGCAGAGTTTTTAATGAAAGAGAAATTTGGAGATAACACCCTGCGGAACTTTTCTGCTGTTACTTTGAGAAGCCCTTGTCTTTACTGCTGGTGATAGAGTGTAGTCGCGACGAGAGGAGGGCTCACCAAGATTCCAAAATATCAGGTTTGGTGTAAATCGCAGCATGTCTGATTGTGTGACAGTTCTAATCTGCTTCACTGTGAGACCCACAACCCAGATTTTTGAGCCACAGGTCCAGACCTAAATGACCAGCATAGACTCATGAAATTGCTGATTAATTATTGAAGTATTTTTACTATATAGAGTTGTCCAGTCAGTTGACTTCCTTTGTACTGGCTAATGGGGGTGCTTAGCTGTAATATCCAACACACATATGAGCTAACTCTTCCATTAATGACTGCATCCATTAGTGAGCCTTGCTATATGTGTATTTTCCACAGAAACTTTCTTCATCTTTAATCTGATTTGACCCTCTTTTTCACATTAGGGTTAGTAGTATCAGTATAAATATTCAGAAGAGTCTCTGGGTAATGACCCATTAGCAGCAAGGCATGTAGAGAATTCACCCAATCAGAAGACATAATTTATTCTAATCAGTTCACCTAAGTATCACATATCTTTGGACAGAGAGAAAAAGCCGGAGTGTATATTGCAAACTACAATTTTAGACTGAAAACACTCCACTTTCTATCTTGGTTGGCAGATGTGTTCCGTCCACCTATATTTATTTTTACAATTCTGGGCTGAATGCTTTGAGAACACACAGCAAGTATCCATTAAAAAAGTGTAGTCTCTCATGTTCATAGGCTGAGGTTCTTGGTGTGGCCCGGCCCCCACCCTGAGCTAAATGTGTAGGCTGTGTTTTACCAGGCTCACTTATTCATGTGCACGCAAAAGTGGACATGGACTGTATGATTATTGCATGGAGCTCCTCATGTCTAATTAGCCCTTACACTGCTGATTATAGAGCACTCCATGTATGAACATAGACTGCCTCTACTGGCTAGTCATCCCTCTCATTTGGACCTCGTGTATTTTGCCTTCAAGTGGGTATAAGTCCTCCCATCTCTCCTCCATCTCTCCTCCATCTCTTCATCCTTCATGTTCTCTCATCCTCTGCACCTCCATCTGTCCCTCCATCTTGCCGGACAGATTCTCAGCATGGCCTGGAATCCAAACTCATTTCTATTTGATGGGGTGTAGACAAAAGGCAGTGTAGAATGTGTTGTTACAGTTATCTGGAAAAATTACAAGAACATATTTGCTAGCCATTAACATTATAAATTATCTGTTGGAGGTAAAACTGTAAAATGTTTTGTATAGGGTTTTGTTAAGGTTAAGGAACACTTTATTGTCCGCCTATCCCTCAATGAGACTCAGGGATAACATTTAGTTCAACCTGATGATCTTCATAGCGCTTCACACAGGGGGCATTAACCTCTCTGCACTCTCCATACGAAGAGATTACATAGATTATCTGACACATCTTCCACCGCAGCACAAACGTGCACTCACACAAAGACAAAAGCAAACAATATCTAATCCCCGGCCTGTTTTAAATTGCTGTGTTGTGATAATCTCAAATCCTATTGCCGAGCTGATGGTGGAGCAGAGGTGAGGCCACACTTTGAACTGGTGTCCACAGTTAATGCTGTGTGTGTCCTCCTCGGACTCATAAGCTTTTAGTGCTGAACCCTCACTCATATCTGCTGCACTTATGCCCTGGATTTATGGCTTGTCTCATTATACTTTGACCATTCCCGTAATACACGTGAATCAGTATTTTTACTAACTTTAAGTCAAATTGAAAAGGTGACTTTTGCAAAGAGAAATTGTAGTGATTCATGACAGTGCTATATAGAGATACAGCCTTTTCATTTCTGATACTAATACTGTGGTTTTAAAGGGGACATATTATACAAAATCGACTTTAATGAGCTTTTAGCCTTGTTACAGTAATTTTTGTTAAAGTTGAATTTTGATTCATTTATTCATGTTTGAATTTCCTGTATTGTTCTGCATTTGAGGCTCAAGTGCTCAGAAAATTCCTGTTTTCATCTACCCTCTATCCCCGTCCATGTCCCTGTACTTAGTTGTGATTAGAGTGATACATGTAGGGTTCTTTATGTCATGTAGCCACTTTTCAAAAGCAAAAACATGTCAAATAAAATCTGCTACTTGCTAAAGTGAAATGTCACTATGAAAACAGGAAGTCAATGGACCAATTTCTATTTTTAATCTGTTTGAGATCACTATTGTGGTTTACAATAAACAAAATGTAAAATGATCTGAAAAGAGTCTGAAAATTGCCCAAACCAGATACCAGCGCAGTGTTGTGTAATTTTCTCCTTTATCATTGTTACAATTACATCTTCAGTTCTATTATTGTTGACATTTCTATGTACTTGGCTCTAGCTCTTGTTCTTCTCTAACACTTATTCGTGTCAGAAAAGCATTATGCACATATACTGTATGTCTGTCTCTCAACTGGCCTTAATTATCAGTATGACGCCGTTATTTAAACCTCCTTGTGTGGCTGCATATAGGTAGACTACCACATGTGTGAGTGTTAATACATTTAAAGTTAATACTTTTTTGCAGAGTAGTTCATTTTTTGTGATGAGTTTCTAAGCACTTTTCACAACAGCAACAGGGAGCAAACGCGTTTTGCCACAGTTAAACTAACAACAACTAGCAGCGCACTTCCTATTTTCAAAACGCTCTATGAAACTATTTTTACTTTATTACATGAAAGAAATTGGCTACAGTTCTTTAACAACTAGCAAAATGTATTAACATGATCTAATATCCTGGACCCATTTTACTCACTCAAGTCCCAGTATTGTGGCTTGTTGCAACTGGAAGGGCATCCAGTGTACATTTCACTTGTGCAAAAGATTTGAGGGATTTCAAATGACTATAGCACTATGAACAGCGACTGGTTTGATGTAAGACTACAGAAATTCACTATAATGTTCAGTAAATCTCCATTATCTTCATAATTCATTTATATCTTTGTGTCCTTTATTATTCCTGGCATTTAGATCTCTGAACAGCAGATATCAGAGCAGAGCAGACATTTGTGTTGTCACGGCGACGCAGTCAGCAGCCGGTGTGTAAACAGGGATTGCGCCTGTCGTCAATAGACCGCGCTCTTTTGTTCTGTCTGTCAAAGGCATTCAGCAGCACAGATCTGATATAACCCACACTACAGCTGGACATTTCATTTGCATTTACATTCAGAGCGAGTTCTCTGTCTCACTGTACCATCAATGTAAGAAAGGATCAAATATGGTTGCGAATGTTGGTGTTGTGTGGCGGCCATTGCAGTTGGCATGTCAGTATGAACAGCCTGATGCAGAGATTAAAACTCACCGCTGCACCTCTGCAACAGAAGGCAGGATTTGGGTTCTGTGAGGTTAATCTGGTATGAGGGATATATTTGGAAAGGATGTGTGCTGCTGTTGTTAACTGATTAAATTACATCAGCATTGTCAGCTCATTCAGATCACATAAGTTTCATTCAGTTGTTCCAGTTTTCAAGCTTTTTGTGCTAAATGTCGTTTTGGTTCCTGTTTAAGATTATACTTTACTGTACCCAAACGGAGAACTCTCCATTTGACCCAGTCTTCAGTGCAGCTGGGCTTGATCAGGACTTACGTATTGATCATGTTTTAGGTTTACAATGCACATCGTCGCTGAGCTCTTTTCACCTGTCAACCTACATCACAAGTCACGTGATAGAATTCCTGGTAATTGTGAGTGAGTCATTGTGTTTCTACAGTAAGCACCAAGTGTTTACTTTTTCTACTTTGCCTTTTTAAACATGCAAAAATGGTTCACAAAGGTTGGGTGAAAGGTGTCGGGCTTTTCCAACTAACGTCCCACGGGGATCTCGAACCACTTCAGGACTTTACACAGATGTATAATGAGCAGAGATGGTTATCATTGTAACCACTGACTACCATTTTATTCAGGACTCGCTGCAATGAAGCCAAATTTATGTTTTAAAACGTAGAGCGAAGTTTGGTTTTGGCTTCGACAATTTGCTGTGTCCTTCCCTCTCTCATCCACATGTTATGCTACCGTGTCCAGTCCATTTAACCCTGTCCAAAAATCTTTTAAATAAATAGATAAAATCCAGCTGTACTTTTGCGGAATGTAAATTGTTTTACTATTGTATAAATGTCGGCACCACAGCTGACAGTAGGACTGTACGTATATTTGGGCAGTTTTTACATATTTATTACGGAGTTTACATTTGTTTACATTAGGTCAGGACAAAAATAATAGTTTAAAAAGTTTTGTTTTCCAATTTTGCCAACATCTCACTCCCTAAGAATAAACTTTTGTCTTTTAGTGATGTTGTAAGGTTAATACTTGCATGGGGAGCTCAACCATCAAGTAGAAATCCGCCTGTTCCTTTAATCTGTTAATTGTGTTTTCAATCTTGCATATTCTTCATAATAACCTCATGGCAGACTAAGAATAGAAGGAAAATCATGAGGAAGTTGAAAATCAGGTTACGTTGTAGAGCAGAGCCACAGCCCACCCAGCAGCAGCACCAGCTATGACCTCAGTAATTACCTATGGCCTGGCTTTTATCATCGCCACAAACAGGAACAGAGGGAGCACTGGTGGGTAATGACAGCGCAGTAGAAATCATGCCTTCATAACACTGCGTGGTCAACTTTAATGTAACAACGTGCCTCTCTGCAGACAGGAAGTGTGAAATGGCCCATGTGAAAGGCAGAACAGCAGCATTTCTATCGTCCTTTCTCTGCACTTGCTTGTGTCTTTAGTTTGTTGAGTTGGATGTCTGCAAAAATAACTAATATGGTGTGGATTTCTGCACTTCATGAGGTGAGTAGATTTGTTTTGTTTGTTTTTTTAGTGAAGGGCCGTACTAGTCACTTGTTTGACAATACAAAAAGTGTTGTCCGTATTTGCATGACCCCAGTGTAGTATTGTTCTCTATTGAGTTATTTATGAGTTCTTTGTGACGTTATGTAAAAGTGCATTTATGGACATTGATTTCAAAGCTACAGCCTGGCAAACGTTTCATACTGGAACAGAATTTACAACTGAACTGTTGTAAAGGGATTACTTCTTGCAACTAAATATTGACATAAAAAACAAAAGGGTCTATTTATGCATAAAAGAGAAAAACAGTTGATGATAATAAAGAAAATAAATATTTATGTATTTTTCTCAATAAAAAAACATATGTTCCAGAGTTGTGTTTTTATTTTTTTGCCTGAGTAAAAGTGAGCCGTTTTGATGTAACCGGTTCTTTTTTGTGTGAGTATGGTTGCCTGGTAAACCAACCAACATTCTGATTGGCCCAACAATTTACTGTATAAAGACATCCAGTCATAAACAACATTATGGGCTGAACATGAAGAGACTCACAGAGATGGTACCTTCCTTTTACAAATGTACAATCCCTGACAGAATGCACTGGCACAGATAGAGCCCATGTGTTTCCTCAGTGTCTCTCACTTGACGTTGTTTGCTGTCGCCTGAACTTTGGGCTGTCGCTATGACAACCTCTACTATGCTCTGTGACAGTGATAGTCCTCCAGCTTTTACGAATTTAGGCTACACAGCGTTTACCTCACCGAATTTTCTGTTCCCACCACCTCTGTCTGTGTGTCTGAAAATCTATTCATGGGTGCAGCGGTTTACAGGCACCATTTTGAGCCTTTTTCAACATTCAAAAGATGTATTATTTTGTTTTGAACTGTTAATTGTTATGGAAACAGTGCTCATTTTTATTTACTCTGAAACCCATGCCTCCTGTATAGCTCATGTATTGTTAACAGCACTATATTATTACCACTATTATATTATTACCACTATTATAGACCCTTTACATCACAATGTTCAAAATTCCAGAATAGAGAAAACTAGACGGAAAGTTAAGTAAGTACTAGGCCCTAATATTAACTGAAATCAGAAATGGCTTAAATAAATAAATTAAATAAAACTAATTTGGAACATTTTTAAATTCCCTGTGTAGAAATAAGTATGTTTGCTTATCTCTGACAAAGAATGGAAACAATACTATTTTATAACTAATGTTAAATTTGCCTATAAAATATATCTGTAGATAATATGAAAAACAGGGTCGGGTCAACATTTCTTTAAGGATCTGTCCTGTAAAACCTAAAAATCAGGATGCTGCCTTCATCAAAAATGTGAATGATCTCCTTTTGAATTAACAAATCACATAAAATACAACTTGAAATATCTTTGAACCAGGCTCTGATTTCACACACATGTATCGGAGCGGGTTTCATTTGACAAGACTACTTTGATTTTTCATGTTTTGTGATATTCTGAGGTTTATGCCCATTGAAATCACATTGTTTTCCTGCAGTTTGTCGACAAACTCAAATGGCATGGGCTTGCTCAATGTAATGTTTTTTGAAGATTTAAAAGCCTCTGCATATGTGGACGGCTTGTGTCACTCTGACCCATGCCACAGTATAGACAGCTCTGGGAACACAGCACATTCTGCACCTTGACTCTAGTTTCTCGTTTACACTTCTGAGCCGCGCTGCATTAGCTTTGTGAACTTTTGCTGCAGTTTGACTGAATGAAGGGAAGGCTTTGTCTTTAAGGTCACTAATGAAACTTGGTTATCTTGATGTATGGAAGCCAAAAGAGAGGAAACCCAGCACTTTGAAGGTAAAATAACTTCAATTATGCTTTTCCAACTACACCCAAAAAGATCAAATGTGTTTTATATTAAGCATGTAGAATAAGTGTTTTTGTATTTTCTCTCAATGAGATTAAATGAAGTAACACTTTGTTTAAGTGTAGTATGTTTCAGTGTGGCATCAACCAAACATATAGTTATATTTAGAAAGTTCCTTCTGTCTTCTTGTAAGTATTAATTTGTGAGTTTCTTCTATAGGGTAAGTGAGCTTATAGCTATTTACTGTCTTATTAGAAGAAACTCAAACATTAATTTCCTGGAGTTGCTTTGTAGATGTGGTTACTTATATGCAGTCTGTCTTAAATAATAATACATTAAAACTTCGCTTGACTGTAAATATTTTATACACTTTCCTCACTGGTTTGTCTAAGCAGACTTTCTTGACTTTAATATTTGAATGACAGTATAGTAGGTCCAACAGGATGGTTTGTTCTGCACCACCTGTGATTATCTGGAATCACATTTAGGTCAGAAATGTCAGCCTTGTCAGTGAAGAAGCCCTCGCTGAGCTGAACATCAAGAATTGTTTATCGTTAGGAATGATTGTTTTCAAAGTGATGACGCTGAATCTACAGGCAGCAGTTACAAACGCGGCACAAATCAATTTGGCGAGCTTCATATGCAGCAGCCATAGCGTGCTAACATGCAGAATTCATATTGATGACTTATTGTAGCGAGAGTGAGCGCTCTTGTCTGCCTCACTCAGGCTCTCATCTCTGTGTGTCTATAGGCAAAGGCTGTGACGAGGGGGGGAGGGATGAAGGGTAAAGGTCACTGGGTCAACATCAAAACATGCGAGGAAATAGATTACGATGAGTTAAGTATTTATACTGTTATCCTGCGTACACGACTGACCAGTAGATTTGAAACGGACTGATTGTTGACCCAGTTGGGCTGTGCAATTAATTGAAATTGAATTGAAATGGATGCAATTAGCAAATCTGCAATTTTTTAAGTGCAACAATATCCTCCACAACGAACAAAATATCTTGTTTTATTCTGCATAAAAACTACTAATCCTGTTGTTTAGAGTATGCTTTCCAACAAGCGACAAAACATGACTAAAAGCGACAAAAATTCATTAAAAGTGACAAAAACATGTCTTGAAGTGACAATAACAGAAGCGACAAACAGAAATAAAAATGTGACTTAAAGCAATAAAAATGTGACTCCAAATGACAAAAACATGACAAAAATGTTCCAAAACACGTGATTTTTTAAGTTCATAATATCTATTCCCCTGAACACCTTTCAAATTTGAACGGTGAACAGAATTGCCATTGCAATACTGGTCTGAAAGATTGCAATCACAACCCTATGACCCAGTTTGATCACTGAATAAATGTTTAACACGTGCAAAGTACTAAACATTACGGTGAAAATACTCCTACATTATCCTATTGAAGCTGTAATTCAATTATTTTACCAACAGTCATTTCTAACTAATGTAATTTTGACACATGTTGTGATTGATCCATTGCATTTAGAAGTTATATATGGAATAATTTACAAAACTCTGAGCCTCCGTGTAACACTGAATTCGTCCTTGAGTCGGGTATCTTTATTTATTTATTTATTTTTTCCTTTTTCCCTTGTCCTCTCTACTTTTCTAGAAGCTTCCCGATAAAGGCAGAGAGAAGTAAAGATGCAGGCGGCTTGGACAAAAACATGTAAAAGTGCACAATGAACTTTTCCATCATGTAATATTGAATGTGCCACACAGACATCTATCAGACATCATTATTGATCCTTACAGCGCTGAACCGTGCCCCGGCCCACAGTGCAGTGAGCTCTCTGGATGGCTACCCAAATGACGCTGGGTAATTGAGTCACCACTGTAAATTGCCTAAATGTGACTGTAGCGTGTTGGAGCTGTGTGCAGCGGCCTGGTGCTCAATCATTGACACTGTACTGTGCTCATGCAAGGATAATGATTGGGAAGGAGCCGGGGTGGATGACATTAGTAATTCACAGTCTAATTGAGTTGCTTTATTGTGTTCCTTACAAGGACAAGGACGTGAGCTCTTGCTTTATAATGACACCAGTTACTGCCGACGAGTCTCTGCTTTGAAGAAAAAGTAATGGTGGAGATGCAACTTGAGAAGATTACTTGCTAAAATATATCTGAAATAAAAAATGAAATTAAACGTACAGATCGCTTTCAGCAAGATTGATAATGTGTGGAAATTGAGTGCTACATCAGTCTGGCTTCCCTAATTTGTCTTTTAACGGAACTACATCAAAGAAATAGAATCCTGATAAGATTAACGAAACATGAAAATGATATACATGTAACTTAAACCTTGATATCTTTGTGGCAAGTGCTGCGTGCATTTGGTTCTTGACAGATCCGGGTAAATGGTCACGTTTTTATAGCGATTTTCCACCTTCGAGGCGTTCATCAATGAACCATTCACCCATTCACTCCCACATTCTCAAGGCGGGTTAAGTGTCTTGCCCAGGAACACAACAGCAGTATTCATCTGAGGGGGTGTTTTTTATGTCGAGAGCGGGGTTCAAACTGCCAACCTTCAGAGCAGAAGATGACAAATAATTATAAGCTCAATAGCAGGCATGGAGCTACCGAATAATGCCTTGTAGTCTCATTCAGAAAGTTATTTGTCTCCTGGTTATTAAATCTTGACTTAGGAGTTGATTACGTCATTCTGGAAAAGAAAATGTGGGTAATAAAACAGAAAATGTCTACTTAAATCAAGAAGTGAATAGCCTGAGCACTTTTAGGAGGCTGTATGTTTTATGAGGTCATGCCACAGGACTATATTTTACCGGAAAGCTGGACGGCGGGTCAGCGGGCACATGAGTTATCAAAAGCCTGGATCATTTTCATATGACATTCCCAGAGAAGCTGTATAATGTGTTTTGAGCTAATTGTAGGGACATGGTCATTGTCCTTTCAGCATGGGCCTCGTCATGTCTAGTAGTCGTTATGAGAGCAGCACAGTGGGCCGGAGCAGGTGGCAGCGGGGCCTGATCGAATTACAAGTCTCATTTCATTGTGTTTCTCATACTGATGCTATCATATGCTTCAGTAACAGTATTGTGTAACCACTATTTGGAGGCTGCATGCAAGGAGCCAGGGGTTTTTACAGTTGTGAACGAGCTGCACTGAAGTCTGAGAAAAGACAAAATAGTGGTCCAGTGCTTGTAGTCGCTAGTGTGTGTTGGTGTTTTACTATCCAGGTTTCAAATGGCACTCAAATGCTTTTTGTGTCAGGCGGAATATCAATAAAGTTTCTGTACAATCATAAAATGTCAATCAATGAGTACATGCTTGCATTTATCAATACTTTTCTCATTGTGATTGCTTCTTTAGTTCCCTTCAGTGGCGGAAAGAAACATGAAAAGTATATTGTTAATATATTTATTGATTTTCTAGTGATTTAATAATGTGCATTCAGATCAAGATCATCGGAAATTAATGCTGTAACAAAGTTTGTCCCAGTCCAGCCAATGGAGACAGCTCTGAGTGAATTTTAAGTCAGTTAAGAAAATATCATATCATGTAATTTGAATGCAGATTTGAGATGAGATGCCATTTTTGTTTTATTTTTATCAAGAGATTCTCTGCGAAGCTGACATTTTAGCCTCTGGTGTCTGATTTTAAGCGGTAACAAGCTCTGCACAGAGGAAAATCAGAGTTTTATTTTCTTTGAGGAGGAGCAAAGCTGGTGTCTGGAGAGATAGATTTATTTACACTAGTTTGGGTATTTGCTGAGTTTTACAGTTCCTTGTAATAAAGTTAAAGTGTCCAGGCGGAATCCATATAAAAGTCCTATTAAATTTCTGTGAATTTAATTTCTTTTTTTATGGGTTGATGGTTAATTTGACTGGAAATAAGAGTGTTAACAGCTTTCTTTTATGTTCAACATGCCCAGCAGCCTGATAGTTCCTTTTTATCAGATGTTGGACAAAAAGGAATAAATTAAGACAAAGTACGAGGGCCGCCCCAGGGCCCACCACCTCTTCTGAGTTTAAAAGTCTGTCATGTTTATGTTCATGGAAAGAAGAAATATGACGATTAATGATGATTATTTTTTGCCATATCACCCAGCCTCTCCACAGTCAATGAACGTGTGAGTCTAAGTCATTGTTTGTATATACACTGTTTACTATATCACATGACTCTGTGCTGCATGGCCTTCTGGGAAATGCCTTCATCCATCTGCAAAATATTGTGTGTAATTATCTGCCGGCACTTTTCAGGCTGACGTTAAATAATTTGACAGTTTAACAATTTGGGTTGAGAAGCCCAAGTGCTCCTGGGAGTTGTTGTTCCGAGCCACTGCTTTGTGCTGATGAGAACTGTTGTCACTGACACAGCCGCAGCGCTTTAATTGATTGGAAAATGTCTGTCCAGAGAGATCCACACGGGATGAAAAGAGCTTCCCTCCATCCACCGTGAAAAGATCTGATGTCAATGGGCCTAACATCACTAAAATTATCTCATAGCATGTTGACGGCTCACTGGAGAAAGACCCTGGTTTAGGTAACAGTGGACTTTATGTAATATAACCTTCATATTGATAGCGCAGCCAACCTGATCCAATGATGATTTAAATGACAATGAGAAGTTATACATGCAACTTTAGGCATGAGGTAGGGAAGACCACTGTCCTATGTGTTTACAATATTCACTTTTGTTTTCTCCTCCCTTTATCTGTCCAAAGGTTGCGCAGTAGTTTCACAAGTACTTTGGCTTTTAACCATGCTATAATGTGGTTTCCTTACCTCACAGAGTTCTGCATGTTTGACCAATCTTGTAGTTCTGCATTCAACGCTTGAGTGCTCAGAAAAATGTTATCTACCTATCTCTGCCCACTGCTCTGTACTTACTTGCAATAATTAAAAAGATTCCGACTCCAGGTCACACAGGTTGCTGAAAAATGTCGCGTAGCTATTTTACAACAACAAAAACACATAAATAATAATCTGCAGCTTGCTACGGTGAAATGTCACTATGAAAAGGCGGGGTTTATCAATTCTGCAGGATTAAACGGGAAGTCATTTGACCTGTTTCTATAATTAAGTCGTTTTAGATCAAGGTTGGGGTTTACAAATATCAGAATGTAAATTAATGATCTGCGTATGTTGTAGTTAAACACTAAATATCAAAAAAGCATAATAGGCTTCTTTAAAAAGTAAATAAATAAATAAATCACCCTTTGCCATCTCAGCCCACTCTGCAGCAGCCGCTCCCACACAGAAACGCTCTATGGTAGTCCGGGTCTTGATGCGGACTTTATTGGTGTCAGTGGCGACAGGAGCTGCATGTTAGCGGTCGGTCACTATGACAACAGCTCCAATGCTGAGCCCGTGTGACGTCACTGTGTGTTATGTTTATGAGTTTAGTGTCCAGGTTTCACTGTTGAGATATTCTTTACAATTATGCAGCAGCACTTTTAGAGTAAGGCGTTTTATATGTTGTTTAGCTTAGAAATAGACTTATTGTGGGGATTAGAACAGTTTGTAAAGATCAATACATTTTTGTTTTTGTATGGGACCAACAATAGGGCTGTGTTATGAATCAAATTTTAATTGAGATCCAGATTTGGTTAATCGTCAATGATATGCTTGTGTATTTTAAGTCGAGAAGTCTACAACCAAGTCTATGTCAGTAAAAGCATGTAGAATTCAGACTTTGGAAGGAAATTTGACTATTTTTTTTCGAGCTGCTCTTTCACCCAGCGTTCAACAACCACAAGAGCAAATGTCGAGTTTATGACAGACACAAAGTGGTTGAACGGCCCAAATTTGTCTAGTTATCCATGAATGCTAAAGGCAGCTGCGGGCTAAATGCTACTGCGACTTAACATCCAAGTTACAGAACAATCCGTTAACTTTTCTGAGGAAATGCCACGCCGATAACATCTGTTAAGACCCGGTTGTGACTTGATTTGAATCGGTTGTGCTTAAATTAGACATAAATGTTTGTGTTTTCTATTAAATCCAGAGAGAGTTTTCCCACAGCAGACCACGCCCCTCTTATATGACACACTGCCGACTGCATCTATTGGAAGACATTTTTATTTGTTTTTAATAGGACAAAATAAAATGTAATAAAAATAGATTGTTCAATATGAGGAAAGAAATCGTGATCCTTTTTTAATTTATATTGCCCAACCTTAAACTCCATCCACATGGGGAAACCTATATGCCACTGTCCAGTAAATGTATTGCAGTATAAAAGTGTGTAGCCTTAAATATATTCTCCTCTGGTAACTATACTTCTCTGTTCCTCTACCCATCCCTGCACCCAGTAGGAGGCCATTGATCAATATATAACTGCTGCTCTACATTGCACGCTCACTCACATACAATCTGCTCTGTCTATTCATCTAGAGTCCTTGGCACTGAGCACAACCCTTCCAGCCCTCAAGCACAAGAATAGTAGCATCTCTCACTTCACTGTGGGCTTGGGAGAAAGTGAAATGGCTCGGTCAAAGAGGAAGCGGTTTGTGAGTGACACATTTCTAGTGTTTCAGCCTCAAAGATTCGCCGGAGAACAGATCAATACCGTCTGCTGAAGGCTATCATGAGTTGTGTCGGTGGTGACGGTTAATTGGATTTATGTTGGGGTTTATTTTTTTCATTAAAGAAGCAGCTTTTTCTCCTGCAGTACATAAATGGTGACTAGTGTAACAATCTCTACTTTACAGATTCTGAAGGAAAAGCAACTGGCTGTTTCCGTGTTTGTTTCCAGCATATTGCTTTAAATGACCAAATATCAGAAGCTGTACCAGACTTCTGCACTTGATGACTGGTAAAACAGTGTTAGTCGTTGTTTTTTAAATCTCAAAGATAATGACCCAGCCTCTGTAACCCATGAACCCTTATATCTTTCAGCAGAACATTTTGCCACATGTAATTCTCTCACTTTCAATATATTTTTAGACTCTACTGACACCACATTTTTGCTCCTGTGTTGCAGTGCATACGTGTGTCTTTTGGTGACCTGTATGCCGACATTTTGTGATATTTGGTCCACAGTGGTGTGTTTCTGGCTCCTGTCGTATGTCTGACTCATTATGCTGTTTCCTTTGATAAGGCCAGCGGTGACAGTTTGTCCTGGCTCAGCTACAATTAGGGCTGCACTATTTTTAGGAAATTGCGATTTCTCTGACAATTGTTGCGATTAGATTTGCGATACATGTTTAAAAGGAATTCTGTTCTGTTCTTCAACTCCAGGACTTTGAAATGCTAAAACGATACAAGAATCCTATAATTTTAGAACATGTTTCAAAAGGTCTAAACTTAAGGTACAACAAGGTTATTTTGTAAGTAATTGCAGCCTTTGTGATTTGATAATTGCACCTCTCCTTCTATTCATATTTATATTTAAAATTCTCTAAAAACCAGGAAGCATAAAATCATGATTGCACAATTTACAGAAACCCTATTTTTACTTCTGCTATATTCTGGTATATTCTAATATTCTGCTATTGTGAGATGTATTCATGATGAGAAATGTTTCAAGAGCCATCGGGTAGACACAATATTTAAGTTTCATCAATGTTGCTCTACTTTTTACTGTAACGAAGCATCAATGGTAGAAACAAGGAAATGAACACCAAATCATTACAGCTATCTGTATGTATTAGGTATCATTCTGTTAGCAGGACTTCTCTATCTAGAGGGAGAACAATATTGTGCAGCTGACCCTGTAATGTTGCCACATCCACACATCAGGCCTGAGCTGCTGAGAGACAGAACCGCGTGTCGGTCAGAGCAGTGATCCGGCAAGGTCCCAGTTTGTCTGTCATTCACCACAGAGGATCAGGAGAGTTGAACAGCAGCCTTTGTGACAGAACATGAGTCAGTACTGAGCACTTAGGCTATTCTGCAAAGAGTTTATTCACGGAATATAGTCAAAAGAGCCTTGCATCAAATAATATGGTATGAGATTAACAGAACCTTTATTTATGTGGAGAACAGCAGAAAAATAAAGATAAAAACTATTAAAATACCCGTTTTTTTATTATCATATTCAGAGATACATAGCAATAGGCAAACACATTAAGAACATGCTTTTATTTTGGGGATATCAGACCGTAAATAACTTTTTCATGTGCACTATACAGAGCAAAAGACCTGTCTTTTTGAGCAAAACAATAACTCTGGACACACACACACGCAATTTGATAGTGCACGGTATTGTTTCTGACTATTTGACCTGACATTACTGTCACACAGTATTACTGTTACTGCTACATCCTTATGAATCAAAATGTGCCATACATGCAGTCGTAGAAAGTAACTTTGTGCAGAAGTAAAAGTACTGCACTAAAGCACATTTTTATTTTAACTTGATACATTTGAGTACTTTCTACTCCACAACATTTTTGAAATTAGACTGAAAAGTTGAAAGTATTTTCATGGTTTTAGAAGTTATTTTTGGCATTCTGTTAGAAGAGGGTTTTGAATTTTTAAGAAATGTCATACTGTTAACCAAAGACTAGCACAATTCTCAAAATCGTTTTTTTAAAACTAGTTTTTACTTTAATTTAGAATTGTATGTGCTATTTTTATCTTTACCCGAGTATTTTTGCACACATAACTTTACTTAAGTAACAAAGTGGAGTACTTCTTCCACCACTGTGTACATGCCAATAGGGCTACAAAAAGACACCTACGAGGCAGCAATACATTCAGTGGCAGTCAATAAACTACAACCTTCAACTTAGCCTAAACACATGAGCGTGCTTGTTACAACAGCCTTTGTTGTGTGGCTGCAGTGGTGCTTTTGTATGTTTTGTGTGATGTTTATGTAGTCTCTACCTGGGGTTAAACTGTGGTCTGCCTGCGACCATAGATGTCAGCACCGATCAGCGCCTTGTTTGTTCATGGTAATGGCATTGATTCTTGGTACACCACCACTTGATGTCATGCCACAACAATTTTTTAATCCAACACTGTAATTTGTGGTTTAGACAATGGCAAGAAGAAAACAATTATCTACAATTTTTTTTTTTCATTTGTTTCATTGCTCTAAAGTGGTTGAGGCAGGCCTGCTGATTAAAAATGCATTGTTTGGTCTACAATAAACTTGTGCAATTAACTGTGCTCAGGGCATTGTTCATTGTATTTATTATATTTATATGATTAATATAAAATTGTCACCTCAAATCGATCAAAACAAGTTTTCCTAAAGTATTTATTTTGGTTTGTCTATTTACAGGTGCTGTGCAAGCCTCTCTCTCTGGTCATCCCCTTTGAGCCAACTGTTGGTCGGACGTCCATCTTCAAGAGGAGGCGGTCACCATGGCACCCCACTGCCTTCAGACTGCAGCCTCTCACTCCTCCAGTAGTGGGCGCTGGCTCTGAGACCAAACTAATGTACCAAACCATGTAGTGAGCCTTTCTCCGTTGTGGGGGGAGGGTCTGTGGTCATTTTAGTTGTTTGTGTTTATATAGAGCAGGTTTTATATTGTTAAGAGTCATTTTGGGACTTGGAGATGGTTTTGTACAGCACGCCGTACCCCAGTGCGTGCCTGCACTTCCTGGACGGCCTGTCGTGGAGTCTGGTCTTCCCCTGTTACTGGCTGCTGGACCGACTGTTGGCGTCATGCGTGGCCACGTCTTTGGAGAAACGTCAGCGCTCCAGAGACCCCTGCTCCTTCCTCAGTCTGTGTGTGCTGGTGTGGGCCCCAGTGTACCTGCTGCTGCTGCTGCTCTCCCTGCCCCTGGCTCTGGTGGGCTTCATCCTGTGGGCGCCTCTGCAAGCCGTGCGCCAGCCTTACCTCTACACCTACATAAAGTGAGTGCCAGCACATGCCTCTACACTCATCATGACTGAAGTTTAGATAATAACATATTTTTTTATGAACACATATTTCAAGTGTGATACGACTGCAATACATAACATTCGACATATAAATAAACAACAAAACGTTGTTTTAAAACATTGTCTCATGAGAATATTTTTTGCAGGATTTGTTTTTCTACTGTTTCTCAATTTGAAATATAAACATGTACATAGTTTGTAAAACGTATTGCCCGACATACACGGACACACATTGTTTTGCCGCTGACAGTGACAATAGACTATCTCCTCATATATATACCTATACCTAATATTTTCTCTATTATTACTATGATATATAATAATATTTTCTGAATTATAATGTGCTTTCTCTACAGATTAGACAGGAGCTTGGCAGAGCAGGGCCAGGCAGGACCAGGGGGTCTCTCAGAGTGGAGGCCCCAGGGACGGAGCTTCTGTTTCTGCAGTGCTAATGTGTGCCTGCTGCCAGACTCTCTGGCACGGTTCAATAACCTATCAGACACCCACAGGAGAGCACGAGACGTGGGCAAGAGGATCCGCAATGGAGCCAATAGACCCCAAATCAAAATCTACATTGATTCGCCCACCAACACCTCCATCAGGTATCTGGATTCATGGGATTTAATTTAATTTTCACACAAAATAATGTGATCTCTAACTTTACATTGTTTTCTGCAGCGCTGCGTCCTTCTGCAGTCTGGCCACTGGTTTCCGCCGCACCTCTTCTCTGGACCACCGCCCAGAGCAGAGCCATAGCCCCAGTGGGCCGGCCGACAGTGAGACTGAGCCCCTCACCGAGTGCCCTCTTCACTCCTCTGGTCCCACTGACTGCCCTGCTCACCCCACTGTGGAGCAGGGCTCATCTCCATGTCCCCTGCACCATGACGGGACAGAGTCTGCCCCAGACTGTCCACTGCACTCCTCCTCAGACTGTCCTGTCCACAACGGGGTTATGTCTCCAGACTGCCCACTGCATCAGTCTTCAGGGGGGCAGAATAACAGCCCGGACCACCATAACTGCCCCATGCATCCCTCCAAAGGGGAGGATCACAACTGTCCCATGCACTCTCCAGCGAGGGCTGAAAATGACTGCCCCATGCATTCACCTGCTGGGGGTGGTCACAACTGCCCCATGCATTCACCTAATGGGACAGATCATACTTGCCCCATGCATTCTAATGGGGCAGATCATACTTGCCCCATGCATTCTAATGGGGCAGACCATAACTGCCCAATGCATTCACCTAATGGGGCAGATCATACTTGTCCCATGCATTCTAATGGGGCAGATCATACTTGCCCCATGCATTCCAATGGGGCAGATCATAACTGCCCCATGCATTCACCTAATGGTGGTGATCATAACTGCCGCATTCATTCACACACTGGGGGTGATGATAACTGCCCCATGCATGGAGAGGGCACTCAATCCAAGTCGTGCCCCCTCCACTGCTCGGGAGTGCAGATAAGCATCAGTGCTCCTGAGCCGGAGCCCCAGGAGGAGGAGCCTGAAGGAGGACAGCAGCGGCCTGACCAGCCTGTAGACACAACCTCCATGACAGCATCCCGGGAGTCCCTCACCCGCTACCATGGCGATGGAGGTGGTGGGATGTATTCAAACAACACCCTGTCTCATGTCCCGCGAACCTCCATCTTCAAACGAGCAGCTCGAAAACGACGACACGGAGACGAGACATTTGACCATGAAATCTCAGCCTTCTTTCCTGCCAATCTGGACTTCCTGGCACTGCAGGAAGTCTTCGACCACGGCGCCACCACAAGGCTTCGTCGTCAACTGCACAGATATTTCCCCTACGTCCTGAGTGATGTTGGACAGTATGGCTGGAAGAGCTGCTGCTCCAGGTTTAAGTTCCTCAACAGTGGGCTCATGCTGGCCAGCCGTTATCCCATACTGGACGCCCGCTTCGAGTGCTATCCCAACGGCAGGGGCGAGGATGCTTTGGCTGCCAAGGGTGCTCTGTTTGCAAAGGTTAGTATAAGACTACTCTTCATGTTTGTGATTTTTACTGAAATGCATCACACACAAACACACATGAGTCCATCAACAAAACTTAAGCTTTAATTCATGCTTTGAGTATTTTAAAGGGCAATCTTAACCATTTTTAAGCCAGAAAGCTTAGTAATAAGATTGAATCAGAAGGATGGGCACTTAAAGCATAAGGGATGTCAACTTGTGTTAATTATAACAACGTACTTGAAATTTTGACCTTTTCAGCCTGGTTATTATTGCTGGTTATTTGTAGGTAATTCGTTAGTTGTCTGGACAGAAATGTCAGAACACAGCCCTGCTTGAAAATGTCATCACCATTATAGAGCATTACAAAAGCACTTTGAGACAGACACAGTAAATGTAGCTTACTATGGCTGCATCAATAATGTAATGCGTATGACTATATCACTTCTACACAGGGAATGTGTGACCAAGTTTAACACCTTTCTATGTCTGGGGCAGTCCCCTGACACAGAAAGGTGTTCAACTACACAAATACAGCCCTCGTGACATAGATGCATTACCTGTTTTTTGCTTTGTTATATTGTGTATGCTCTCTTCACTTAGAAATTGATCTAATACTCATATCTGATTATTTGCAAAGCTTTTACTGACCGATTATACCTGCTCCAAGAGAAAGCCATCACAAAGGTCCCAGAGACCACACTTGTGAACTTTTTGTTAAGTGGAAGATCTTGAAATGTAATGATTTTGTTCAGTTAAAATTTGTATTAACTATGTGGAAGATCAAGAATAGTTAATAAATTCACTTTGATCACAGATCCTGATAGCAGGAGGAAGGGGAACTTTTGTGTACACTTTGCGCGCACCTCATTGAAACAGACGGACTAAAATTGTGGAATTCCTTAGACAATGAATTCAAAACATCACACACAATTGTATTTCTGAAACGTATGTATAAATCAAGAAAAACTGAAAATTATAAGAAGGATAAAATAAATATTTATTTGACATGTGACAGCATTAAATACGGCTGAAATGTCGTGTTGTAATGGCTATATCTTGAGACATCTCAGATAAAGCTGGTCGGCCAATTGTTTCTTCTCTTGGTGAAGGGGCATTTAATATAAGACAAGGTTTTGTTCATGCTCCTTTTCAGACATGTGTTAAATGTATTTGTTTTGTTCATATCATAATGTCTGTAATACTGTGTGGGCAAGACACACGAAAGGATAAATTCATTTTTTTGATGGATTAAATCAGATTCTGAATTGTCAATTGTCTAACTAACATTTTTTACTTTATTTATCTGATCCAATTTGACTTGTCTTTGCTTTGCTTTTTTGAATTAATGATAAAGCTGATCTTGTCACTCGAGCTGTCACTGCATTTCACACATTGAATTCCCATTGACTCTCATTCTAAGTGAAAAAAACAGCAAGCAAAGCAGAGAGTTAAAATGAGCTACCAGCTGTGTGCATTAATTATCATCACTTTTGACTTCCACTTCCCGCTTTCATTCACATTATTCTGTAGAACGTTCATTTGCTGTAACCCGGAAATCAGCGAGCTTACCTCTTCCATGCTTTGGAGCTTAAATGTGACCACTCATCATTAATGCCACTCAATTTATCAACTATTTCTCTGTTCTTAAACCACAGTGTGAACAAAACTAAGCTACAGTAGTTTGACTCATACACAAAACTGGCAGACATTGATATGTTTGTACCACCTGCCAGTGTTGTAGATTTTTTTTTTTTTTTTAAAGCCCCAGAGCTGTAAAGGAGATTTTGGATATCTAACACAGGAGAAATGTATTTATTTCTGTTGACGCAGGTCAGACAGAGCTAGTCCTTGGTTCAGTACTGCAAAATCCCATCAGTCAGGATGATATTTTAAATGCACTAACACACAGTATGGGTGGATATACAGATAGTATACAAACTCAACCAGTATCGGTCTTGCAGCTGCAGATTCTAGGCACTTTTCCAAAAGCATCCTCCTCCCTTGGTGACCCGGGCTCATTAGGCCTTGACTCCTGTGGCTGCTGAATCTCATTAAACATGGTTCATTTGATGTAGTTCATGTCTGAGTGACTCCAGCTCACAGAGCAAGTATGCTAGGTCAAAGGTATGCTCACAGTGCCCTTCGCTGATACCAGCTAATGAACAAGATGCTGTTGTAAATAGATCTTATTGCAATATAAAATGGCAAAGTATCCAGGACACGGAGACTACCATTATCATTGTTGACCAAAATTAAAAACAATGACTTAATACGTACATTTTTGCAGGCATTATTCAACTCCAACGCCATAGTTCCTGTAGCCAGTTTGTGACTCACGTTGCTTGCTTATAACATAGTGACTTGTCCCTCCCAATGGAATTCATAGTCATCTCCCTCTCTCTTTGTGGAGACAGGTCACAGGGGCACCAGAAATGTTCCCCAACACTTCTTCCTGATGAGAAAGTGGTCGACATAGTCCTTGGAGCATGTCTTAAATCACCTGGGACCCCCTTTGGGACATGAACCTGGGGAGGCATGAGACACCCAAAACACCTCTGTAGGTGGCCTAAGTAACCACGCAGAGAGTTTAATGAGTGATGAACACACTGTAACAACAAGAAACTAGCTCTTATTAATGGCTGTTTTTTTATTAGACTTGTTTATCTTCTAACGTTACAAAATTGAAGGACATTTCAGGATAGAGTTGTGAAAAGAGTTGACCCTCAGATTTGATACTAGCTGGTATTGAAACTGAATAATCATTTGAGCAAGTATTGATACTAATTAAATCACATAACTATTCTAATAGTCATAATTAAGGCCTTCCAGATTTGATAAGACCGCAATGGAAAAAGCATTATTTTGTGTTTAAAATTACATTTGAGTTCCAGTTTTTTTGTTAATTAACATTTTGGAATCAAAATTGGTATCAAGTAATGAAACAGGGCTTGACATTTTAATATCATGACAGGGCTATTTCAGGATAACAACAGTTAGTTTGTAGTCTAATACAACCACAGTCAGTGGGGTTCACTTCACCTGTCAGTGGTCTTTGATACAGTGGCAGCAGTAGTACTGGTCTACATCAAACTCTCTCCCAGGCAGATTACTTTCATGGATAAACCAGAAGTGACTGTAAACCTGTAGTTATTCTGTAGATTTCCCCTTGGACACTGCTCACCTGGAGGATAAAGCAGTCACACGTCAGCCTGGATCACGAGGAAGTGACGTGAGGCGGAGGAAGAGAGATAGAATATTAATTAAAAATGTTTCCCAGAAGAGTGCGCCGGGCAGTGGCACAGTAATTAAAGCTTTTTACTCCCAACATTTATCCGCTCTTATAATTATTTCAGGCTGCTAAGTGCATGGTTGAAGAGAAGAGTTTGTGTGTGTGTAAATAATGCAGTTCCAGCGCATTACATGGATTAAGCTTTAGGCAAATACAAATTAATGGAGGGTTCCTAAATCCACCCTTGGCCTTTATTGACCAAGAGACCTCTAATCATTGTGAGGTCCGCTTATTCAGACAAAGCGCACTCTTCTTCAAGATTAGAGGCTGTACGTACATGCAGTTTGAATGACAGGAATAGATTGTTTTATGTTGGATTACTATGTGAGAACTAAAGTTGTAAAGTAAAGTAAATAAGTAAAGTAAATGTCATAGTTCAGTGTTGCACAAAAATATATATGGACAGCATATTTTAAGTTCAGAAAGATACCATGTATTTGATTCTAATTGTGCATACTTCACAAAGCAGCAAAATTATTATAAATGTATCCATACTTGCCACTTCCACTGAATCACACAAACTCTGAAGTCTCACACAGGATCCATGGGCACCCAATAACACAGGAGTACATGAGTAGACAGTGACATGCTTGTTGGACTGGATACGTTTCCATTTTTTTCAATATCAGTGCTTAAACAATACTTTTTTCCATAACCATTCCAGTATTAATCATTATCCACTGCCACAAACCTAAATAATTGTGCACATAAATTGTATTTAACACTGCTTAGCAACTATCCATAGTGCTTTCTCAGAATCCACCTGGCATCAAAACGTGGTTTCAAAATATATATTTTATATTTTTTTGGTTACGGTTTTTGGTGCCATGATTTTCCAGTATCTGTACCCAAACCCAGCTTTTTACAGTAGCCTACTGTGTTTAATGTTCTTATAGTTTTGATGAAGTTGGTTGTATTGTGTTGATGTTTTGTAAAGTGACAGTGCCAGCCATAGCTCTTTTGGCGCCTTAGGTGAGATTTCTAATTGCGTCCCTCTGCTCTCACCTGCGGTAACACATAGTCTAATATTAATGAGCACTTTTACCAAGAGTTAAGACTTTTGTCATTAGTCCAATAATTATGAATCTCTTCATAACATTATTTTGTTGCAGGTTGTTCTGAAAGCAGGGTGTGGCTGGAGGTCCTCCCCCATGAAATTGTCAGCAAAATAAATGTCATTTAGTGTAATCTGGGGTATTTTAGAGCAACAAATCCTAATTTTACAGTAGTAAATTTCATGATGATGATGATGATGATGATGATGAGAGGCAGCACCCTCCACACAAAAGTTACATAGTGCACCTTTAATATACATTAGGATTGCAGGCTACTTGCAAGATTCCAATGGGGCCATTGTTTATTATAAGAATACTTTTGGCACAGTGGGGGTTAACACTTGCCGACTTGCACATGCTGCTGATCACAAGTGTCCAAATCCAGTGTTACTGGAGCTCCAGCCTTAGCTTTAAATGTCAGCATCAGTGAGCAAAAACACAGCACAGACTGTGTGTGCAAATGCATCCTGCACTAATGAAGGGCGTAAACAGTATGTTTAAGCATAGTCCTGTATCAACTTACCGGTAAAATTAAAAGCTGAAGAAACATTGGAATCCAGAGTTTCTCCTATTTCTAGTGCAGAACCTTGTGTCAAAAGTTAGTGTTTTGCACCATAATAAAGCCACATCCAGTGCACATAATCATCGTGCTCCTCAGTCCAGGTAAGAGCGCAATCTCACAGTAAACTGGTGTGTGGTCAAAACCCAGCATGGAGCGTCTGGCTGGATTCCCCATGAAGCTACAGGAAAATACAATCATGCTGGTGAAGACAAGTGTCAAAAGCACACGCTGTGCAAGTGGCGTTGGATATGACGTGCAATATGTGAAGAAAACAAAAGTGAAACTTAACCACATGTTGGTCCACTTGAGCTGCAAAAATCAGCCCTAGTCACAGTTCCCGAAATAAAGACTGGCCAGTAGCTAATGGAATATAGAACCTCATTTTGATTTGTTTCCCGAGTCTTGGATTTTTCGCTATACGCTTTTAATGATCAGGTGCATTCGGGTGACAGCGCACCATGGCACGTCTGGTGCCCCTTCCATCACTGTGCACATTTGCATATACTACGGGCTGGCTCTGTAAAGTGACCTTAGGTGTTCAGAAAGGCGCTTATAAAATGTGTTATTAAAAGTAGAATGGGGATAAAGAAGAAGTTGTTATGTATTATTGGTGGAGCTTTGGTTTGATTGCATTGCCATTTTCTTGTTTTCCAATCCTCCAACAGTCTGCTGATGTCAGACCAAAACTTGGACATTAAAGTAAAAAGCAAACTGCCTTGAAGCTGTTATTTCCCAATGCTCCATTTGTTCAATAACTTTTTGTCCTTTTCCATAGCTCACACATCTCAAGTTGAAGCCCTAAATTTGACTTGTAGCCTACTTTGGGAGTTGTAACATGTATTTCTTTTTTATTTTTTGTACTGATCTTTCTTGTTATCCGTGTATTGTTTCATCTGTTTGTTGTCTTTAGCACAAAGCTCTTCAGAGTAGATGTGATGGTGCGTCATGGTCTTTCATGTGCTGCTGTGTCTCCCCGTTCTCGATGAATATTTCAGCTCCTTATTTCTGCTTCAATTGGCGTGCTCACACTCTGAAGTTAAGAGAAGCCTCGGGAGAATGTTTCTGACAGTTCACTACTCCTTTCCTCCTAAGCTTGTGTTTCCAGTAATATTGTAGTAGATTTTATTGCGATGACAAAACACAACAAGTAACATTTTGAACGGCAGGTTGTAGGATGGATAGTGGATGCTCTAAAAGTTATATAATATTAATATTAGTAATGCAGTTTTGTTTTATTTTGCTGACAAATGGTATGCTTTGATCAAAAATTATTATTCACTTTTTTAGTCGTTATGTTTAATTAGCCTCTTGAATTCAATGTCAATTTGATATAGTATATAGAGAATTTTTTTTTTTATTAAATAAGGTCACAATATAATTTTTATTCTTTATTTATAATTGCATGTGTATCTGTGTGTGTTTGTGTGTGTGTGTTACGATTATTGTGAGGAGAAACATTTCAGATCATCATTCCTCATTAGTGTTATGAAATAAGGAGAATAAGGGATTATTTTAAAGTTTACATGTTAAACGCAACTTGAAGAATTGACAAAAGACTGAAATATGAACTGACAAACTAATGAAAGAATCACTTTGCTTCTTGTCATGTTTGTCGCTTTTACAAGTGTGCTGTATTTAGTCACGTTTTTTTGTCACTTTTAGACATGTTTTTGACACCCTTTGGTCGCTTTTGGTTGCAATTAAGTTAAGTTAAGTTGCATTTTGACACTTTTTGAAACATGTTGCAGAATAAAACAGCATATTTTATTGTTTGTGGGGGAAATTATTGCCCTTAAAAATTGCAGACTTTGCAATTTGCTAATTGTGTCCGTTCAAATTGGTGGCAGCTAGTGACTTGGATAACAAAAGAAAAAAAAAGGCCTTATATTTGTTTTTATATCAACAAATATGAAAGGAACTGTAGACATTGTTCTCACTGGAGTTTTAAGAACATATTCAATTATTATTATTATTCAATCATACTTCACCTATACTCTGTGTATAATGATTTGCATTTTAAATCAATATAAACTTTCCCTCTCCTATGTCCATAAGCCCAATAAGTTAAGTCTTAACCTCAAATTGGAGCTCATAATTTATTATGGCTTTGAGGAAACAGTTATTAGAGATTCTCACAGGTACCAAGCCAAAACGGAAATCCCATTATCGACTGACAGCCTCCATTTGTCTAAAGCGACGTCAAGCTCAAAGAAAGTACTGACTAATTTAGCTTTAATAAACACCTCAGCTCTGCTCGCACCAGCTTAAATGACATGCCACTTCAGTTTATGTGAGCACTTCTGTGCTTGTCTGTAATGGGCTTAGTAATCGTGAATAACAATGACCAATCTGCATTTCAATATGTTTATTTTTATTATTCTTTCAACAGTTTACATTTCTGTGATTTCCTTTGCTGAGGTTTGAACATCCAGCTGTCTGTTATATACTTCTGTAGCGTTTTATAATGCACTAGTGTGGATGTATGAGTGGTTGGGGGGTAGGGGGTGTATACGATGTTGTATATTCTACCTCAGGACAGCTGTGGCTACAGAATGAGCTGTTTATCACCAGAAATGAACTGAAGAATTACCACATTGCGTGTTAAGAGGTTTTGCATGCCGATGTACAAGTGTAAAGCATTATAGAAAAATGGAAAGTATTGAATCAGATAAAGTTTTGAAAATTTTGCAAAATTTTGTATAGTATATTGTCTATCATAGGAAAAGTGCAGTTAAAAGCCTGAGGCGAAATGTTACAAACAATAAAGTGATATTTCTACACTTTTCTGTTAATTTTGCAGTGCAATAGCTGATCCTCAAACCCTCATATATTTCTGATGGTTTGCCATTAAATTGATTGATCAAAATCACATTCTTCATTTAAGCTCCTGCAGGGCAGGTACATTTCAATGAGACCAGGAACCTTTTTGGTGAAACAAGAATATGTACAACAATAACTTTATTGGGAAATATAGTTCATTCATTTTCAACTTTTTGATGCAAAAAAAGAATTAACTTGGACACAGTAGCTCCAAAATACTTTTACTTTTTAATACTATTCTTAAGTAATAAGTAGTAACTAAAATAGTTTGTGCTTTTATTTTAGATTCATTGTTTGTTTGTGCTCTTAGTGCAGCACAGTTTAATGTACATGGTTTAAGCTCAAAAGGAACAGGGTGAAGGGAATAAATTGCTTTGAATCCTTACCTGATTGAATATGTTAATTTTGAAGCCAGTTAGACCCACTTTCAGCCACTGTCGCTTTGTGAACGCCAGCAATGGGGACTAGGTGGTTCCTAAATAAATACGGACTGGGGGAAATAGGAACTTGAAAATGCTTATAACACCACATGGACCATTAGTGCGCTGCCCTTAAGCTTTGAATGTTTTACACCTCCCCCAGAGTAAACTATTCATTCTTGCAAATTTTGCTGATTTATATAGGGGTCATATTAATGATCATATATTTTTAATTTAACAGTTCCAATGAACTTCTAAAATAAATTGTTGTTGTGACTGTTGTTCATACTTTTCACAAGGCAATGTTTGAGCTGTGATTTTAATTTGGGTTGAGTTATTATCGAAGTCCCTGGGAACACATAGCTTTTGTTGTGTTATTGCTTTATGTGTATTGACTCCTAGCTTCAGCTCACTTTATGATTTTGAGGTTAGACCTCTAAAGCAAAGTAATGTTTGCTTTAGAGTTTCATGTCTACAGATGTCTCCTGCTGCACGCATGGGGTTCACAAAGTTTATCATCATTAAATTCTGATTTCTAGTAGAGACAAACTGAAAAAGGGTCATGACTTTCTTTTAAATGTAAAACCAATATCAAACATTATTTTTCAAAACTCAAAAGCATAAAGATATAGTTTTAATAGTTATGTAGTAGGCTTCTGAAATTTAGAAATGGTCTAATCAATGGCATAATTGGTACTGTATTGTATTATATATTACAATGTCAATATTAGTACCAGTCCAAGTAAAGACAGCAGTAGGATTTAAGTAAACTGAACTGGATGCTGGTCTCATATATAAAGTGTATTGGCTAACTTTTTTTATTGGGTCAAATATGCACGCAACAGAAATCAAACCATCATACCAACATTGTGTGAGTTAGATAACAAACTGATGTCAGTTATGTGAGGGAAGGCTGAACAAATACCTCAGTATAATCATTGATTTTCTGTCTTGAGTACGTAACCACTGACACTAAATATCTCAGGTCTGCTCTGTCCTATTATAATGCACTTAAAGCCTTCCACTTTAAAACTTGGCCACAATCAGAGCCTCCTCCACACTCCGCATCAGTCTGCCCTCACTCTGCTCCTTCAGTGCAAACCTCGGCCTCCCTGACACCGCTGTCTGATTAGATCTGGGCTCAAATTCACTCCTCATTTACACACATTACACACTTGCTGTAGCTGCTGAGCCCTAAAGCACAGGTCAGCAGGCGCTATTTATTCACAATGTCAGAATATTGCATGTTTTTTGCTGCTGTAAACTTTGTGCATGATGGCTGAAAACTGATTACATCGTGCATTATGAGACAAGAGACGAGATCGGATTTTTTTTTTCTGCAGCAGTTGGCACAGTTTTACACAATGGGTTTACTCCAGATGGAATCAAGCCAACACTAAGCCAAGCAAACAATGTGAAAAGATGCACTAGGTATTATCATTGTTTCAAAGACTGTGGCTCTATTGTATCACAAACAATAGATAATTACTACATCAAAGTCATCTTTCCTCTTCTGTTCAAGCTTCTGTTTCGCATTTTTCAGACTTGTGTGTTTCATACTTGTGTGTTGGAAAGTAACAAAGTACAAAAGTATAAGTACTACTCATTTCATTAAATTTTTTAGGTATTTGTAAAATATTTGTTAGTATATTTTTTTCTTTAACTTCACTCAGAGCAGTTATCTGTACTGTACTGTACTACCTTATGTTTTAAGCACATTTATGACATCTTGCCTGAAGGTTTTGACTTCAAGTCCCAGCTTTAGCGAACAAAAATAAATGAAAAAAATGACCAGGAAAATGTAATTATCGTCAACTTTAGTCCTATAGACAGTACATATTTAAATGTAAATGTAAAGGTGAAATAGTTTTACTTTTCAGGCTAAAAGTACATTTTGATGTACTTTGGTGTTTCAATACTTTTACTCAAGAAAATTAGTTTATGTGGTACTTTTAAGTATTGTTTTGCTCCTGTATCTGTACTTTTACCTAAGTAACAAAATTGAGTACTTCATCCACCACTGGATTTAATGGGGTGTCTGAAAAGAAAGTTGGTAACACATTATAATAACTACACGTATTCTTGCCTTATAGTAATATAGTAAAGCATGAACAAAGATTTCATTGATTGTGAAGAAATAGTTTATTAAGCATGATTCAGGCTTAGTAACTACTCTAGCCTAACCTTAAGACTAACCTTAATTAAGTAGTTACTAATCCCGAATCATCCTTATAAACCATATGTTCATTATTAAGTCTTTATTCAGGCAAATGAAAGTGTAGTTTTTATAAAGTGGTACCAGAAAGTCTCCTGTTTTGAGTGTTGGGTTTTGAAGCTACAGTAATGAACACAATTACCATGATGGCTTTGGCTAAATCTGCTGTATCCATGTGTTAAGCTGCTGGTTAGTCGTGTGCTGTGTCAGGTTTTTTATCTTTCTTTTCCCAGTGTGCCCTGTTATGGAGTGCACTTTACTAAATGTCAAATGTCAGCCTCTCTCACAGTTTATCTGGAAGTCAACTCTTAAAAGGAAATTCCTCAAATGTCAAAACTTGTAGCATTACCCACTCTAAGCCAGGAAGGATTCTGTTCACTGATTGAAGTGTAAATGAGACACTGGTCAAATTGGTTAGTACTTTTTTAGAATAAAAAATTTACTCAGCAAAAAACAGCATCATTTACAAATAATCCTTACTTTGCTTTCTTGTGAATATATACTGCTATAACTTAGTGAATTGAGACTTTGCTGAGTCCCACCCGATAGTTTTTCTTTGCCTTGATATACTCCATGTATAATTCATTTCACAAAGTGCTAATGCATGTCTGAATGAGGGCCCACAGTCAGACATGTCAAAGTAGTTTCTGATCACTGTGTTCAAAGTTCTATTGCGTGTCACACAAAAGATCTTGGTCAAATGACAAAAAAAAAACTGTTTCGTAAGAATCAGCAGACGACAACCACACTGTATTTCAAGTTCAGTTGCTGTGCTCAATTTACTAATGTTAATTCCTTTAGAAAATGTGGCCTTTTAAAGCTTATGATACATTCTTTGAAACACAGCAGTTTGTTTTTGCAATTAGAGCAGCATTTACTGCAATCAATCAAACTGTATTTGTGCATATAGCTCAGATATAGTTTCAATTCTTGTCTTTTTGAGAAATTCCTCTCTTCTAATTGAAGGGATTTATCTCCAATTACATTCATCTTTCATTAGATTGCATGAATTCACAGATCTATGCTCCTCCGTCATAGATCTTTATTAACTCCCATTAAAGGCCTATTACAGCACATCACTTTCAGACTTGTGTTAGTTCTAATTCACACTCAGTTCTCCTGCTGCAGCTGCCAGACTGTGCGATTCTTTAGTGCTCCCCAAAGAGATCCACCTTTAGTCTCTGTTCGTATGGAAGCTTATTGTTTTATTGCTGACATGACACCAGTCTAATATGATCTCTGTGTTTGAATCTTACAGGTTCACGTGGGCACCTCCCATCAAGAGCAAAGGGTTGTGGGATACCTCACCTGTACACATCTCCACGCCATAGAAGGTACAGCTCAGTGTCACAACATACTCACTAACGCCAGAAATCTACAATTGTGGTTTATGCTGTGTTAAATATATTTTGTATGTTCATTTTAATCTGCTTGAACACTAATTCTTCATCTTCAGTTGTGGTGGATCAGCATCAGCCTGTGGAGTTTACCAGCAAATGTCAATGTCACTTTTCATTCTCATAATTACATTGTACTTTGTATTGTATTCTACTATCGGTACAATATCAACAAATCAACCTCATTACTTGGGACAGTTGAGGTGCACTATGTGACTTTTGTGGTGGGGGGGTCTGCACCTGCTTGTCTCCATGGAGGTTTTATTGTTTTGTCACAGTATGGCATCAAAGGCGCAGTATGCAGCATTTTAGCTTAAAAAAACACTAAAACAAAAGCATGTATAAACAACTGTGTTCTTGGGCTTGCATCTCCACAAACCTTTAGCTATATATATATTCCACAGTATAACATAAAACTTATCTATCTCCATGGAGAATGTTCTGAAGTATGGTTTAACTTTCCACCTCATGAAAGTTACAAACTGTGCCTTTAAGTGCATTTATCATATATTTAATTACATGTGTTTTTATTCAAAAATGCCTTGAAAAAACATGCTGTCTTTTTTGAGAGGTGTCGCCTTTCCACAGATCTGACCTATAATTTGGCTTGGTGGTGTGTCTCCATGGTGATAGATAATGTTTAATGCCATACTGTGGAACATTCCAGGCAAAGCAATAATATCTCCATGGAGACAAGCAGGTGAAGGAACTTAAGACTAGAAAAGTTACATAGTGCACCTTTAATTTATACATCTTCATGGCACCAGGCAGGACATATAAGCAGCAAACATGTGTCCCCAAATTGGATGAATAAGGAAACATTAGCATTTATAAGGATTTGAATAAGTTTAGGTGACTCAGTCTGAACATTCGTTATACCTAATTTAATTTTTTGACCACATGATTTATTGGACAGGGCAGGTGTAAGCATCAAAGGTAGGGAAGAGACATTCAAGAAAATTCTCAGGGAAGCAAACTAAGCTATATAACTATAAGTGCAGACAATCTTATTTTTCATACAGTTACACAGCTGGTATTGAGAGTCCATCCACCGTAGCATCTTCTCTCTGGGCCCTATCGTGGCTGTGCTCCTTAGGCCAAACATTAGTTGCTGGAGAACGAGGCACATCCACATTTCCTGTCCTGTTCCCATGGCGACGGCCTGATGCTGCCTAAGGCGTCACAGCCCTATTTAAAGCCTCCGGTCGAAGCCTCGCTCATTTTTTACCCGTGACACATCTCGCCTTTTCGTTTGGCTATTTCGAGGCTCCTCCTACGCTTCTGGCATGACTAAATATAGCAAGGCCAGAGCATTTTCTAAAGATACACCAGGGAGCCTTAGGGGACAGGGTGGCGGAGGTGGGGTGCTAGTATGTGGGGCAAAACAATGAAAAAGACCTGGTTCTTCTGTACGAGCCGTGAGTGAATCGTGTTTCTTCTTTATGATGTGTGATACATGTACACTTCAAGAAAAGGTAGTTATTTTGGTTTTCCTAGACTGCGGTTTTTGTCCCAGAAAAACTTTTGATTTATTTGTTGCCCAAACGCCAATGTTAGACTGGAGTGTTTCATGCACTTCCCTAGTTATAATCTATTCTAAACACACAGCCAAAAATATCTAGCAACAACTGCTAAAGTATGCTTCATAAGCATAAAAGATAAACAGAAATATTTCTATCTTTCTCAGTGTCAGAATGATGAAAAACAAGGATTGTTGCCATAGCTATTAACAATTTAAAACAAAATATCCTATCTTTTGAATGGTGAAAAGTTAAATGTTGCTTATAACAGAAAGCTGAAACCCAGTCAATATAAATATAAGTTAGGTAATTGCTGCATCTTTGTGCTATAGCTTTATACTGTATTCCAGTGTAAACACTGGACACAATGTAGAAAGTCCTGCTCAGTCAAAAGTCAAAAGTTGATAAAACTACAACACAAATTACATTCTCTGTTTTAACAGGAGCCAGTTTTAAACCAACTGCAGTTACATTTTCGCAATAAATACACACCCACAGCCAGCTGCTTTTTGTTTATTATTGTATGATAGAATTACCCATGGAGCAAAAGTACATGAACATTACGCACTTAACTCAAGGACAGTTAATTCTAGCCTTTTGTTAGCTTCCCTCCCATTCCTTTTCACACACAGAAAGAGTCCAAAAGCTACTGTTGAGTAAGACACCCACGGGCAGCTCCAAGGTCCGTCTGAGTGATCCAAGAACTGCAACCACTCTAATCAAAGCCACCACCACCCACACGCTCTCATACACACACACGGAGCCCAGATCTCCTCTACACCTCGCTCTCCTTCCTCTCTCCTCTGTCACCTCCGCTCTCCTGTCTGCAGCGCCTCTTTATTGGATCCACTCACAGATACTCGCAAGCCAACTCAGACAAATATCAGCCAAATCTCGCCTCATATGATGGCACTAAATAAAGCAGCATCAGCGTGCTCCACAACTCGAGTGTTGTTACTGGGAAACAGTGGGAAAATCTGAAAATCTTAACCGAGAAAGAATGGTGTGTTGATGGTGCATCTGTTTATTACGTACAGATTCAATATGTTTTGATGTGGTAAATGATCAAGGAACAAGGCACCAATGGTAAAGATTTGCCTGGCAAGTCCAGAATGATATATCTATATATTATTTATACACAATATATCATCCGCTGGTACAGCAGTGAGTCTGGATTTTTCCAGGCAAGGTAAAGATAAATGCGTAGATAAGATAAGTCATTGATATTAGTCTTTCAGAGGCATTGAATACATCACTACAACAAGGCATAGTCGGTATAACTCTCAACACAAATAAATAAATATATATATTATTATATTATATATTATGTCAATAAAGGGTAGGTGATGCCTGGCTACGGAACCTTATCATCAAGGTGAAGTAAGCAAGAAAAATATTGTACCATTTTGCTCTGACTCATCATGGGGAAAACATATGGACTGATATTGTTACATAAATAAAATTATATATATATGTGTGTGTGTGTGTGTGTGTGTGTGTGTGTGTGTGTGTGTGTGTGTGTGTGTGTGCGTGCGTGTGTGAGTGTGTGCGTGTGTGTGTGTGTATATATATATAAACGAGTGGGATAAGGTTTATATAATGCAAGAACATAACACTTTTTCTTTTTGCTACTGAAGCTATCTTAGTAGCAAGAACATCTAACCTCACACTAAGGCTGCACAATATATTGCAATTGAATTGAAAACGCAGTGTGAGTTGGCACAATCATTAAATTGCTGCAGTTATTTAGAAAATAGAATGTCCTTTGCAAAGAACAAAATATTTTTTCTTTGAAAGGAAAACCTTGTTGTACCTGTATTTAGACCTTTATAGCTATTTCAGTCTTCTCTGAAATGTTAAGGCTCCTAGTTACACTATTGCCTGTGTGTGCCAATACTCGAAGCTTGATATAATGTGTGTCCTTTCACTCCTTAAACTGGTGTTAAACGTTTACTAAAATGATTACTGGATTATGTAGAATAACAAAATGCATTGGAATTGTATGTTCACAGTGCCCTTAATATCAGAACACAATTATCCTAGTAATTCAGCCTTAAAGAACTCCCTCGTTAGGTAACGTAGATACGTCACTTATCCCAGAATCTTCTGCTGTTTTAAGTCCTTAAATCATCGCCAGACTGTGAACATTTCTTCCATCTAATCACAATAGCTACAACTTCGTCAGATCCACTGCAATGCATTATGGGTATATATTTACATTTGTATAATTGCTTCTACAGCCTGTAGATGGAGCTACAGCTAAATCAAAATGGCATAATTTTGCACCAATGCTGCAATTAAATTACATTTTTCACTGTAAAAGTATTTTATTTTTAGTTCTAAAACATGGCTGTCATCATATATTGCTGTATCGAGATATTGTCCTGATATTGTCCTCGTCCTGAAGTTGTTCACAGTGTGCATTTTGAACAGAATCCTGTGATTAGATTTATCTAACATCACACGATCTCTCTGGGTGGAGTCTGCATGTCCTCCCCGTGTTACCGTGGGTTCTCTCCGGGTTCTCCGGCTTCCTCCCACTGTCCAAAGACATGACTGTGTAGGTTAATTGAGAACTCCAAATTGTCCCTAGTGAATGAATGTGAGAGTGAATGGTTGTCTGTCAATGTCTCTGTCTCTGTGTTAGCCCTGTGACGAGTTGGCCACTGTCCAGGGTGTACCCCGCCTAAGGCCCAAAGTCACTGGAAAAGGCTCCAGTCACCTGCGACCCCTAACGGGAATAAGCGGTAGAAAATGAATGAATGAACAAATCTAATTGCAATCACAATATATATATTTTTTAAAGATGGTGCATCCCTACCTGACACGCCTGTCATCTGTGTAACCGTTCCTCTCTTGTGTGTGCACAGGTGATGCGGCGGTGAGGTGTGAGCAGCTGGACCTGTTGCTGCAGTGGGGGGCGGAGTTTCGACAGGCCTCGTCTCAGCCTCCTGAAGGAGAGAAAGTCCTGGAAGATCTTGTGGCCTTTGACGTCGTATTGGGGGACCTCAACTTCGACAACTGCTCTTCAGGTTTGAACATTAATGTTATAGACTCGACTGCACAAAAGGTTCAAAGCGAGTTAGAACTGTAGTGGCGCAGATGTGTTGCAGGTCGTATTGTATGAGCTATTTTTACATATCTTCAGTAAGGTGTTTAATAGTTAAAGGTGCACTGTGTAACATTTTTGGTTAGGGTCTGCCATCTTCTTGTCTTTATTGAAATGTCATGACTCATGCCTGGAATGTTGCATAGGTCAAGTTACCAGTCAGATCTGTGGAGAGGTGAGACAGCTCATAGTAAGAATGCTATTAAGGGTGTTTTTAGTCCATAAAAACAACTATAATGGAAGATAACCTTAAGGCCATACTGTGAATGTGTTTGTGAACCAGTTCTCTATTTACTGGTGAATAAGGAGCTAAGCATTTTATTAAATGTATCTTCTCCTTCTGTGACTGGACTAGTGCAGCAGCATAAGAGAGCTGTGCTTTTACGTCAGTTAATATATAATATATAACATCTACTCTTGAATGATGTATGTATGAGTCATGATTAATGTCTCTCCTATGTGCTAACTGTAGCTGTAACCCTCAGCTGTAATGTGAGTGCATTAAGTCCGCTCTTGTACCTGATGTGGGTTGAGTAATCCTCAGGCTGATTGTTCATTCTGTGTGTTTCCAGAGGACAAGCTGGAGCAGCAGCATGCACTTTTTACTCAGTACAAGGACCCCTGCCGCCTGGGGCCCGGTGAGGACAAACCATGGGCTCTGGGTAAGAACAGGCACACACACACATTATCACACATGAGCAGTACAAACAATATCGTTTAGTATGGTGCGACGGGTAATTACCGGCCTTTACATTGTATATAAGTACACTCATTTGTATTTGTTATTTATCCATGATTTCATCTGGAATATTGTGTGACCATTTTCTACCTTGACATATATGCACAGTAATATCTGTATTGAAATCATCTATTGCCTAAATCCTTTGCTCCTGTGTGAATGAAAAGAGGAGAGTGGATACATGACATTAATGACGTCACACTGAAGCTGTGCTCTGGATATGAGAGGTATTTAGGCCAACAGTATTTTAGGAGCCGTGTAGGCACAGGACAATGAATGCTTTAACAGGACCTTGTTTATTTGAACAAGGACAGGATAGAACTGCCTCTATTAGACAGACCTCTTCACAGGCATCACAGATCACTTAGATCAGGGCTCGGTTGTCTTTCATTTGTTAATAAAGTATCATTGCATGTGATTCAAACTAGGTCCTATATGTTGCTATCCCAAAATGAATATCTAGTGTATAGCTAACCACAGGTTGCACTGACTGAAAGTTATAATTTCTTTTGGAAAATTAAGGTTTTAAAATATATTTTCCAAAGACAAGATGTGAATTTTCTTTCGAACATGGTCTTTAAAACAGTCCAAGTATATGCAAGCCGCAAACCCAACCCATCTCAAAACATGTGTTTAAAGTCGTGTGAACTGTGAACATGTGAACACAGGATGATTTAGCTTCCCACACAAATATGACACAATCATGTTCAAGAAAAGTTAAATGTGGCTTTTATCTAATTAGCTCTTGATTGCACAACCCAGCAGGGGTTGTCAAAGTCAACACCTGCTGGGTCATGATGAAAGTGATTCTTGACAATGAATGGCATTTACATAAGTCAAAACCGTCACTCATTCCAGACAATCATTTATTTAATTGGTGCTAATCAATCAAGAGTGTTTGAAATTAAATTAATCTAATTTTCATTGACAATATCGAAAAATATACTATATAGCAAATTAATACAAAATGTGCATCCTCTTGTCTTACAGGGACTCTACTGGATCCCAGTGGCCTTTATGATGATGAGGTCAGCTCACCTGAAAGTTTACAGAAGTAAGTTTATACTAGAGATGTCTGCTACTTGTTACTCTCCTTCCTAAGGTTTGTATACATGATATTGTTATGTAGATAGAAGTCTTTACCCACAGTTTAATACTATCAGTGCCCTCTTGTGGATCATGAGGTCAACATCATTTCTGCCTCAGACCAGTGAGTAAAAGAACAGCAACTTTTGCACAAAGCTGAAAGTCAAAGATGCAGTGTTCCTGATAAAGAGCTTATCTTTCTTATTTACAGAATGTAAATAATGCGTGCCCGATTGAGCCATTGTTAAAAGAATAGAATATAGAAAATGCTTAATAGATAACCTAACTGACTAACTAACCTCTAATTGAATTTCACATTATATTAATTACGACATCAAATGCAATTTATACCCTATGTTCTGCAATGTGATCTTGAATTGCTCCTCTCACCCCTTTCTGATTCAAATTTCACATGCACATGTCCTCCAAGCTCAACGATGCTCCCAACTGTAATATTTACTACCACAGGCCAATGCAGCACAATGGCACATAAATGTTAACGTTAATGTGACAGCGCTGTATGTGTGTATCAGAGTGATGGAGAACGAGGAGGGCCGAAAGGAGTACCTGGTGTTCCCCCCCAGTAAGAGCCAGTGCCCTCGGAGCAGTCAGAAAGGCAGGAAGATCCCTCTGAAGGGCAACGGCCGGCGCATTGACTACATCCTTTACAGCGATGAAGGCCTGCCGCCTGACTGGAAACTGGTACGCAATACACAACATTCAGAAACACAAACGGATTTATTTATTGTGTCATGTAAAGTTTCATTGCAGTATGAAAACGCTGTACATTCAGAAATGATTATACAAAACGTCTCAACAAAATAAATCAACAGTGCAAATTAAAGAGAAACAATGTTTATCAACACTATTGGCAAACCAAATCAACATTCACTAAGATCGTACTATATTGTTTTTATTTTGCTTTTTATTATACTTCCACCTAGTGGTGAAGAGTAGTGTGCATATAACAGAAGATGGCAGTTACATGTATGTTGCTTTTCTGATTAATAGTACACTAAATTAAATTTAATGGAATTATGTTGTGTGTTTGTGCCCTAAGGACCTGGAGGAGGTCAGTTTTGTGACACAGCTGGCCGGCCTCACAGACCACCTGTCTGTGGCCATGAGACTGGCTGTGTCCACTGGAGAGGACGAGCCTTAGACCAGAGCATACTGCCATATACAGAAAATACATGTTTACAGGCTCCCTATATGTGGAGGTCTCTGGCACCCCACTGAGAAGCCACAAACGGCCGGAGCAGGAAGTAACAGTCAGGAAGAAGTGAGGCCTCCTGAGGAAGTGAAGCATCACAACGTCATCAACATCCTGGACTCATTTTGAGGAACTACTTTTGACTTTTAGATATGCTCCGATTCATGTTGGACTGAAACCAGACAGTTATTTCAAATCATGATCATGTAGCCAAGTGACGCACCATTCTCACTCCACAAGCTCATCGGTTTTGCCTGTGCTATATTTTATTGCTTCTACCTTCAGGGAATGTGGGTTAGTGACTGTAAAATATTGGCTCCTTTCAATGTTATTCTTTTTTATCCATGATGACCAGTGCTTGAAGTTATTTTGGGGTGAAAAAGTGAACAACATGCATTCGAAATACCTGACAATGAGGCAGGACAAAGGCAAACAAAAAGGCCTTTTGTACACATCTAACATTTCCAATCATGTTTTTACTACACAGTACTCCCTACCCAGTACCCTATGAGTGACTCATGAAGGGCAGAAAACTCAAATGAACAACTCAAACTTAACAAAACATGATGTGCATGACTATTCAAAGCAAGAGTCATAGAAATGATATACTATATATACTATCATTTTTTACTGTTCCAAGCCAGGTCAATTGCTGCACCTTTTGTACCGTTTTGTATTTTCTTATCATTTCAATCCATTGATGTTTTTACACTAAGATAAATATATTGTATATACCATCAGTCAGGTAGATACAATTCATGGCATTGACACAAGATTTTAGTCTCCAACTGTAATAGAGGTGTTTATAGTCATTTCATTTATAAGGACCACAACCTCAGAATACATTGTAAATACGACTTTATTATGTTTGAAGACAAGGATCATGGTAGATAAAGTAGTATTCGAAGGCTGGTTTGGGGCTTTTGAAAAGGCGATTTGCTCTTGGGCTTGTATCCCCTCATCCCTGAAAGATAGAAGGAATGAAAAGTAGAAAGCAGGGAAAACATCAAATGAGAAGACAGGGAGGTATAAGGAACAGGAAGAGGTGTGTGAGAGGTGAGATCCAGTCTGGAACTGAAAATAACTCAAATTATCTTCATCAGTGA